>JADAZR010000058.1:0-316721 GCA_014872995.1 Diaporthe citrichinensis | reverse complement strand
AATATAATTTATATATTAATAACCTTATAAATTAATTATTTATTAATCTTTTAATATAATTACTTATAATAATTATTTACTTATATAATAATCTTTAAAAACATTATCCTTTTTTCTTATTTAAAGTAAATGTTATATATATATTTATAAGAGTTGATTTAATAACCTTATATGCTTATTAATAAGCCTTAAATAACTATTTTATATATAACTTAGCTTTCCCTTTAAAACTTTTTTATAAGAAAGCATAAAGAGTAAGTTATTTTATTTTTTAATTTATAAAATTATTAAAATTGCTTTACTAGTAAGCCTTTGCTTACCTCCCTATACTTAATGTATGCAGGAATGCAACAACTACTCTAACCTTAGCACACAACGCTTTCAAAATTAATTAACAGGAAATAATATTAAGAGACTTATTAAGAAATTAGAATTCTTAAAAAAAGTTTTATATTTCTATTTATGTCTTAATAATAAACTTATTATATTAGAATAATTTAGTATATTAAGGGTTTAATGTATCCTTTGTTTTTATTTGGATAAATATCCATTTTCTTATCATCTTGAACAATAAAGCACTCATCATTGCACATGCTGCCCTCATGCCTGCCCATGTCAGCAATGCATCCATTAGCCTTTATAGGCTTATGAGCAAGCCTGGCCCAGAATTCCGCCCCAACGTTATTAAGATGGTATCCTAAAGTCACGGGAAACAGGAGAACAAAAACAATATACTGGAACTGTATATAAAAACGGGAGGGCAAGAAAGGGGAAATGAGTTGTCCTAGGATGAACTACACCAAGGTTCTGAGATGAGCCCAAAGACAAGCGATGAGCATGTCTGTGCTTAAGGAGGACAGCCATCAAGTGAATGCAGGACAGGATGCTCTTAGGTCCCATCCAAATACGCAGAGGCGGGTGTTGTGTGGTAACAGTGAACAATGGTTCCGAGTAGAGATGATCAATGAGACAGATGGATAGTAGCTGTGCAACACAATGCCAGGGCAGACACCTGCGATTAGAGCTCTTAAACAACATGGAGTCTCAACTGAGCACCGCTGTGGTACCGCAGGACGGCGAGGACCGATTGACCGCTGACACACGCAGCGGAGACATCAAGGGTCTGCACCACTACCACAAGTGCCTCACTCAGTACAGGTTCTCTCAGAATATTCCATGGCAGCTGCAGATTCTCGGTGTAGGCCCTTTGATGTGGAATCTGCTTTCTCAGTAGCACATTTTCAGAGTTCAGTCCTGTCTAGGATGAGATAAGGCAAGAGAAAACTATGATTTATCTAGATTAGTTATAGTTGCCTAATTTTCCATCTTTGCTCCTTCTACCTAACAACTGACAGGTCAATTCTAGATGTTAAATTGCTATACTAGTTGACAGTTCCCTTATTGTTGTCTCCCCATCCATCTTCCAACAGCTGCTTGGTTCAGTGATGGAGGGTTGGACAACCCATCGTTCTCCCTTACATCAAAACGATTGTGGTTGGCTTCCGTCCCGTCAGAGACTGGCCTAGTGAGGAAGTCGTAGTTGTGCGAAGCAGCGAGGCTGCCTGGCTGACCTCCTGCATATGCAACAAAATTAATTGAGACCACTTAGGAGGCAACCTGCCACATCGCCCTACAGTCGTGCACTAGGTGTCTAAGAATGAACCCTAGTCCTTGCATTTGACAGGCTTGCCGCTGCGGTACTAAATTTACGCCATGCTTTTGATACGATGTGGGCTTCGCTGTATGCCAGTGAATCATTACTTTGTCAGGGCGTCTCATGCAGGCATATCATGCATGGTAAGCGTTCTGCTGAACATTGCACCTCTTCGGATTGCAAACTGCACCTGGTTCTCGACCACTCTGCTGATTCCCCGGCGCAGCAGATACATTCTCCCAATTGTACCACCTTGTGTGGAAACAAATGCAAAATGCTCTCGCCAGGTCGGCTGTTCCTGGCTTGGGACTGTGTGCCTAATTTAGTGTGCCATCAAAATCGAAGTATACCGTGATACCTGTGTATCGTGTACATGCCATAACAAGGTATCCACAGCTTTCTGATTCCAGGGACACCCACACAATACGAAGACAACCCGCCCCCCTGCGAACAAATGATCTGTTTTCGAGGCTGCAGCTCCCAGTTCAATGTTGCACTTTTGCAACTGAATCTCAATTGTCTCTGAGATATGGAGGGCCATTCTAGCGTCGCAGTATTAAGACAAAGTGCTTACTCAGGACTTTCTCATTATAAGTAATGATCTGCTCTTGAAACTTGAATTGGAGGCCAAGTGTTGTTCCACAACCGCTCAATGTCTCAAATGTGGTCTGTCATGCCTCAATACTTTTTCATTGCACTTCCCAAGGCTGCCAACTTCTCAGACACTTCACGAATTGCAAAATATTGTGTCATGTGCAGTCTAGTATCGTAATTACTCATCTTGTTGGATGACTGTGTATATTTAGCAATCCTGCTCTACCTACCTAGGTACTAAATCATCTTCTGAAGCATGGCTCAGGATGAAGACAGGAATGCTCACTATTGTGAGTGTGAACAACTACTTAGTAATGGCTGCCAGCCATGTGATAGAACACAGCGGGAAGGTGATCCCGTGGAATGCAAAGTCTGAGACAGGAGTGGAGGAAAAGCAGGATGAAAAAATAATATTGTTTTGCACTTACTAATAGCCCAATTCCATTACAGAAGTGTTGCACCTGGCTTTTCATTTGACGGAGGTGAATAGTAGCAGCCTACTTGAGAGTATAAAGGTATGGCTCCTCGAACAGGTGTGATCATGATCATTGCTCACATTCCCTAACAGCAGCGCATTCAAAAGACTCCTGCCCACTACCCATCAATAATTCATATCAAGCACTATCTTTACGGGTATAAACCATAACGACGACGACAATGAAGTCCACAATGTTTCTCTCTGCCCTTACTGCCTTCCTGCCCGCGGTCATCGCCCACTGTTGCAGTCGTATAAGCAGTGGGAGTTGTCCCTCAGAGCAAGCTGGGTGGTGCTGCTCCTCAGGGGGATGCAACATCTTCTGCTGCAACTGCGATGGACACTGCATAACCTCAAAGCGGGATGCTCTTCTGTCGTCGCCCGAGGTCACCCATGACTTTGCCATAGCTGATGACAGCTCTGAAGACTTGACCCTGGACAGTACGCAGCATTTCGTTCTGTTTCGATCATCAATTCTGGAGATCATGTACTGACATGTTCATTACAATGCAGAGTACTTGTCCTACATGAGCTTCGAGGGAAAGCCGGAGTACTGGGTGGCTCGGTTCAACAAGTTGAGTTATTTCATAATGTCCAATCTTGAAAGCTTATCAATCTTTCTAAGTGAGACTGAAATTACTAATCCTTTGGCTAAACTAGATTTGATACTAATGGTGATGGAGTTGTTACTCAGGATGAGGCCAACCAGCTTCTCGAGTAGCAAGTCTAACACTATCCTGCAATGGAACGAAAGTATTGGAGGAAATTGTTACTTGTTTTCCCTTCTCAATTGAGGATGAATAATCAACCCAGTCGCATTACTCTACTTGACTTTCAAGTGTTAGAATCCATTCAATTGGAGTCACACTCGTTTATTTTCATATTTCTGGTTGTGATACATTCGTTACAAGGCAACATATCAGGTTTTAGAGTACCTGTTTCATGTCCATGTATAGCTGATCAGAAACCTCACTCCTTGGTCTTGTTCTTTCTGAACTGTTCTTCTACCTATAAGGGTATCTATACATTAAGTTGAATGAAGTTAACTTACCACTCCGACAGCTTGCTACAATTTGACCCAACAGTTCACAACAGGCAAACAATAACTGATCTCAAAAAGATATCGCTCTCAGAAAGGGCTCGTCACTCGATTAATGATGAGGAGCACATGCCGGTGGTGCATTATTTATAGGTTGCTGGGTTCCAGGACAAGCAGTAACAAGCCCCACTTCTGCGGCTTGGATACAAGAACGCCGTCCATATTCCGCAGCCCATCCAAATCTAGGTGATTCCAATGGTAAGAGGGAAAGGGCACATACTCTGTTGCCGGCACAAACTCTACCCAAGAAGCGGGCGAAGAAAAGCAGGGATTCTCGCCTTCGGGTCTGGTGGTGGTAGGTTGGTGTCAAAGGCCTCGTGCGTCTCTTCGCACTCTGTTACCTGCAGCCCCCGGAGAGTGGAAGCCACAGCTCCAGTCTCATCCTTCAGGTCAACATCAACGTAAGCTACCTGATGCTCGAGTGTCTCGCTCCGGTTGGTGGCGTGTACTGTCCACCCTCCGCGCGTCTTGTCCCCGCCTCTCCACACCTTGAACTCATCGACCTCAACCACCTTGAGTCCACCCGTACCGCTTGGCTTGGGATCGCCGCCGCCGTTTTGGTGCTTGTCCGTTGCAGCGGACGCCAATGCATGCTGGAGACACCCGTATATAGTCAATGGGTGCAGCTGGTACGGATCGGAATCCTCGCGTGTTATTCTATCGAGGGTCGTCGTACGGTTGTACTTCTTGGTAGTACTTTTTAGATCGGGACCACCGCATTGTGTAGTCAACCCATTGGAATCTGGATGGGTGCTCACGACAGCTGTTCCCTCGCAGTGAGTCGTCCAATGACCATCGCGCACAGACTCGATTCCTACCAGATATCTCTGCTCCCGGTCGCCCCGGCTGGGAAGCGACTGGATGCAAGTTTGAAGCTCCAGGATCCCGTCCGTCTTGAGGGACGGCAGCTTGTTCTGGAACACAAATCCGCGCAGCGAGAAAGCGTGCGGGTGAGACTCAAATGCCTGTGTGAGTGCCTCGATTGCAAGGGACAGGCACAATGCGGCTGAGAGGGTTGCCGTGGGCTATTTGTCGCATCAGCTTCCTCCGTTTCATCATTGCGCTTGATTGATCGAATTACTTACCCTCGATCCGTACAGCCAGCTCACGTTGTCCTGCACAAAGGGGTTCTTCCAGATCATTGAGCGGGGGGAAAGGCCGTGGACTCGTCTGCCCAGCAACTCGTGATACGGAACTCCGCAGAGTCGCTCCTCGCGCATGGCATGTGACTCAATCATCAAAGATCTGCTATGGTCCCATTGATACGGTGGTAGGTCGACAAGGAGCATGGGCTTCCAATCAACGTCGTGGACAGCATTGGCTTCTTCAAGATTCACAGGGTAGCCGAGGACGTACAATGCACCAGCGGTTGCAAGAGTCTCTGAGAAACTGACTGTCTTGCTGCGATGCTCCCAGATAGTACCGATCGTCTCAGGCAGCGTGTTCACTTGCTCAGGTAAACACTCTGAACGGCCAATTTCGGCAACGGTGTCGAGTTTGATATTTTCCAAAATCTTCGGACCAAAGTCTTGGTTTTCTTCAATTGACTTTCCAGTGGTGGCGTGCGACAAAACAGTACGTAGGGCCTCGTCAGAAACTAACGAGGCCACTGTGGTGCACGGCCGGCGCCATGCCAGGTCCTCTTTGGACAACTCCTTGATCTTGGCGTGCAAGGCCTGGCCACTTCCTGCACATGAGAGTGACAGAAGTACTTCCGGGGCCGACAGATGTCCAGAGGAATATGCTGCTAAGAGCTCGCCTCCGGAATGAGCGAGAGATGCTGATGGGTAGACATTCCACTCTGCAAGGATATCAACGAGCGCTATCTGCATGGCAGCGCCGGCTAGATATGGTATCAAGTCCTCACCAACGCTATTGGCGGTCATGTCAGACGCTGAAATGGCCTCTTCCAAACCCATCTTGCTGCCCAACCGCGCGAAAGTCTGATCAAGCCGCCTGATTGTCTGCAGGAATGTCGGAGAATATTTCAACCAGTCGGAAACATCAGACTTCAGAATGGTCCTTGGCTCAGCAAACATGAAGGCCACGGCCGGCTGCCTGCCCTCAAGGGCCGTGCCGAATGTCATTGCGGATGGGTCCCATTGATCGGAGTTTGAGGCTTCTGACAGAACCGCAAAAGCCCGTTCTCTGAATTTGGTGCGTCGCATATTGAGTGTATACGCCAAGTCGGCCAGATAATATTTGTCGACGAGGTCCTGGTGTTTCACGATGTTCTTGCGCAATGCATTCCGAGAATGGGCCGAATGGATTATGAGAAGAGGCCTTCCGACCGAGTGGTCATAGTCGGCGTGGTCCCGAGTCTTCCCTTGCTGGTACCCAGGATAGAGGGAATCCAGCGCTTCGACGAGAATATGACCATTTGTGCCAGACCAGCCCCATGACGAGATTGCCACGCGCTTAGTCGCATAGTTATCCGGCCATGGTATTGTCTCGGTTTGCACCTTGATGTTTAGTCCATCTGCGTCGACTTTGGAATGGTAGTGTTTGAAATTGGGCAGGCCGGGAATTACTCCCGCTTCGGTCATCATAGCAGCCTTGATCAATGAGAACACGCCGCTTCCTGCTTCTTGATGACCGAAATTCCCCTTCAGTGACCCGATCAAGACAGGATTTTCTTTGCTTCTGGTCCTCCTCATCGCCGAACCGATACCAACTTGTTCCGAGACGTCGGCGAATGCCAACCCGATCCCTTGGGGCTCAACATAGGCGGTCTCATTGGGATCCAGGCCTGCCTTCTTGTAGATCTCGCTCACCATTCTTTCTATGCTGACTCTGTTGGGACTGAACATAGGCAGACCTGGCTGCGAGCCGTTTGAGTTCATATGCGCGCACCTGATAACCCCACGAATGGGGTCTCGGTCCCGAATGGCGTCCGAGAGTCTCTTGACGTACAATGCGCCGACACCTTCAGATCGGAGATAGCCTCTGGCGTTGGAATCAAAAGGAAGAGGGGTGGAGTCTGGTGAGAGTACCCCATACTTGGAAATGCTTATTGACTGCTCGGGGCTCTGAAGTAGATTCACACCGCCGATTATGGCGGCGTCACAGTCGCCAGCGCGCAGGGCAAGGGAGGCCGTATCTGTGGCGAAAAAGACACTTGTACAGCCGGTGTTGATTGTGAAGACCGGGCCCTTGAGATCGAACCAGTAGGATATCCTTGAGCTGACCAGGCCTGGGTCAATGCTCATAGTGGCATGGGCATGGCGGTCGTATTCGTGTCGGCAGGACTTCACCACTGCATCCAGGTTGAAATTCCCAACGTAGACGCCAGTCCTGCTACCAGCGATTGCGTCCTTGGTGATTCCGGCAGACTCCAGACACTCGTATACCAGCTCCAGCATTCTGCGGTGTTGAGGGTCGGTTTGCAAGGCTTCATCTTCTTCCATGCCAAAGAATTCAGGGTCGAAATGCTCAGGTGGCGTGTCTATGAATCCACCACCCGGGGACGTAATGCTTGACGGACGCGTGAAGGCTCCAGGGTGAAGATAGGCATCGATGTTGAAGCGGCTCTCCGGCACGCGTGCGGCCGTCTTGAGCTCTCTGTTGACCATGACATCCCACATGGCAGACGGAGAGTTAACGCCCTCACCCAGGCGACATGCTTCTCGAATGTCAGCAAGGAGTGCATCCTCACGGTGCAGTGAGAGAGGACCATACCCATGCCTACGATGGCAATAGGCTCCAAATTGCCATCGTAATAACCGCTGTCCCGCTTGGATGGCGACATTTTGACGTATACTGATTATGAGGCCTCAAAGGCAATTCGATACTGGTAGTTTAGACGAGGCGTGAGTAAGACACGAAAGATGTAATGACAGGTCTGTAACTGTATACCTACCCGGGCATGCTGGAGATCCCTCGGTTAGCCAATTCATTGACTGCCGACTCTCAGGGGGATGGATAAAGTTCACAAGAAGCCTGGAATCGTTCTGGCCAGCCAGGTTACTAACTGCCGACTGTCAAGGGGTCGAGATAGTTCACGAGAAGCTGGAGTCTCAGCCGCAGCAAGGGCATGGTTGTTGTTGCAGCACTTGGCCCGCTCGTGCATCGGAAAAGTGAATCCGCGTGTATCATAGTCGCCAGCTACTGCAACGTGATTAAAGCTGCCTAGTGCGTCGTGAGTATGCTGAACTTAAAAATTGTATCCCCTGCGTTTCTTAATCATGGGGCCAATTCAGGGATATGCGGACGAGTCATATCATGGCGAGCTGAGGCAGGGTAGCAGCTGGATGACGCACGGGGCTGGGCCCTGCGAGGTATTAACATTGTCAGGAGCATTGTGCCGTCGTCAAGAGACATCATGAATGTAACCATAACTGGATGCTCCTACAAACTGCATAATAGTACTGGAGCTAAGTGACCAGGTGGCGGTTGATATCCTTGCTATGGCAGTGTTGAATGCCATGTTTCCTGCTGGGTGTTGGCGCATTTGCGAAACACCGATTGCCGTATTTTGTTTCTATGGATGGATCGCGATTGACTTCCTTAGTTGATACAGCTGATCGATCTAGGTTTGCAATGACTCGCAACTGCTGTCTTGTCATAAGCAGATAGGGGTTAGTAGGGTTGGCCAGAGCTGATTAATTCTCATGAATACACCAGACTACCAGCTGATTTAGCAAGCCAAGCATAGGAGACGTGTCATTCAAGAGCAATGGATAAAATACCAGAGTCCTTACAGCGCTGTGAATATATAGCAGGGGTATAGGTATATATTAAGAATATTTAAAGTATAAGTAGTGTTTAAAAGTAATATTTAGGATAATAAAATGATTATTTAAAGATGTTATCCCTTGTAGAATTAAAAGAATAATTTAAATAAACCCTTTTACTTTTTAATATTTAATATAACTTGTAGTTTTTAAAAAGATAATAGGTTACTTTATAGCGGTATGAACTTTATTAGTATGGCTTACACCTGTAATAACCTCAATCTTTATTACATAGTGGGGTTTTAAGACTGTCTTCCGGATTGAGGTGATTGTTATGAATCCGCATATGCTTGTGGTGGATCTGGTCTGTGCTAAACCAGCCCCCAACGTAGCAGCGCAATATACCTAGGTACTTATGCCTGGTATCATGGTACCTGGGTAATTATTGGGCTGTTATGCGTTGCCCATGCCACAGAGTATTGCAGAATGACTCTTGGTAACACACCATCATCTGCACAATTTCACATTCCCCAAGCCATCTATCGCAGCGAGCTCAGTAGAACTGCAAATATTCTCATTCCAACTTCCATTATTGATCACCATTTCGAAATGGATGAACTCGACATCCATATAGCCCCGCTGCTCAGGGGATGCCTACCATTGCAATCCAAAGCCCATGTTGCCATCGTCGGCGCAGGACCACGAGGCACCAGTGTCCTGGAGCGTCTCTGCTCATCTGCGTCCGAGTTCTTCCCGCCAGGAACGCATCTCACTATTCATGTCATAGATCCGTCATCTCCGGGGCCCGGAAGTGTTTGGCGCACTGCTCAGTCACCACACCTCTGGATGAACACTGTGGCCTCCCAGGTAACAATGTTCACTGACGAGACTGTCGTCTGCCATGGACTAATACGGCCGGGCCCGACCTTTTACGAATGGTCATTGAAATATGGCCTTGGTTTAGGCCCCGATGATTACCCGACCCGTGCTCAGTTCGGCGAATATCTGCAGTGGGTTTTCAACAAAACGGTGGAAGACGCTCCATCCAATGTGGAGGTACACATACACAAAGCCAAAGCTATCCGTCTCGATGGGCATGATCAGTATCGTCAAAGTATTGTTCTGTCCAACGGGCAGGTCATCCGTGAACTTGGGGCTGTTGTTTTGGCCCAAGGACATCTGCCCCTCGTGGCTGATTCGGAACAACGACTCATTACGACTTACGCTGACAGGCACGGCTTGCGGTACTTTGCTCCAGCCAATCCAGCGGACGTCAACCTCTCTTCCATTCTTCCTGGTGAACCGGTTGCACTTCGTGGTTTGGGCCTCTGCTTCTTCGATTACATGACACTCCTTACTACAGGCCGCGGTGGTCGTTTCATCACAACATCCGAAGGACTTCGTTACATTTCTTCGGGGAAGGAGCCTCGACTATATGCAGGGTCCCGCCGTGGCATCCCGTATCATGCACGCGGTGACAATGAAAAGGGAGCATATGGCCGCCACGAGCCTGTCATTCTCACGGAACACGTCATTCGCGGTTTTCGCCGTCGCGCAAGGTCAGGGCATCCGCCGAATTTCCTGAACGAAGTCTGGCCGCTCGTCAACAAGGAGATCGGAATAGTCTACTACGCGGCGATATTGAAGCAGCGAAGTTTGGATTCTTCCGACTTTCAACATGAATTTCTCAGGACTTTCAGTAATAGCCCCCAGGAAGCCGAGGTCCTTGACAAGTACGGAATTCCCGAATCAGATCGTCTATCTTGGGACCGCATTGCGAGGCCTTTTGACGGGCTCAGACTTTCCGAGCCTAGCACTTGGCGAAGCTGGTTGCTTGAATATTTGAGGGAGGATGTGAAAAAAGCTGCGTCCGGCAACGTTCATGGACCTTTGAAGGCAGCTTTGGACGTTATGCGTGACATACGCAAAGAGATACGGATGATTGTCGATCACAAGGGGCTACTGGGGAGCTCTCGGAATGAGCACCTAGATGGCTGGTATACTCCATTCAATGCGTTTTTGTCTATTGGCCCACCTCGGCGGCGCATTGAGGAGATGATCGCATTGATAGAAGCTGGCGTGCTGGACGTTTTGGGACCGCGTTTGGAAATCGAAACCGACGGCACAGCATGGCTCGCTCGCTCAGCTGAAATACCCCTCTCGACGGTGCGAGTCACCACGCTCATAGAAGCGCGTTTGCCAGAAATAAGTCTTCGGCGAACTGACGACAAGCTCCTTGCGCACCTATTCAAGACGGGCCAGTGTCGCCCACACACTGTGGATGGTTACGAGACTCAGGGGCTAGATGTGACCGGCAGCCCATTTCGAGTAATCGATAAGAAAGGACGGACTCATCGAAGACTGTACGCTATTGGTGTTCCGACGGAGGGAGCCCACTGGGTCACCACGGCTGTAGCGAGGCCCGGGGTCAAGTCGGTCACGCTGGCAGAAATCGATGAGGTTGCACGAGCCGTGCTGCACGATGCATCCAGGCGGCAAAGTTTTGAGCTGCCTCAAGATAATACGAAGAAGGAGTCCAGACTCTGTCATAGAGCCCTGAGGCTAGTCAATGGAGGTCATCTATCCGACCAGGTGGCATCACGGGAGAAACAGTCATATTAGAAAACACGAGTATAGTCAAAACAAGCCCGCATTGATTCAATTGCTTGCAATCATCCAAATTGTGCACCACACATCTAGCATTTAGTCCACTGTTCACAGACCAGCCATTTCCGTTCTTGACAAACTAGACATGGTCGAGCGTGGCTTACCAATAACTGACTTCATCCATAGTTTGCATGCCTACGACTTTCCCAGTTCTCAAACCTACCTAGGTAGGTAGCGCGCGCCCACGAGGTGTTAGAAGACTTGCCGAGGTTACGCCCGGACCTGTTCGAGTCACAGAAGTTTAATCTTTGAGTTCGAGACTAGCCAGGGTGCGCGAGTAATTTCTGAGGCCGGGGTCGAGGTTGTCTTCCGCAACAAACAAGAGGATAGGGATGCATTGGACATCAACGCGAGCCTGGGGGCATGAATGGAAACACGCTAGCCGCTACGGTACATCACCCATAGTTAGTCCACAAGACTTATGCTGCAATTGGAGACTGGATGAGGTAAAGATAGTCAGTCCTCCAGTCACTCATTTCGAGGAGGCAGAAAGATAAGCCGCAATAGATGTTTGACGCTGGCCATCACCCTTTGACCTATCGACCACATTCGTACCTGACCAAGCTCTTGACCTAACGTGTCATTGGATGTCTAGGTACTGGACTTGGTGGATCTGAAAAGTCATGATGACCTTCCCACAAGATCAAGTCCATCGCCAATCTTTGGAGGACCCAGAGTCGTTTTGGGCGCGGCAAGCAGAACATGTTTATTGGCACCGAAAACCAACTTCAGTCCTCAAGAAGTCAACCAAGACCTTGAAGGGCGGGGTGGAGCATCCCTACTGGAGTTGGTTCGACGGAGGCGAGATCTCAACGTGCTATAATTGTGTTGATCGACACGTTCTTGCAGGAAATGGGGACTGTCCCGCCATTTTCTATGACAGTCCCGTCACGAAGACGAAACAGATGATCACTTACAGCCAATTACTTCATGAGGTGGAGATCTTTGCGGCCATTTTGAGAGACGAGGGTGTGAAAAAAGGCGATGTAGTGTTGGTCTACAGTAAGTCATCACCCTCTTCAATTCGAACGACGGGCTGATCTCTCAAAGTGCCAATGGTACCTGAGGCCTTGATAGGTATCCTAGCCACAAATCGACTCGGGGCTATCCATACAGTAGTATTTGGTGGCTTTGCAGCGAACGCTTTAGCCCAACGCATTGCGGCTGCAAAGCCTGTCATCATCCTCACTTCTTCTTGCGGCATTGAAGGGACGAAACCCCCCATAGGCTACAGACCCTTCATCAAAGAGGCCATTGAGATATCTGGACACAGGCCTGAGCGCATTTTGGTATGGCAGAGAGAACAATTGAGCTGGCCGCTTGATGAGACTGCTGGCGAACGGGACTGGTTCGAGTTGGCTCGCAAAGCTCGAGCGAGTGGTATCAAGGCAGACTGTGTGCCCGTGGACTCAAATGATGCAGTCTACATCATATATACGAGCGGCACAACGGGATCTCCAAAAGGAGTAGTCCGAGATGCTGCAGGGCACGCTGTTGGTCTGCAATTCTCAATACGTTATACCTTTGGCATCCACGGGCCCGGGGACGTAATCTTCGCAGCTAGGTTGGTTTGCTTCAATGTAAACATGAAAGCTTCCACTGATTTGAGGTGAAGTGACATTGGCTGGATTGTCGGACATTCGTACATCATCTACGGACCGCTCCTCACTGGAGCAGCGACAGTTTTATACGAGGGTAGGTGACGCTCTACTATCCCCTCAGGACATAATGACAGATAGTGATGAACAGGAAAGCCAGTTGGAACTCCCGATAGCTCGAGTATATGGCGCATCATTCAGGTGAGTCGACCTCCGTGTTCCGACGAATGGACATCTTGTCATCTTCGGAAGAGCCTTGAGAATTGACAGCTCCTAGGATTACAAGGTCAATAGTGCCTTTCTGGCACCAAGTAAGCATTACATCATAAAATTCCAGCCCCCCAACTGACGCTCCGAAGCTGCTTTGCGAGCCATCAAAGGAGACGATCCGGAGAATCGACACTTGAAGAGGATTGGCAGCGCGGGTGGCCTGAAGTCTCTGAGGTCGCTCTTCTTAGGAGGTGAAAGATCAGAGGTGTCCCTCTCTACGGTATACCAGCAGTTTCTACGACAATATGGATCCCCGGGAGCAGTGATCAACGACAACTGGTGGTCAAGTGAAACAGGCTCTCCTATCTCTGCGATCAGTCTCTCACCAGAAGCGGCAACTAACAGGAAGAGCTCGGTTCGGGACCATTTGCCGCTAGTCAATTTCAAGCCTGGAACTGCCGGAAAATTGATGCCAGGATTTGACATTAGAGTGGTGAACGACCAAGGGCAGGAACTTAGAAAGGGGGAGGTAGGTAACATCGTTTTGTCGATTCCCTTGCCACCCGCTGGCTTCCGAACTCTTTGGGAAGACGAGGAGAGGTTCTACAAGGGATATCTCAAACGATTCGGCAAGTGGATGGACACAGGAGATACTGGCACTATCCACGAAGATGGTTATGTCAGCGTACTGAGCAGAAGCGATGATGTGATCAATACTGCAGGCCATCGCTTGTCAACCAGTACGTGTGAATCATGCTCGTATTGATCAATCTCCACTCACAATTGGTTACAGGCATCATTGAACAAGCGATCACCAGTCACCCACTTGTTGCAGAGGCAAGCGTTGTGGGAATACCAGATGCCCTTAAGGGTCAGCTCCCGTTTGCCTTTGTCACCCTGACAACCCCAAATCATCCTCCCTCTTCCATACCAGATCAAAGTCTCGCCAATGGCATTCAAAAACGAGTCCGAGAACAGATAGGAGGCATTGCGACACTTGGAGGTATAATCCAGGGGAAAGGAATCATACCTAAAACACGATCGGGGAAGACACTAAGAAGGGTCCTCAGAGAGTTGATAGAGAATGCTGTTCATGAGGAGTTTGAGAAGGACATTGAATGGCCCGCAACGATTGAGGATGTCTCTACAGTTGAAGCTGCCAGAGGGAAGATCGCGGAATATTTCAAGGTAGAGGGGGCCAAGCACAAGGCAACTGAGAGTCGATCCAAGTTATAAGCTACTGGATAGATACATAAATAGCCATTATTTGGGATAGGACGGTCAGTTACCGAACAGGTGATTGCAGCGGCTCCGTAGATTTGCAGTGCAGCCTCCGATGTTCCCACACGGATATACCACTTTTAATTCTGATTCGGCAAAGTAAAGTGAACTTGCTGAGTCGGAAGTCATGGACGTAAAGCGATATTCCCGAATTGACTATTGATAATTACAAACAGTACCCAAACGGCTCATGTGCCAGGTGGCAATAACCACAAGCCAGCACGGCTGCTTGTGGGAAGAAGGCCTA
This sequence comes from Diaporthe citrichinensis, assembly GCA_014872995.1. Lineage (NCBI taxonomy): Eukaryota > Fungi > Ascomycota > Sordariomycetes > Diaporthales > Diaporthaceae > Diaporthe > Diaporthe citrichinensis. The sequence continues at coordinate 302,223 of JADAZR010000058.1, read as the reverse complement.
TGTTTGGTCTCAGCCTGCCAGATGAAGACAGGCAATGATGATGACGTTCAAGATGACTCATTTGCCACACCTCTACGGAAACAATCCAAACCCCACCACTTAACTACGTATACAATTATAAAGGCCCATCTTCCATACTTGAATAGATGTAACAACTCACTCTCGTGCTCTATCCTTGACCGGAGTCTATCTAATTCAAACAGATAAATGAGCAGGGTTACATTCGATAGATACAATATCAAGGAGTTCAGAGAGGATCCATCTAGTGGGGTGGAATATCAACATTGAAAGACATTTCTTGTTCTCTCCTACGCCGGCTGATGATACTTTCGGACCAGCAGAATTTGGTGTCAGTTCAAAGTGCCTTTTCAGTCCGGCCACGATGTCTGAGCACAGCTATCAAAGGGCATCCAGAGTTTACTCGTTGAAATGGGGGTTGTCACACAGTGTGGGTGCTTTCTACATATGGAACCGCCATTATCCACGTGACAAATATAGGTTCGGTCTGTGTACTGTCAGCGATTGGGACACATTTGTTAAATGCTTCTATTCTCTAGACACATGTCAGAAATTTGGTACAGGGCAGAGACCATCTGAGCTTTGATTACAATAATCTAACAGTGTCACTTTTTATGCTATAACATCTGCGTAACTTTCGTCAAGATAACACGGCGATGTGGCGCTTAAGAGCCCGGTATGAGCTACGGACGCTTAGCCCACCACTCATCTTAGCGTCAAATGAGGTCCGACATGCTGCATCATATCCACCATATTCACCAGCAGCCCCCATGCCTACTCCTAGGACCTGAACCTGAGTGAATACCGAAGACCTGCCTAGTCCTTGGACCGACTAGACTATACTACTGTTTATCTACTCACCGAATTTCACTCCCGCCATTTCACATCAAGCTGCCTGCCACCCACACCGAAGGCCGTAGCAGTGACATTATTGACTTTTCACTCTACATCAGACATTTATTTCACTCTAGACGGGTCCAGTCGTGTCTTTATAAGAAAAAATGCCGCCCATCGTAGATTGAAACTCTCCAAGACTGCTCAACAACTCCGATCACGAACAGAAGTTGATGATCGTCACGAAGACACCGGCAACACAGTCCTCACCCGTCCGACAATACCAATATATAAATCATCATGACCTTTCAACAGTCCGAGGTGGACGAGCTTGCCGCCACCAGGAGCAAGCTGGAGCAAGCTTTGAAGCAGCTTGCTGAAAAAGACCGTCAGATCGCAGCCTTGACGGAGGAACTGGCGGGGCTGCGTCGAGGCAACTCACCAACAATTGCGACTCATGATTGTTACACCACGTCCAGTGATTTAGAATTTGACGGGGACATCAATAGGTAAGCCAAAGACTTGACTCGGAAGCTTGTCAAGGATTCCGGAATTCATCCGGGCTGACCATATGCGGTACAGAAATGAGTTCATGACAGACACCCTTGCACCTTCGACGCCCCCATATTCCCCGTCACCGAAGTCTTCAAAGACAATCTGTGACGATGGGATGGCCCAAGAAGATCATAAGACTGAGACCTCGCCGTTCATCGAGGATCAAGAAGCGACCCGAGCCGCATTCAACGCCCGCTATGCCCCAGTATATCAAGAGAAGGTCTCCGGTGATGGTGGATGGACCAACACATACAGTGATCCATCACCTGCAGGCCTAGATGATGGTTCTCCTATGACTGGAGATTGGGAGAATGATTGTGCTGCCGGTCGGGATAATGCTCCCTCCAGCTGGGGCAATGAGTGGTCGGACAGCCCAGGACCAGCTGGTCCATCATTCCAACCTGGCGAGCCGCCCAAAGAGAATTGGAGGAACTCGAAGCTGCGACCTGAGAGCAAGTCATGGCTGCATAGCCTGTCTTTCGGGAAGCCAGCCCACACCCTATCGGATGACGAGTACAAGGATCTCTTGGACCTACACGTGCTCCCGTTGACGACTCGACTCGAGGATGACGACTGGCTCGACTCGGACCTGGGACATATCCGCGTCGATGACGAGCGTTTGTTCCGGCTGCTGACCAGGGGCCGAGAACTCGCACAGAGATGCCTCTGGTCGTTCATGGCCAAGAACCGGCCGGACATCTGCCAACGCGAATTCCCGGGAGGCTGGCAACAAGTCAAGCTTGAGGTTTCCGCATTGCTCGACATACTAAACATGAAGCCATTTGCTCTTGGGTTTCGCCAGAACAAGTCTGAACTAGCACGGAATGCTTTGTTCGCGGTGGTCCCTCTGAGGCATCTCACATGCCACTGGAACCAGAGCGACCTCGGTTTGTTCCGTCCGGCTCCTCGCGTGGTAGACGGGCACCTCAAGAACGTGCAAAAGCTCGCTATCCACCTATACGATGAGGAATCCGCGGCAGAGGCACGGCAGCTCAGGGACGAGGCACGTCAGGCCGTCGAAGATACTGTCAGGGAGATGGAAGAGCTCGAGCCGCTGTTTGATGAATACGACTGGAAGTATCATCACCAGCAAATGTTCGATCAAATTGAGTACGCGAAGGATATGAATACGCCAGATCTGTTCAGATACCCGGAGGTAGTCTTCAGAGCTGCGGAAGCTTGGTCGCGGCGTTGCCCCTCTTCTGACCAGGCATTTGAGGATGACCAGGGACTCCATGAGGACACCAATAAAGTGAGCAACCAGCAGCCTCACAAGGGGGAGGAGCGTGACGGAAATACGGGGAAGAAGAACGAGGATACTGTTGAGAAGCACCCATCCGTTGTTGGACCCCCCAGACGACGTAACACCACGTCTTCCTCAGAGAGGTCTAGCCCCAGGCCGTCGGTCACCACAGAGGAGCAGCACTTGGTCCGCAGAAACAGGAGTACTTTCTAATGTTCAAGGGCCCACCTACTAGGCTGATGGCCTTTTTCTATTTAGGTGCTGCAAGCAAGTCTCTTGGAAAAGCTGCGGGGTTTATATAGCCGGCCACTATACTATACTAGGGGGTACCATGACAGGTTTGCTTTGTTGGAGCGGCGCCAAAGACGATACACAATGTGAACATAGGTCACAATGAGAATTTGTGAAGGCGTCTAATTAATTATGATGTCTGAAGCCTTGCTATTACATTACGACTTTGCGTTCCCGTGTTTCACTATTGAAGATGCGACTCGCTGTCATAGACTACCTTTCCGCCCACAATCGTCCGCAAAACCTGGGTCTGCGGGAGACTCTCGATTGGACATGTTATTGGGTTGCGGTCGATGATTGCAATGTCTGCGTGACTCCCCACCGCAAGGTCTCCAATTCCTCGCCAACGGATTACATTCGCACCGTTGCAGGTCCACATCTCGTAAGCCTGCTCGCGACTGACAACCTGAGACGAGTTTGCGTTCGACCGCCCGCTCGACAGCGTGTGTGTTACGGCGAGCTGCATCTGCTCCCAGGGGTTTGTTGGACCCAAATCCATGGACGCTGCGGGCTTCAGCCCCGCCTCGAACATGCAGCGGTAAATGTTGAGCTGGCTTATGTAGTCTTCACCGAAGCGTGCAATCATCATATCGCCCTTGCCGTAAGTAAAGCTTGAGCTTACAGTGATGTCCAACCCGAGGTCGTTCAGCTGTTTTGACTGGTCCGGCCGCATCACGTAGCCGTGCTCGAGCAACCACTCGAGCTTCGCAATGCCGTACTTGTTCTTAACCTCCTTGAGCAGGTGAATGTAATCATCATGCTCGTCGGGGCTGCACGATACCATGTTGAGCTTCAACCCGGTGCGGGCACAGAAGTCGACGGCAGCCTCGATTTTTGCGGCATCGGTTTGGCGACTTCCGGTGGTTCGTTCGCCGTATGGGCCAAGGTAGCCTCTCTTTTCTGCGAAGTATCCGCAGTACGAAGGGCCGAAAGCGCAGGTAGTGATACCGCATATCCGGAGCCAATCGTCTTCTAGATCAGTGTCGTCCAAAGCATGTCTCAATCGGGCGTTGATGCCATCTAGATCTTCCGGCTTGTCTCCACCCAGAGCACTCGGCTCTAATTCGTGAGAACATTGAACACGTAAACTTAGAGCATTCTGCGCTTTCAGCAGCTTGTAAAACTCCACATGACTAATGTCCATGGCGTGTGATTCGTGAATAGCGGTGACCCCCATCGAATTGTAGCCAGCCATAGCGTCGACCATGGATTTGAACAGTAATTCGGGCTGGATGACTGGGGGCATCAAAGCTGCAAGCTTCTGCCAGTAGGGGTCGGTGTTGTAATAGTTGTTGACATGACCGCGGACAATACCCGTGGGAATTCCCTGCTCATCTTTCTCGATGAAAACGTCCGATACTCGATCAGGCGTGTCTTTAGTGATTCCGAGTATCTCCAAAGCCTTGGAGTTGAACGACGCGATGTTTGGGACAACAAGCGCCCAAGCCTGAATGCCGACTGGGTGATCTGGTGTGGCTCTATCAAGAACTGTTCGATTGGGAAAGATGCCTTCTTTGAGCGTCTTGTAAGACTTGCGCTGGAAATAATGCGCCTCGCCGATGGGAGAGCACATGATCCAGCTGCCTTTGGGCGTCTCAGCAGCTCTGACGCGTATGCGTTCAATGATCTCTTCATGGCTAGCGGCGTCTTGGATGTCCACCAGTGGCGCCTTGAAAGCCGCAAAGTGAAGGAGATGAGGATGGTTGTCAATGAGACCTGGAATCACGACGGCGCCTTTCAGATCTATGGTCTTGACTCCCACTGGCGTGACAGCTCCCACGTCTTTGTTGGTGCCAACGGCCGCAATCTTTCCGCCGAGAATCAACAGGGCTTGGGCAGGTTGAACGTAGGCGTTCTCGATTATCTCGCCGTTGACGTAGGCGACATCCTGGACAAGGGCTTCGGTGGAGTCGGTCTTGCCCATCTTGCTCGTTCGTAAATACAGTTGAAGTTTTTAAAGAGGTGATGTGATGTGTGGTAATTCAAATACAGCAATCGTAAAGGTTGGAAGGCATTGCACCAGACTTACAAGATTTATAAAGCTCGTCTGCGTAACACTTCGTGCAAGCGCTAGCCGCATGTGGACGAATATCGCCGTGCAGGTGGGACTCTCTTCTTGACCCGAGCGTCCCGAAGTCCTGTTCTCGCAATGGGCCAATAGCTGCCAGCCTTGGTACATCGCGCTGGGTTGACTTCTATCCTCCGAGAGTATTTGCAGCGACCCTCTCTTACAGCATGAGCTAGCTGTGTCGAGCCGAAATTCACCGTGCCAAGCTCCGCCGCAGAGTAAGAGCCAAAGTTGATTACGAAGCACAACCCCGTTGAGACCGTTCAAGCTTATGAGATTCTCTTTCACGGTAAAAAGAGTAGAGCTGGAAGAGCGTCAAGACTCTCATACCATGGCTGTTCGCATCCGGCTTTTCTGACCCGCCATTCGGCTTCCAAAAAAGCCTGTAATCTATCCATGTGTAGCTTATACAAAAGACTCTGTCCAGCCGCAAGCCGTTTACAGGTTTCGCGCCGCATCTCGAGATCTGGCAGCTCCAGCAAGGCGATGAGAATAGGAAAGCATACGTGGAGCGGCAATTGACCGGTTGTTTCCAGGCAGTGGTCAAGTGTGAAGAGAATGCCCCTGGCGTGCAGCGACGCCAATGCATCGTCTTTGTCGTACGATCCACTGAAGTGATGGAGCAGCAGCAAGCCGGCTCGCTTCTGCGCCTGTGCCTGACTAAGAACCAAAAGCTTCTCATTTGCGGTGTAGCGCTGTTGGAGCTGTGATGGTAGCTGAGGTGTCCAACTCGAGAGCTCTTCGACGAGGTTTGACCAATGACGGCTTCTTCGCAAAGTATTATTACGCTCGTGTTTGGTGACGTTGGCTGTTTGACAGATGTTGTAAAACATGGTGAGGAGTGGCCCACATAAACCCAGAGCAACATCCACATCTGCATAGCTCCTCGTAACTGGCTTGAAGATTGGAACGTCTCGGCGAACAAGGCAGTCAACAATGTGCATGAAAAGAAGATGGTTGGTCGAGGTTGAAAAGATGGAGTTCCCTGACAGCGAAATGTACCACGGTGCGACCAGGGTCATCGCGTGGGTGAAGACCGCGTTCGACGACGTACTCTGTGTAAGGACCTCGAACAAAACGAGACATGTGCTCAGAGATATGACAATGCATACTTGTGCGGTGTCGGCGTTCTCGAACCTTTTCAGGACTCTTAGAGCATTTGCACCTCGCTGAAATTTGAGATGATGGTGGTCATGCCAGCCGCTGCGAATCTGAACAAAGGCAGCAGAAGTAGCGAGAAAAGCTTCTTTCAACGTCGCCGGCGAAGCGTTGAAGCTGAGACAGATATGATTGTGGGCTGCATCTTCAAAATTTGGTCCGATGGCAATGAGTTTGACGAAGTCTTCTTTCGACCAGAGGAGACGGAGCAGCTGTCCGTCAATCGAAGACAGGTTGGGCCGCGGACCAGGAGCAGGACTTAACACAGGTGGCTTGGATCCTAACCCAGAAGTAGGCCGTTCAAATCCCGCTTCGATCTTAACGATATCTTCGTTGACGAACCAGGCGAACTGCTCGGAGGACCCTTGTAGTCGTCTCTCGTCATGGCGGCTTCTGCCTCGTGGCAAGATAACTCTTTTCGAGGAACACGTGCGTTGCAGACGCGTACATCGAAGGCACATGGTGCCGCCAGGCACATATGTGCACTTGGCCCGTAATTTGTGGCAAGGATCGCAAGCTCTTTTTGGCTCCATATTCAAACGTTCGCCGTAGCTTCTTGGGCCTGAAAATGATGAATGAGATGTAGGCCGGGGAGGCAGTTAGCCAACTTTGCTTGCTTCGTACTCAGCGGACACATTTTCCTCTCGGGCCATCGGGACTTGCACTGTCCGTCTCTGCCACTATCCTTGTCTCGTACATCCACATCAGCTTTGCTTCCCCAAGACCTTCTACTCCACAGTGGACACGCCTCTTGGGATCAGCCGAATTCGATCCATTTCTCAACAGCATCTTTCGGCTTGTCGTTCTCCCGTGGCATAATCGCCCTGGACTGAGTGTTTGCCACATCGCCGTAGTCATTCTGATTTTTATCTTTGGCCCATAAAAGCACAGCAAGAAGTCTTCATGTTGGTCGGCTCAGCTAAAGCAAGCCATATCTTCAGCAACCCTACCTTGCGTCTAGGCAGCTAGGTAAGTTGTCCTGGGGTGGAGCGAGCCTGCCAGGCCACCGGTGACTAAGCTCCGCTATTTATCGATAAGCAACTGTCTTATCGCTATCGCCCTAAAGTGACCGTTGGGACGACCTTTCCCCAACTTTATGTTGCACCGCAGGTAGGAAAATGTAAGTTGGTCCCCTTCGATTGATCAAGTCCCTGTCCAGCAAGATGTCCTTCCTCGCGATCGCCGTGCAGATATGAGGTGGCCCATGGTGAGTGTTTCAAGGCAGCCGCCCAGCATCATTTTCAACTGACTCTGTCTGACAATCCCAATCAGTTGCAGGCAAACCGGGCATTGCTAACGTTGCGCAGCCCGCAGTTTTGCCCACTCGGATCTTTGCATCGCTTGCCCCTTCGACGCGACTACGAACACTCGAAACGATTCGATACGATCAGCTTGTTCTCGACCTCGTTGAACCATGGACGTGCCTTGTCGGATGCGGAAAAGAAACGCCGCAAGGCAAATAGACCACTGAAACTCAAGGAACTGCTTGGGCCAACTTTACCCGCACGCAATGAATATGATGGCAGTGCCAAGCGCAATGGGGGCTCACGGCTGCAGGAGGACCGTGGAGAGACTCGCAACGACTTGCGCGAGAGTGAACTGGAGTTCAGCATGACGAATCTGCGGCGGACCGCACGGCTGCCGACGCGGGATGACCTGTCCTCGATGCCTTCAGGCTACTTCCGAATGCCCTGGAAAGCTGTCGCCACAGTCGTCCAAGTTCTTGGCGGGACTCACTCGGTGCAGCCAGCCCAGACGATGCTTTCAGATTCTGGCAGGCATTTCTCCCGAGCTGACGTTATTGTCAACCTTCCGGGCAACGACAGTGTGGTCGCCGCTGGCGATGGCTGCAGTCCAGATCGAGCCAAGCGTGCTGCGGGTCTACATGCGCTGGCTAAGCTGCGTGATATGGACGTGCTGACTATCGCTGGCTGCGAACCCAAAGAAGAGTTTGAAGATGAGAAAAAGGGCATGCTGGATATTTATAACTACGCCGCGCGTTATCGCTGCGTCCCCAGTGTCTCGACTCAGGAATGCCATGGTCTCTTCAGCATTGCTATCGACATGCCTGAACACGGCATCAACGTAGCAACCAATGTCCTGGGCTCTTTAGCTCATGCCGAGGCGGCTGCGGCTCTTGAGTTCAAGAACCAGGCTGAGCTGTACCATCTCAGGAGAGGGGCAGATACCGTCGTCGTGAGGGACCCTCATTCCCTCAGCACCCGCAATGCCCTTGAGTTTTTCAATTACTGCCGTGATCAAGGTGAACACTTGGGCGCATTCAACGTGTCATTACAAAGGCTCGGGGAGATGTGGGTGGGAACGCCGGTTTTTCAACGCCCTGACCTGCAAGTGGAACCAACGGTCAAGGTCAGAACAAGAAGTAAGGACCATACGGTGAAGATTGGGAATCTAGTCGGCGCAATATCGGTCCTCAAGACGAAGCCACATCTTTTCGACAACTTCAGCGAGGCTTTACAAGCGGGGAACGGCAAGTACCTCGGAAAGCTCAGGGCAAAGGAGGTGGTCCTGAACAGCGAAGTCCTGCAAGAATTGAATGCAATACAGGCTTTGGAATGGCCACACGAACCATTGCCACGCCTCCATCCAGTTCAGCTCGGGAAGCAACCCGCCCGACAGACTCGACTCAAGCATGCTCTCACACAAGAACAGATTGCGATGAAGTCATTCCGACTGAAGGAGAAGATGGAGGAGTACAAGACGCGTAGTGACCTGGAACATCTACGTCAGACACGGTCCGAACTGCCAATGGCCCAATATGCTTCTCGCGTCAAGCAAATTGTGCACGACAATGTCTACTGCGTGGTCATTGGGGCAACTGGAAGCGGCAAAACCACCCAAGTTCCCCAGATCCTTCTCGATCAGGCCATTGAAAGCGGGACCGGCGCCTGTTGTAATGTCATTTGCACACAGCCTCGTCGCATTGCGGCGACGTCGGTGGCGCGGAGGGTGGCGCGCGAGCGGGCCGAACAGCTTCAGGAGACGGTCGGCTACCATGTGCGGTTTGATGCGAAGCTGCCGAAGCCTGGCGGAAGCATACTCTACTGCACAGCCGGAATCTTACTCGAGCAGCTTCAGCATGCCCCAGACGACGTGTTTGACCATGCTTCCCACCTAGTCATCGACGAAGTCCACGAGAGAGACCTCATCAATGACTTCCTCTTGACCACACTCAAGTACACAATGGCAGCCCGTGCCGCACAGGGCAAGAAGCTGCCGTGCGTTGTCCTGATGAGTGCGACAATAGACGCAGAGCAGTTCGCAGCATACTTCAAAAACAGTCTGCCATCTGCCGACTCAACTGACTGTCCCACATTGAACGTGCCGGGTCGGACCTTTCCAGTTCAAGAGTACTACCTGGATGATATTCTTGGGGCGATGAGAGATACGCATGACCAGCAAAACCTCAAACTGTTGCGTACGGAAAGAAAAACGGTCGAGTACCTCAAGGCAGAGAATATCCCCATGGGCAATTCTCTCACAAACGCAGACACCTACCCTGACTACGTGATCGACTGGAAGAGCCAAGCCGCCACTGCGGGACTTGATGATGTCTTTCACGCACACGACAAGGACGACGGACTGGTACCATTGGGCCTGGCAGCCACCGCAGTTGCCCATATTACCAAGACTTCTGAGAGTGGTGCCATCCTCGTGTTCCTCCCCGGCTGGGACGAAATAAAGGATGTGGAGGAGCTGCTGCGCGCCGAGTCCCCCCTCAACGTCGATTTCAACGACCCACAACGGTTCCAGATCATCATGCTACACTCCTCCATACAGGACAGTCAGAAGACGGTATTTGACCCGGTCCCAGAAGGCTGCAGGAAAATTATCCTCAGCACGAACATTGCCGAGACATCTGTGACAATTCCGGATGTGCAGTTTGTCGTCGACACCGGCAAGTGCCGCGAGAAGCGCTACGACCAGACGAGACGCATCACCCAACTCCAGTGCACCTGGATCAGCAAGTCCAATGCCAAGCAGCGAGCGGGACGAGCCGGCCGTGTCCAAGATGGAGTTTACTATGCACTGTTCACCAGGTCTCGGCGTGAGTCCATGAGGACTAGCGTCTTGCCGGAACTACTGCGCTCAGACTTGCAGGAGACTTGTCTGGACGTCAAGACGCATCCCATCAAAATGCCGGTGGCCGAGTTTCTCGCAGGAGCCATCGAGCCCCCTCCGCCCTCCGCTGTCGAAACTGCCATGCAAAACCTCGTATCCCTCGGTGCTCTGACTAAAAAAGAGGAGCTGACACCGTTGGGCCGTGTTTTGGCGTCTCTGCCCGTTCACCCAACGCTGGGCAAGATGATAATACTTGGGGTCATCTTCAGATGTTTGGACCCCATGATCACTCTCGGCGCTGCAGCGCATCAGCGTCCGCTATTCACGAGTCCTCTTGATCAGAGGTCTGCGGTCGACGAGTTGAAAAAGAAGTTGGCGGGTCCGTCCGAGAGTGACCACATAATGCTTCTAGAAGCCTTTGGCGAGGCTCGCCAAGCCTCAGCTCGCGGCGGCCGGGAGGCATACGATGTGTTTGTCAATAATTTTATGAGCCGTGGAGCGTTCAACAATCTCGACATGACGGCACGTGAGATCGTCGACATTCTGACCAAGGCCGGGCTCATCGAAAACCAGAACATCGAGACAACGCTCCAGTACGGCGGCCGACACATGAATGCCAACTCGGGCTCCGAGGCCCTCGTAAAGGCTCTGCTTGTGGCTGGACTGTACCCCAACCTCGCTGTGCAAACTAGACCGGAACTCTTCCGTACATCTTCCGAGAATTATGTTAAAATGCATCCATCATCAGTCAATGATGAACTAGTGTCAGCTTCCAGGCTTTTCACCTACAACAGCCTGTCTCTTTCCACCAGCGGGAACACCATGTTCCTTCGAGAGTCTTCGTCGGTCACACCACTGATGGCACTCTTGTTCGGCGGCCCGCTCGTCCCGCGCGGAGCAGTCCTCGAGATGGATCAGTGGCTGCCAATGTTCATCATGGCGGACGTACCCGGAACCGGACCACAGACCTCGCTTCGCGGCCAACTCGTCTCGGACCAGGTCTTGTTCCTGCGCCGGCTCCTGGACAGGATGCTAGCAGCGTCTTTCAGAGACCTGGCCTCCAAGACGCCCCTCTCCGAGAACCGCATGCGCTCGGAGCTCGTGTTCAGACTGGCCAGGGTCCTGAACCGGGAGGCTGGCGACCTGGGGAATCTGCGCCCTGGTGACGCGACTCGGGACGCTGGCCTGGAGGTGAAGCTGCGTCCTGGTGAGGAGTCACGGTGGTCGAGGGCTGGGGCCTGGCCTGGTGCTGCTGCTGCTGCTGCTGCCAACCGCACGTCTGGCCCGTTCGGGGCCTCGATAACCTCACGGTAATGCTCGCTGGAGCTCTTCGGATAACAGGCGAATTGGCTGCCGTATGGAGAAAGTAAGCGAGGAGAGGACCTCTGCCAGAACCTTGTCCAAGCACAGACGAAGTGTGTTCAAACTGCAATCTCCCTGCACACATAGCATCATTGGTCGCAGATAGAGCGAGGAATTCCAACGCTATGCGAAGTGTGCATTCAAGAGCATAGCGTCTAGCCATTGTTATAGTATTGTATTTTTAGATCCGTCTCAAACACACAGCATTCTCCTTCATACTCAAGCTAGAGTAGCTATAGCATCTTACGATTTAATCTGATACCACTCAACACCTCATCGATTCTGTTTCGACTCCATATGTGTCACGACACTTCTCAAGGAAACGAGGCTACCCTAATGTCAATTTTCAAATTCTTCTACGTACCAAGGAACGCAAATCTCATGAGACCTCCCGCATATTTCATTTCTGGCTCATTCTCAAAGCAATAAGGAGCATTGAGCCGGCGTAGGCATTCACCAATATCGCCATTCATAGTGAATAACCCGGGCACGGTGCCCTTCCACCACACAGTCAGTCAATGGAACAGTCATTCTAAGCCTAGCATGACTTAATGTACGATTCAGTCAGTCCCATCATGACACAAGCTGTTGTGTGGTGTGAATCAACCTGCTTTCAATGTCTCTCGTGAGTTGAGGAGAGGCCAGGTTCAGCAAGTCGTAATGTGAATAGATACTCCCTGACGACCTTTGGAGCTACAAATACTGAGTTGGTTCATTTAAAGTATTTCTTAAAGGATGGTTCCCGGCCTACGAAATTCCTGTGACATAAAATTCACTTTTTTGTCCACTCTGTCAATTATTCTCACCTACTTCCAATGTTCACCTCCCTGTTCGGCCATCATGCCACACATACAGGCCAGCTAGGGTCTTTTTCAAAAGTTTAAAAAGTGAAGTCTATAAAATCATGTGAAATACTTATTCGGTGGATGATGATCCAGTCACTTTGCAAAATCTCATTTATATACCCGCACCTCGCCGCACTCAGCTGCGCATCTCCGTGGTTCTTCCTTGAGAACTTCAACCAGGAGCTGTTCGTCCGACACAACAAACCTTGTGTGCCCTAGGCCCTCAGATTCTTCTTGTATAGACAGGCCTTGTCTATTCTATCTACCCACCACACCTGGAGACCGCACCTGGAGCAACCAGTACTTCTCGGCCAAATCACCATGACACAAAAGATTATCCAAACAACAGAACACCAGCTGAGAGTTGCACGGGCCCGTATCAAGCAGCTGGAGGCTGAAAATGATGAGCTGAGGTTAGCACTGAGTCAGCTCATACCCCAAGCAAAGACGCAGCCAACGGTCAACAAGCATACACCGCTTCTCAGGAGCCGCGTCCATGGCAGCGAAGATAAGAGGTAAGCAAGAGACTGGAACCAGAGACAATCTACATCGCTTTTATTTGTGTTAATGTACTTTATGGCAGTCGTGTTTCTTTGAAACAAGAGCCACCATCCTTCGCTCGATCAACGAGAGCATCCCGCCTCCGGGAATCACCGAAGCCAGTGTCCACAACTCGCACTGTTCCGGCATCCCACTCCCCCTCCCCCGACAGCACCGCCAATAGATCAAAGCTTGTCGTCGTTGATGGAAAGTCATACGTCTACCGCAACGGCGAGCTCACAATGATGAGCTTCGGCTATCTCGTGTCTACCAAATCCGCAATCAACAAATTCGGCCACTTCGAGCGCCGCAGAGAGAAACGTTCCGGGGTTTGCCATCCCACATTTGCAGAGGCAGAGCCCTGGGACTTCTCTTGCTATGTGGAGCCGAAAGCCGCCAGCGAGGAATGCTCTCAACCAGCGAAGCCGACGCAGATCATCTCACAGACGGAATTTGATGACAGAATCGAGCGGAAGGGCATCGCAATACGGACGCGGTTGCGTCTCGATGGCTGGGCGTGGGAACCCGCCAACAACGTCGTCATAGACCACGATGAGCTATTCGACATTCTTTGGAAAGCCGAGAGGTTGGCAAAGCGATGTCTTTGGAGGTGGCTCCGTACCAACCGCCCGAGAGCATGCGAATGGTACGGGATCCATTACTTGTCGGACATGGACCTTGGTCGGGATAGACTCAACTTGCTGACTTTTGGCGCCGCGAAATTTTACAATTACCGGTGGACGAAGTCGCATGTGGTCATGCATGTTATTGAGGACTTGATTACACTGAGGAACAAAGTCCACCACTTCAACGGCCGCAGTTTCAGGATGGAACACGTCGACGAGCATCTGTACGATGTTCAGAGGCTTGGTTTCCTTCTCTACGACGAAGAAACAGCCGTAAGTGCCAGGAGTCTCAGGCACAGGCTCCGCACAAAGGCTGAAGGGGTGGCTCAAGAGATAGAGACGGTGTGGCTTCTAACGGCCCTGCCTTTTGGGGAAGAGTACCCATGGAAACCTCATCACGTTGAACTGTTCAAGAGGGTCCGTATGAGGCTTGGTGAAGGTGACGACGACCGTGTTCGCTCCCAGTACTCACCAGCGATCATCGGGGCCATGGAGGAATATGAGGAGAGAGACTCGGACTACATGAGCTGGGACTGCAAGCCAGACGTTCAACAGAGCCTGGCCAACATAAAGAGGCTGGAGAATGCCGCTTACGGAGGGGCAGTTCCACCTGGCTCGGAAGTTCAGCGAGGCCGGGTCACCGGGAAGAGTCACCAGAGCCCGCGGAGGAGTGTGTCTACAGATGGTGCTCGCATTCTGTCGTTCCGAGGAAAGCAAGCCCACGTACGGGACTCAACACGCCGGGCAAGCTTCTGCGTCGGTGGATCAGCTGAGGACAGATCACTCTTGTAGGTAAATTCAGTCTGTCTGTCCTTGGGCATTCATGATGCAGTGGACTGGGTGTAGATTCTCTGACATTGCCCAAATATCATTATTATCTCTCTTTGTGCACTTTACTCGGACAGATACAGAGCAGCATTGGTGCCGAGCTACTGGAAGGATACTGCCCTCATGACCTTAGCCTTATGTGATCAGTATTATTGAGGCTGCTGATCAGTGAGCATTTTACAGTTGTTTGTGGTTTTCACTTTTCAGACTTCACTTGTCAAGTGTTCACTTCAAGTTAAATTATGGACTGTTTACATGTTTGGTTTCCTCTATTCCATTGGGCTGATAACGATCGTCAGGATAGGACACAGAACAGAGTAAATTGCAGGCAGTCACAGTAAATTCTGCTGTGCAAGAGTTAGAATTTGACTTTTCAACCTTGTGCAAACCGGAATTTGGCTAGCATTTTGCACAAAAGACTTTTAGTTTCACAGAGTGGCTAGTCCAGTCATGCTAGCACCGTCAAGCCCCACAACAAACAAGTCAGGCCCAACTAGTTGCAAAATATTGCTCTCTGTTTAACATATGAGTGAGGGTCGATGTGAAGTACCCAATGATTTCATCACCTCCCAATTCACTTGACAGCTTCTCACCAAATCACTTACTGGGGTGTATACAATCTAAGTGAATGTAACTGACAAGACATGGGCTCAATAATTCTTCTGAAGCTCTGTCTTCATAAAAGCCACTTTCCCATTCTTTCAAGACATCTGGTCTTCCTTATTCCTTCGAAACCCTGATCTCATTCAGTCCATCTGGAGAGCGCTACGACAATTATCTGCAAACACTTGCCACTCTCATAAGATCTGCGTCCCTCACAGAGACGATGAAACTCATTCATCCAATCGCATACCAGCTGTCCTTAGCTGAGGACAGAATCAAGATTCTCGAGAAGGAGAACCATGAGCTTCGATTGGAACTGGCTCAGATTACAGGACGAAATCGAAAGCAAACAATGGCAAGGCTGTCTTCGTCATCCAGCCGCAATCGCTCAACCACACCTGAGCATACACCTCCTTCCTACGCTCGGTCAACCTTGAAATCCCGTCTCCGAAGCTTGCCGTCATCGGCTTCCAGTTCTAGAAGCACCTCGCCGGGCACTGATTGGTCACCTAGCCCGCCCACGCCACCTAAATACTTCAACGTCAACGGGAAGAGATGTGTCTACACAGACGGAAAGTTGGATGTGATTAGCTTTGGCTACCTGAAAGCCACCGCTGCCTCACGCCACAGGCATGCATACTCCTTCTGGACGAGAAGCTGCCGTCGCCTCTCACCGACTGATGCACAGAAGCCGGCCGAGGCATCCGGTTGGAATTATTGCACGGACCGATCGTACGACGCAGACTGCTCTGAAGAGACCGAGGATCTTGAAGAGCCCCAGCCAGCGAATTCACTCCGAATTATGTCACAAACGGAGTGGGATGACCTCGTCACTCAGAAGGCCATTGCAATACGAACACGGCTGACAGAAAACACCTGGATCAGAGGCTCTGATTACACCATCTACATCGATCATGACATACTCTTCGACATCCTCTCCAGCACAGAAACTCTGGCAAAGCACTGTCTGTGGGGTTGGATGCGCGCCCATCGACCAGACCACTGCCGTCGCTGGATCGGCTACCGGTCAGATATCGATTTCGGCCGAGAGAGACTGACGACGTTGCTGGATCGGCTGCCAAGCAATGTCTTCAACTTTCGACACACTCGACACTGGCAGGTCACCAGCAAGCTAAATCGCCTCATCGACCTGCGGAACTTCTTGCACCATTTTCACGGTAGACGGAACAACGTCAGCCGCATGGACGACTACTTAGAGACGGTCCAGAAACTCGCGGTGCTTCTTTACGACGAGGAAGCTGCCAGTCGTGCTAGGGCGCTGAGGGACAGACTCTTCGAAGAAGCCGAGCGAACCCTCAGAGAGATTGAGACCTTCATGCTGTTGACGTCTTTGCCTGAGGCAGGGGACACCTGGAAACCTCATCATGCGGACTTGATCCAGGACGCTGCCTTCGAACTCAACAAAGGCGTTCTGACCTATTCCTACCCTCCGGTAGTTTACGAGGCGGCACGCGAATGGGCTTCCCATTATCGAAGCCGGAGCTTTGGTGTCGCTCAGCCTGAACCGGAGCCGAGTGCACAGTCGGAAAGCAGCCCGTATGTATATCCCTCTCTTTTTATTCTTGTGTCTTTGAAACTTCCATCATACATCATTGAAGGGTTTTGTGTCGTACCACTGACAGATATCAGTAGTTGGGAGCAGGCCTTGGCGAGCGGTGCGAGTAGTGCACGGGAGCCCTTGTTTGGTAACAACTTGGCTCAACCGATGCATACGAGGCGACGATGCGGTTCTTCTGCGGATATGGGTTGCACAAAGTCTGTTGCTGGAGAACAACGAGGAGTGAGAACTCGAGGGCGCGCAGTTAGCATGTCCTATAAGATCTAGGGCATTGGCATATCTGTACAGTCGACACGAGGTGCGAGGGACCTGTGGAAACATTAGCCCTTTCAACCCTCGAGTCGCATCGAATTTCGTGACGATAGAAATCCATTCACGGCGCTCACGGAACCAACCACTGCCCGTTCAATCGCTGTGAACATCAATTTTGTTTTCAGAATGCAAACGGAGGCTGGCCGTAGCATATTTCCACGGCCAGATTGAGGACCTCTGAGTTTTGGGCTGCCGTAGGCCTTGTCTTGAAGCTGGAGAATGACGCAGTGTTAAGCTCTTGTTTGCCACTTCCACTCCATGTGCGTGATGGTATTCTTGGCTCATTATGTACATCTCGCCCAGATGCAAATGTGACAAAATTACTGAATGAGGTTGTGATAAATCCACAATGGGGGCTTGGTTGGGGATGTCCGGATCTCCCCAGAGACAAAACTGCTAACCACCCTTGGCGGCGAAGCCAAGCTGTGTCAACAATGGGCACGTACCTGCGGCTCCCCACAAGAACGGCTATCCACAAACAGCATCTCATAAGTTCCCGGTTCCTGACTAGCGTTCTCCCTTACACCTAATCTAAGATGGAACTATGACCAAACTGTCAATCTAGTCATCCCACCATGGAAGAACAGACCAAACTGTGCGCAGGAGAACATGTGGGCTAAAATTGGATCTCCGTAGCGTCAGACTAGCAATAAAGCCTGGACGAGGCACATGTCAGCTAAATAGTAAGGAGCACGAGGTTGTCATTTTGATATGTGCCAGACATGGTAGACAAACGCGTCAAGGCCCCAACTGTGACGAGAACAGCAGCTTCTGACGGGAGACTCAGGTAGGGTACCTAGGTCATTATCTGAAGGCAGTGAAGACCATGAGGGGTCATGTACTTTCGGCCCAGCTTGCGCCGGGTCACCGTTGGTGAGAAGCAGCAAGTGGCGGGCACAGAGCAAAGTGACCAGACCATGTATTACACTCTTTCCGTGAATCATTCCGTGGACTTTGTCACTGGAATGGCAGTGCTAGGGGCCCCTCTCTGGTAGCCAGGTGATCCCACCAAACAGCTAGATGGGATAGCGTGCAGCGAAAACTACCAAGGTCACAGCAGCCTCGAGTCGCAGAGTCACAGACTAAGATGATTGTCACCTAGCATGAAGGCTTCAAGATCATCCAAGTTGTAGAAGGAGAGATATAACTTGGCCTTTGGGAATGAACTTGCCTCAGCTCTATGATCAGACTCTCAATGCCAGCGATATCTTCTACCAAAGAATCACAGCATACCAGCAAACAAACCTGATACCGAGACGAAAACCTCAGTCTTTGCAGCTGTGGAAACCCCAGGCTTACATCATGCACCCCCTGCAACTAGTAACTCTGATCATTTGTGCGGCTCACGAGCCCGCCAAGCTCGCCCAGGTGAACGTACCCGAGACAAGACCCTCGGCCCGGTCGCTTGCTCTGCCACCACCCTCTCCCGTCGATGGGCTGAGGCCCTTTCAATTTCCCACAGATTACAATGGAACCGCGAACGATTTCCATGGAATCCCAGAACGATGGTTATACTGCAGCAAGACGTCTGAAGTGGTCATGCCGGGCTACGTCGACGAGCTCGTGAATGGGAGTTTCTTGAGAAGCACCGTCAACAACGGGACGATCCCTAACAACACCGGATGGGTGTGGCCTTACCTACTGGATCAGCCCAGCACCCAGATTTACGTTTGTAACTACAATCGGCTATTTAGTTTTTCCATCAGCGTTGGTCTCTTCAACGTGATCAATAGGTGGCTGGACGAGATTTGCGGTGAGGCAATGGCAGGCTACGTGTACCTCGACACACCTTGGGACGTCGCGATTGGGCGAAACTCGACTGACCCCCAGGGCAATCCTAAACCTGAATGTGGGGGGCAATGGTCACCGGATTCTATTTGGGCATAGACAGAATACCCATATTCTCCATGGTAGTTCAGTATGACGGAATTGAATGAATTCTTGCAAACCTTGGTGCCGTTCTGCGATCTTAAAATTAGACCCACGGGTGTCTTCGACCAGCATGCACTGTCCACTCGCTCGTGATGTGCGCCGAACTGAACTGAAGGAAATGTAATCTCAAATCTCATCATTCGGCCAATATGCGTCCGCGTCTTAGAGTTAGGTTTCCAACAGCTTGGCAGGATGAACGTCGTCGCAAGATGGTCCAGCCCGTAACAATCCACGGCTGGGGGAGGAAGTCGCACGTCGTCTGCCGGGGTCAATAAACGTTATTTCGATACCGAAACGGCTGGGATGATGTGTATGCTCATGGCATTTTACTGGCTACCGACAACTCGCTCGTCGCAGGTGGTTCATGGCTCATTGTAGAGCGATTGGTGGCAACGTCGAGTAATGTGGGCCTGGATAGAAAGTACCGCTGTTCACCTTGTCAGCAGGCCACCGTTCAAACGACGTGAACTAGCCCAATTAGAGTGTGCACTAGAGGTGTGTGTCCGTGCATAAGGCGAAGACAATACCCGCACGTCAATGCGCCGGCCCAAGCATTCCAAGAACGTCAAAGGGCGGGCTTGGTGGTACAAGCTATTGCCAACCTGCTTGGTTCTTGGCATGTCCCGTCCGAAGGACGGGCTAGTATCAGTTACGGCCAGCCCTACAAATCCTCTAACCGCGAAGAGAGGGTGATGATTATGCTGTCGGGTGATCGTCCGGAGGATTCGAGAACGCTCGGATTCAGAGATGGGACGGGGCAGGGGTTTTGAGGTTGCATCGGCCTGGCCTGATGTTTACATCCGATCTTGAAACATTCGGCCGAAGCTCAGAGGAGGCGTTTGGGGCCCCTCAGGGCGCTTTAGCCTACATGTTTGGGTTTCAAGGCTAAACCGTTCGACAATTGGACGATACTATCCGGCAATAGTCACGACGTGGTGGCTCCAGATTGTTCCTCGGAATGGGGCGCGACTCAGGACGGAGGACTGGACTCGTCAGACGGTCTTAATCACATCGCCTTCTTCCCCAGACCCATCACAAGTTGAATCGGGCATATTCTTTCCTTCTCTTCGTACCCGTTTTCGCTTCAACGTGGATTCGCACAAAGGCCCGGAGCCTTGAGATTCTAATTCGACCCTCATTTATGTAATCTCTCAATTATCAATTTTAATCTTACTTTTGACTTACCTTCGTTGCCATGAAGGCTTCTCTCATTTTGGCCTCGGCCGCGCTGCAGAGCATCGCAGTGACGGCCCTGCCAGTCACCCTCGCCGGGGAGTTGTTGAGTGCCAGGGACATCGATGCGCGCGCGCCTCCGAACCCATTCGCCGCGGCGGCGAAGGCACTTGGTGGAGGTGGAAATGGCGAAAGTGTGCCGCAAGCAGCCAGCGCGTTTGCTGGTGACGTCGCCGTCGTGTCGTCGTCCTTGAACGGAAGTGAGTAGAAGCAGCCCAGTTCGATGACTGAAATATTGGACATATACTTATCACGCCATGCTTGTTAGTGGGTACTACGACCGACCCAGACCAGATCCGCACCATGGCACGCAAGGCCTTCGTCGCTGAGGAGGACGAGGACCAACACCGCGCGGTGCTTGACGACGCCGCCGGCAGGGACGCAAGGCAGGCCAACCAGAAGATCGTCGACAACACCCCGATCGTCTTGGACGGTCTGCAGTCGATGATGAGGAACCCATCCATGGCAAACGTCATGAGGCAACTGTCAAAGGTTGAGTCGGCAAGGTACGTGGCTCGCATGCTGATATTCTCACACAAGACACACCATGCTAACCAGTGACCGCAGGAACGCCAACATCCTGCCCAGCATCACGACGCTGTCCAACAGCGCGTTGCAGAACACCGGATCGAATCAGCAGGCAAAGCAGTTCGACCCGACCACCGGAACTCAGAGTCTGAAGCAGCTCATGGCTGGTGGTACTGGAGCCGCCACGAACGCCAACGCGGGCACCGCGACGAACAAGGGCGGCGCAACAGGCACGGGCAACACTGCTGCCAAGGGAAGCACCGCCGCCACGACCGGAAAAGGGAAGGGCACCGCCGCCACGACTGGAAAAGGCAAGGGCACCGCCGCCGGCGCCGGAACTGCGACGCAGAAAGGCGGCGCTGATGCCACAACCGGAAACACGGCGGCCAAGGGAAGCGGCGCCGCTACCACAGGGAAAGGAAAAGGTGCCGCCGGTGCTGCGGCCGGCGCCGCAGGAAGCGCGACCCAGAAGGGCGGTGCTGATGCCACAGGAAACACCGCGGCCAAGGGAAGCGCCCCGGCCGCTACCACTGGAAAAGGAAAAGGTACCGCAGCCGGCGCAGGAACCGCGACCCAGAATGGTGGTGCCACAGGCACAGGTAACACTGCAGCCAAGGGAAGTGCCCCAGCTGCCACCACTGGAAAGGGCAAAGGCACCGCCGCTGCAGGAAACGCAGCCGGAGGAAACGCAGCATCGAAGGGCGGTGCCGCGGCCAAGGGCGCAGGCAACGCGTCGACGGCGGCTGACACTTCCAATGCGAAGGGGGCCGGCGCTGCTACCAAGGGTGCAGGCAACGCTGCCGCGGCTGATGACAACGCGGCCACGACCACGACCACCAAGGGAGCTGGGGCTGGCAAAGGTGCTGCTGCCGCTGATGATGGTGCCACTGCCACGAAGGGAGCTGCTGGAAAAGGCAAGACGAATGGTGCGGGTGGCAACGCTGCGGGAGGCAATGCTGCTGCTGATGACGAGGACGAGGATAATTAGATACGAACCCTAATTGCAGCTGATCCAGGGGCCCTTTGGCTGGATTGTATGATCAAGCATAGACAGGGACGATTGCGGGTCGAGTCCTTGTGTGTCAGGCTGACGACTATCGACAATGTGTGTGTGCTTAGTATATTCACTCGCTAATTGTTGTTTCGCGCGTACAGTTCTTCTTGCATCGAATTGTGACATTGTTCCGAGACGATCCGTTTTCGAGTTGACAGCCATGTTGTATCATTTAGTTAACGACAAGTGATGTCTCGATGTTGATTCCTTGTGTTCGTCCAGGGACCTGTCAAGCAGGATTCTTCGCGGTTGTGCACATTGGCCAGCTGAATCAGGAAGCCTCAACTCAAGACACCTCGCAACGGAGAAGAGAAAGTTGCCACTAATGATGCCGACTACCCAGAGGGCTGCGGATGATTATATGTCTACTCTGGATCAATGATCATAGGCCACCCGGAGTTTCATGAGGCTTTTCGGACAAATGTTACACTCTCGGCAACTTTATTACTCCAAAGAGCCTCACGATGTCACTCGGGAGTTGCATCTATCACGTTGACGGACATCCACGCGTGATTAAACATTCAAAACATGAGGAATAAGCTTAATTGATTTTGTTTCCGTTTGATCGCCAGAACACTCTCAAACAGCTCTCCAAGGGGGTGTTTTCAGCTTCAAGGTTGTCTAGACCAGCTACGCAGTGGTTCATGCAGAAATGTGACCAATCACCGCGGTCTCACACTCCACGTAGGCAAATTCCAGGAGAACTTTGCCCCCTGCCCCTGACCTCGGCAATGTCCTGGGGTCGACCTCGTGCATCCAATAGGCATGCAACCACTAGCCCAGTGCGGCAGGTGGCCGAGTCTTGGGGCCTCCCTCTGCACTTATTCAGGTACAAGTCCGCCGCAGGTTCGCCCGGCGTGGCAGAGGGAGCCTGCTTGATTGGCCTCGCTGCCCGCAACTCACATTTAACGATGTCGCCGCCCAGAGCTCGTCGGTGCTAAGGGGACAGTAGGCCCGGGGGAACCAATCTTATTCATTGGGGCCAAGCGGAAATTCACATGCGGCCCGTTTGGACGCAGGTTGAGGGGGTTTTTGTTGTGGATAAATAATCGTTTCGCCCGCGTGATGCACCGCTCTGTTTCGCTGTCGAGTCAGTCAGCACGGGGAGATCGACACTGCGCGGCCCTTACATTCGCTTCCCTTTGACGCTCGTTCGTGGGCTCAACTCATTCACGTCCGTCCGCAGTGATTCATACTGCTCGCCCGATCAATATGGGTGTCCGTTCGTTTTTCTCAAGGGCTGCTGCGGTGGCCCTTGCCGTGACAGGAAGCCAGGGAATCCGCATCATCCAGTCCAACGACGACGGGTGGGCGGAGCTGTATCTGCGGTCGTTCCACGACTCGCTCCTGAGTGGAGGTCACGACGCCGTGGTCTCGGCCCCGGCAGACAACCAGAGCGGCAGAGGTGAGTCATTCCGGGCGGTGAATAGCAATCTGGACAGAGAGATCGGCTGTTTCGCATCTGAATAGTGGCTAATAACTCGCCCAATAGGCTCCCTGGACTCAGACCCGAGCCCTCGCACGGCAGCATGCCAGTACGACAGCTGCCCGGCCAACACCAACGCGAGGACAGGCACCAACTCGTCCGACACGCGCCTGAACTGGGTCAACTCGTTCCCCGCGACGTCGATCCGCTACGGCATCAACAGCATCGGCCCCGGCCGCTGGGGCGGCGCCGCGCCCGAGCTCGCCGTCACGGGCCCCAACGTCGGCTCCAACGTCTACCTGCAGGTGCAGTTCTCGGGTACCGTCGGCGCCGCATGCTACGCGGTCGGCGAGGCAGGCCTGCCCGCCATCGCCTTCTCGGGCCTCACGGACGGCACCCTCGCGTGGAACACGGTGCCGGTCCCCGCTCGGAGCCTGATCTACGCCGACCTGGCCGCCAACCTGACCCAAGCCGTGATCGACGCGGGCGCGCCCTACCTGCCGCCAGGCATCTTCCTCAACGTCAACTTCCCCGAGGTCACGGGCGAGTGCACCACGGCCGACGCATTCAAGTTCGTCATGAGCCGCATCAACCCGCGCACCATCTTCTCGGCGCCCGACGTCGACACGTGCGGGAGCACGGCGCTGCCCACGGACAAGAGTGTCGTGGATGCCGCGGGGTGCCATGTCTCGGTCAGCGTTGGGGAGTGCAGGGACAAGTCGACGGCCGACGCGGCGAACCAGAAGGTCGTGCTGGATAAGCTCGGCAGCCTTCTGACTTGCTTACCCTGAGGCTTCCGGCATGTTTGCTCATGTTCCCTGGAGAGGCGGCTGGAAGGCGGCTGCAAAAAGTCGCGGCTGGTCTCATGCGACCTCGGTATATATATAACACGAATCTACGATATAACGTATAATATAAAAGCCGCTTCATTGATCAACGTGTTGCATGTGTTTCGCGCATACTTTTATCCCAGTTTGATTTTCGTCGCAGCTTCCCTCGGCCCTCGCTCGGCGGCATGGCGACCATTTTCGACTTGTCACATATGACCGCACAGTGATGTTAGGAATCTCTGTTTATCTTGGGTAGGCGTGCAGCTACATACGTTTGGAAGCCACCGAGGATGGTGATGATCGACTTTGGCGCCCACAAGCTTCTGATTATGCCGGCAATAAAGTTCTGACGTTGCCACCAGATGACAGAAGCCAATCGCACATTAGCTAGGTTTATCGACCTTCATTCATCCACATCCCGCAAACTCTATTCGGGTTCTTGGCCCGTCCCGGAGAGTAGTGTTACACGCGTAGGTGTCCATTATAAATATGGACCTGCCTATAACCCGTAATTCGGGTTGCATTGATTTTGCTACGGGTTTGAGGGACGCCTATTTTGCCGAGGGAATGGTGTCGTTCAGCTGCCAATTTCGACTTTGTGCGACAGCGATCGGGACAAGATGTACAGATGCGCAATCCCGCGTGTCATTTGCTTGCTCGGATCAGGAAGACACCCCACGTCCTGATCGGGCCTATTCAATGTTCCCCAGGTCTCGGGAAAATTAGCGTAGCAGGCACAACTTGGAGTTTCAAACCGCTAAGCCCGAATGTTGACCCAACTAGGACATAAAAGTGTGATCGACGCGTGCTCGAGTGCTCCAGCCCGAAGGAACAACCTACGCCACAAAGTGCAGGAAGCCGCCCGTCTGGCCCGTCTGACACATGGTAGGATCTTGGCAAGGGCGACGGCACCCACTCACGGGGCACAGGAATAACACCCGTTCAATCAATCCACCATGTCGACGGCCTGCTTGAATGCCGGCAAATATCGATGCTGACAGTACCGTGTCAAGAAAGTGCCAAGCTCGCTGGCCCTGTACCCCGCAGATTTCAGTTCTTGGCCTGATCCACAGACTTGGTCCCCGGTCCAGGATAGAGATTTAATGCTGTGGGCGGCATTGGGCCCCCCGTTGTGCTGGCGGGCTATCATTGCTATAACAAGACTGCCCTCCTGTCCCTGCCCAGCTCCAGTTTCGTGGGCGGCGTTGCCGGCGGTTACATCGTCATTCACTTGCTCGTCGCATGCCTGAGACTCGCGGGTAGAAATCCACTCCGGTCGACTTCCCATTCACAAACCACCCGCACTTAACACCCACGACATTTGGGCTGTGTTTTGTGCTCTTCAAGATGGAGAAAGCAATCGCAAGTATGACACCCCAATAATTGTTAGAACACGATGAGAACTCTGCTAACCTGACTCGCAGTCGAGAAAGATGTGCCCGGCAGCCCGTCCGAGTCCAAGTCCGAGTTGGGCAACGGCATGCAATGGACAGAAGAGGAGGAGACCATCCTGAGGCACAAGATGGACTGGCGCACCGTGCCGTGGGTGACCGTCCTGTACCTCCTCTGCTTCCTCGACCGCATCAACATCGGCAACGCCAGGATCCAGGGCATGCAGCAGGACCTGGGGCTCCAGGGGCTGCGCTTCAACTGGGCCCTGTCCATCTTCTACATCGTCTACCTCCTCGTCGAGGTGCCCAGCAACATCATCCTCAAGCGCGTGGGACCGAGGTTCTACCTCCCCTGCCTGGTCGTCGGCTTCGGCCTCGTGTCGCTCTGCTCCGCCTTCGTCACGTCCTACCCGGGCCTGCTTGTCGCGCGGGCCATCCTCGGCGCCTTCGAGGGCGGCGCCATGCCCGGCTTCGCCTTCTACCTCAGCTCCTTCTACAAGCGCAAGGAGCTTCTCTTCCGCATCGGCATCTACGTCTCGGCCGCGAGCATGGCGGGCGCCTTCGGCGGCCTGCTGGCGACGGGCCTCTCGCGCATCCCGGACTGGGGCGTCGCCAGCATGCGCATCCACACCTGGCGCAACATCTTCTTCTTCGAGGGCATCATCACCATGATCATCGGCTCGATCGCCCCCATCTGGCTGCCCGCGAGCCCCGCGACGTGCAAGTTCCTCACCGAGCGCGAGCAGATGATCGCCGCGGAGCGCCTGGTCCGCGAGCACCGCTCCCAGCCCGACGAGCGCGTCACCTTCGCGCACGTCAAGCGCGCCGTCATGTGCATCCACAACTACACCTGCGGCCTGGGATTCTTCCTCATCAACATCACCGTCCAGGGCCTGTCTGTGTTCTTGCCCACCATCCTGCGCGACCTCGACTGGACGGACACCAAGGCCCAGCTGTACAGCGTCCCGCCTTATGTCTGTGCTTGCCTTGTGGCTGTTGCTATCGCGTACGCAAGCGACAAGACCCGTCACAGGGGGGCTTTCCTGGGTGCCTTCTCGTTGCTGGCCATCATTGGGTTTGCCATTCTGCGGTGGGAGACGAACCCCAATATCCGGTACATGGGCGTCTATTTCGTCACGGTGGGAGCATTCCCTGGTGGACCTGGCTTCTTGGCCTGGGCGATCAACAACGCAGCGGGACCAGCTGTGCGTGCTGTGACTAGTGGTTACGTCGTGACTGTCGGTACCATTGGAGGAATCGTTGCCACGTAAGTTTCACCCCGGGAGAACTCATCTCCCTCTGCATATTTCTTGTAGCCTGCCTTCCAGTTGCTAACAATGCTCCAGATGGACCTACGTCCCCTCGGACGGCCCTGCTTATCGCACCGGCCACACGATCAACCTTGCGGGACAGATAGTGGTCCTATTCCTGTCCCTGTTTGGCATTGCGTACTGCGCCTACGAGAACAAGCTCCGGGCAGCTGGAAAGCGTGACCACCGGCTGGAGGGCCGCACCGAGGAGGAGATCAACCAGCTGGGTTACAGGCATCCAGAGTTCAGGTACATCAAGTAGGGCACATATCACTTTACATGAGCTCGCGTTGTATTGCACATATGAAATTAGACTTCGTTTCGCCATGGCATGGTCTAAGTGACTATGATTTCTACCCAACAAAATCCCGACTCATTGTGATATCCCTTCACTAGTTCGTTCCGGCGTGGCTATCAATGGACATCAAGCTCCAGTATACCTGCCTTTGTCCAATATCTCAGTCAGAACGGCGAGGGTGGTGAATGGACCGCTCTCGTAATACCACGGTTCATGGGTCTCTTTCTGCGGCGTTGGCTTCACTGCGATTTCCTTTGAGTCGTCAGCGTTGGACTCTAGGCTGGCGGTCTGCTCATCAGCGGAATTAGAGCTCTCGCTCTCAGCTTCTTCTTCGTGTGGATGATAAGGAATCTCGTCGGGGTTTTCTGGCCACAACTCACCCTGGTCGATATTGCACAGCGGCCAAGTGTGTCCACGAAGGCGACAACGCTCAGCATCTGAGCCGCCACACCAGCACTGAGCCTCGGCTGCATCAATCAACTCGTAACCTTCTTTGATCTCTTCCTTAACTATGACCCAATCCGTGTCCTGGGTTCGATGTGAGGCAATGTCCTGCCGCTCATCTGTTTGGGTGCTACTGGTCGTCATTGTTGATAGTAAAGTTGAAATATGGCAGAAATGACGAATAAAGGAAAACTTGAAGTGCATCTGTGCTGTTAATTTCGAGATTTAAATAATTATGCTCTTTCCCAACGGTACAAGCTGGCTGTCCAGTTGTTCGGCTTGCTTCGTTAATTGCCAGTAACGAATATCAGTCACTAACCATTGTCAAACATAGGTGACTGAAATCCTGCCTCTCGCCTCCCCCCAGTGGAGCACGTAGTGAGAAAGAGAATGAGATGATACACATCCGTTACGTCTAGCCACTATTTGAACGCATATAATGGATGCATGAGCACAAGTTCAGCTAGTGACAAGATATCCAGCGTAATGAGAAATTTTCGCGTTGAAATTTAAGGATGAGCAACAACTACCAACACCCGCGCTGACTTATACCAACAGAGCGCACGTCTGACTGCTCGCCTAGGACGCTCTCAAGAAAGCGAGTCCGGATACAAGAAGCACTAAGTGTCTCTCATTCACCAGTAGCTGATGACAGACCGGGTCAGGGCTGTGATTGACCAAGATGTGTGAGGTGCTATGAATTATCCACAGCTGAGACTTCAATCTAGATTGCATTCATAAGGACCTTGCTCTTTGCCTTCTTACATCGTCATCTCGAACTATCGAGCTGGACTATCAGACTTTGGAAAGCACATCTTTCCTGAGGAACTCCTGCAGATCAAAACTTTCGAAAGTTTTATCATCACTGTTCTTGTACTCGAGACTATTCTCAGAAAGAACCAGTAGACCCGTATTCAAACAACAGCCGCTGTTGACTTTTTGGCAAACGCACAAGCGATCAGTTTTGGGCCCACACTGTTGATATAAATGGAAGAGTTCACAACCCGTTCGATTTACAAGGCCAAATTATGTCTCAGCTCAGCGATAACGACGACTCTAAGAATCACGAAGAACGAGAAGACCGATCCTTGTCCCCAAACTCAATGGTACGTGCGCTAGAAGACCTCGAAGCTCAGCTCCTTGCGCAACAAGAGGCTCTCGTTTCTCGTCATATTGAATTGCAGTGCAATTCAGTCCGTGCAAGCGAGTTCAGCAACCGAATGCGCGCCCTCCGCGAGCAGCTGGTGTACCTGCTCTCGGACTCGACAGAAGCAGTAAAACACGCCCGCCGCGGCACATCGGCTCGACGGCCAGGGCCTATACCTGGCGTTGACCCAGACTCTGCTGACCAACGGTGCTTGCAGATTGAGCAACAGCGGAAGCATCTGAGGGATGAGATTGACGAGCTACCGATGGCCAGAGATGGATTCTGGCATCAGGCCATTGAGCTGGATGAGGAAGTCCTAACTATCAGACAAACCGTGGCAGAAATTCAAGCCGAGACCAAGCGTCTGAAAAGGCACATCGAGAAAGCAGAGGAATAGCAACCTCGCCACAACTAACCAGGAGTGGCAGAAGGAGGACGCGGCGGCGGACAGCCTCGGTCGTATGAGTCTGGTTTACTTGACCCAGATCATGGAGACGGCTGGTCTGGAGGATCCTACGAGGCTTACCTCGGCTACGACATTAATTCCCAGCGAAACGTAGCCAGTTCATTTACTAAAACTCGAGTAGAGGGTGAGGCCACCGCACGCGATACGGGTCACCGGACTTTGAAATCATACAGAATCGATCGCGCTAGGAAATGGCCGTCTTCGAGCGATCACTTGTCTCGACCGCCTCAGTGTCAGCTAATGATTTCTTCCATTGGCCGTCTAGATTCGTGGAGTCTTTCGCGCTGTCCCCGCTCACGATGAATGGAAATCGCGTTGTCGAGGACGACTGTGTGGGTATCGCTATGACCTGCCCTCGAAAGCTGATCTGTCTGCTTCGTTGCTGAGATATTGTAAATTGTGTCTTCTCTTGCCTTCCAGTACTCTTTTTCTAGCTCCCATAGATCACGCGTTCAAAAATACAACACTGTCACACTGCGTCCTCTTGAATTTATGTTGCCCGTCTTTCATGCCTGGGTCAATTTTCAATGTTCTGTTAGCTTCTTTTGAACATCATTAGCGGGCTAAACCCTCGTGACATGGTTCACAGACGATCGTTCTCAGGGCTGCGATACGAACAGACCATCAAGACCAGCCCATCCGTGGAGCATGCACCAGTACGCCTAGGCCCCAAAGTACTTCCTGAATCCTCTACTGAGAATACCAAATTGGAGATCTCACGAGTGGAGTGCGTGGTTGCTCTAAGCTGACATACCGAGTACGTTGGCAGTGTAATACTTGGCGAGGACATTGCGGGGTCTGCTCGGTAAATTTAGGGTAGCTTTATTTCTCGAGGTGGTAGTTTCTTTTAGCTCCATGTTGACGAAGAGCATAGCAAATGTCCTTGAACATCCATGCGTCACGCTAATTAGACAACCAAGCATCTTTAGTCATCATACCATGCTTCGTGGCTCGCTCGCCGTCGATTTTGTAAAGACGAGTATCGACTAACAGAGAGGCCGTTTTATGTGGCCGGGAACAATTAGGAAGTAATTTCCATAAAATTGCAATTTTGAATTTCTTCCGCACGTCTCTGATACTTTCGCAGGGCAATTCCATTGGAGCTCTGACACCGACAGGTTCATGGATTGCATACGCTTGGCGTAATCCTACGGCAGCTGAGAACATGAGAACCGCCAGGATGCTCTGCGCGGCTGATGCTGTACAAGCTGACTGTTAAGAAGCCAGGCATTTCATTACTTCTCCAGCAAAGCAGGCTCAAAACATGACTGGTGGAGATGTCTTAACCCCAAGGCTCGCGCAGCCGTGACATCCGGTGAGCGGCGTTCTCACGGAGGGCTGAGACACTGGACGCCAGTCATGTATAGGCTACATCGGTTTGATCGATGGGCACAAACATAGTTTCAGTGACCAATGTCAGATCACGAACGGCTGAGAGTAAATTTTCTTACTCCTTGGGGCGGTGTTTCTCGCCGTCGGCCGCTAAGGGGCTGGTTCTAAGGCCCGAGCTCATCGCGTTGTCTGTACCACGCTGAGGGGAATATTGCTTCGTGCCGCTCTTTCGAATCAAGGGAATTCATGAACAAGCGGCTGCGTTGGGGCTGAGCAACATAAATAGGCATGACCCTCCGCGCACGTCGCACAAAAGGCAATCCATAACAACATCCACGACCAGATCCGACGCGTCATTCACACTGATAAAATATCTTCAGAAGCTTCCCAAAATGCTTTTCCAACCGACCATCACTCTTCTCCTGGCCAGCCTTGCCATCGCTGCCCCTAGCAAAAGCCAGTCCCTGCAAACTTTGACAGTTACTCTCATCAACACGCACCTTGGCGTAGTCCATGAGTTGCAGGCCCCCGCAGATGGGAGCGTCGTCGCCGTCAAAGCAGGCTTCACAACCAGTAGCGTCGACATCGTCCGCGTTGATTGTCTCGGTTTCTGCATCCCAGAGTACCAGTGCACGCTCTACGACGGGAACTCCGAGCCCTTCATCACCCTGCATCCCGGAACCAACCACATCGACTCACCCAAGAGAGTCCATGAGGTCACCTGCAAGGGAGGGCTGCCAGGCTATAAGCCTGGGCCCATCGAAGCTCCCGTACCTCGCAAGCAAGAACTAAGCATATGGCTCAACGCCCACATCATGCAGGTTATCACGGAGGTAACGCCCTCCATAGATGGGGTCGCCGTCGCCGTCAAAGACTTCAACCATCCCATCGCCTCGGTATTGGTTCAATGTCCCGGGGAATGCGTCCCAGAATATCACTGCAGGCTCTACAACAAGGACGGCGCCTTCTTCATGACCGTGTCTCCAGGAGGCAACCAAGTCGAGCGACCGCAGCAAGTCAGCCAGGTCGTCTGCTTGTCAGGCCCGCCAGGCGATAAGCCTGGGCTCATCGAAGCTCGCGAATCTGAAGCTGGGCTCATCGAAGCTCGCGAATCTAAAGCTGGGCTCATCGAAGCTCGCGAATCTGACAAGCAGATTCTACACGTGTCGCTCTACGCCCACATCCTGGGCAAGAGAACGGAAGTGTGGCCCGCCATAAATGGGGACGCCGTCCCCGTCCAAGCCGGCTTCGGCTTTCCCGTCGGCTCCGTATTGATTGATTGCCTCGGGAAATGCATCCCAAGGTACCACTGCACGCTCTTCAACAATCACCTCAAGCCCTTCGCCATCATATCTGGAGCAGGCGGCAACGTCAAGAATACCCAGCCAGTCAGCCAGGTCAAGTGCGCGTCAGGTCCGCCGCCCCAGTAGCCTCAACACGCCGAAGCTCCCATGCCCGAGTCCTCAGCCGGCGCCGCCATCTTCTCCACCAACCAGACTGGCTTGAAAATCAGGTCGGTTACCATCTGAGCCAGACAGACAGCCTTGCCGAGCGGACGGGCCAGTACACGGAGGCTACGGTGCAGGGTACGACTAACCCGCTCTGTGAGCGCTGGATGTGCGCGGGTTTGACGTGGAGGGCAGGTCACTGGGGCCTTTTGGCTCGAGCGGCAGATTTATTTACAGCTTTGTGCCGGGGCGGTGGCCTCATTTGTCTGCCAGTAAGATGGGGTCCGAAATCATTTCCGCACTGGGAACATGCTTGGAAGCTGTTATTGACATCCCGAGTGCTGACAGAGGTAGCACCATTGGTTGTGTGCGAACTACTTGAGTCTCTTTTTTTAAAAAAAAAGAAAAGAAAAAAGAATAGTCTATTGGTCTTTGTCTGTGTCTGTCAGCCCCTCTACAATTAGGCTGGTACTACATACCTAGGCAGCAATTCAAATCCCAAGTCTGTTTATACCACAAACTACTCGATCGGAGTTCACAATGATCTTCCGCACTCCTTGGGCTATCCTGAGGATGGCGTCCACGCGGAACAGGTGGTGACTACCAGGCTGTAATGTCTGTGAGGTATTCTACGCTACTGCTTTATATATATGTGCCCCTCCTTGAGAGTGTCTTCTGATGAGCAATGAGAGCACATCCGGCATGGTCATGTACAGTATATATGAGCTACACTCCCAAGCCTCGACCGTTTCAGCAGTGATGGCACGAGTGTGTTCAATTTTATAACTTGTTAATTGGAATAAAATGATACGGTGTCAATCTCATGTTTTTCGCAATTATTTTGAAAAAGAAATGCAAACCATGAACTTGTTCAGCGATAGCCACGAGGCTTTATTCGAGCAAAGTTGTCTCAAGACGAGAAATAGAAACACATAGAAGACATAACATCAATAGGTTTGGTTCGGCGGCTGCTGACCAGATGGTTCGAACATAGCATGAACTCCGCGATCGATGACTTGTTGGTGCACATTCTCTTGAGGCTGTTGCTGGTACAGTGATGTCATCAGCGGTTGGCGTTGTACTTGCTGCGGGGCTGAGATATTCGTTCCTTCCTCTCCAGACCCTTGGAATGAAGTGTTTCCGACTGGTGCGCCCGGGTAATTCAAGACCTGACTGGCAGACAGGTGTTGAGTTTGGGGCTGTCCATAGCTCGAGTCCGACCAGGCTGACCGGGGCGTGTTCGGGTCTTGATAACGATAGTACTCTTGTTGCTGCTGGTACTGCTGGGGCTGCTGGGGCTGCTGTGGCTGATAAAGGTGTGGATAATGCTGCTGATGCGGCGGCGGCGGCGACTGTTGTGGGTGACTCGCAGGAGATGGGCCTTGTGCCGCGAGCAGGAACTGTGCCTTCTTTTGATCTCGCAACGATCCACCCATCGTCATAGAAGGCCCAGGTTTGTTGTTCTCGCCGGTCCAACTAGCGCGAAGTTGATTGTCACTGGCCCGTTGCGCTGCATCTACCTTATACAAGTCGTTCATGTAGTCAGTGAACTCAACGTAGGCATCGCGAACGACCTTGAAATGCTTTACGTCTAGAGCCACCACAGCTTCAGATGTCGGGATGACGGCGTGACCTTCCCCATGAGCGTCGTACTCAGCAAGTGCCAGTGCCGTCTGACACGCATTGCGAATCTGCCGGCCGTTCCAACGCGCTTTTGGGTAATCGGTAAAATGCTGGTTTGCAAAGCTGCCAATACCCACCCAATCGATCTTGATTGCTCGGCCTTTTCGTTTGAATCTTTCCTCAATCATGTCCATGTTTATCTTAAAGACCTCGATCGTCTTTTCCCTGTTAAGTTCCCTGTACAAGAGACTAACATGGATACGAGACGTGAAGGCCTCATCGAAGTCACCAACACGATTAGTGGTTAGGAAGAGAATACCAGCATAGTACTCCATCACGCGTAGAAAGACTGTGGCAACTCTTTAGTGGTGCAACAGAAGAATAGGATCAAAATCAAAACAAGGGAAACCAACCTGCCACAAGCCCATTGCGCCTGAAGTCTTCTTTTGTTCTCTCGGCAAGGAAGACGTCGGCTTCATCGAGAAGAAGAATACAGTCCCACCTGTTTGCCAAGGCAAAGTTCGTCTCAAGCGCTTTCTCTACTTCTGATGCTGTTGTCCCAAGGTCACCTGGTGAACAAAAGAGATCGTCAGTGATCTTGTATTTAGTTGGGAACACAATGACTGATGTAGTCTTACCACAGGTGATTTGGAAGAGAGGCTTTTTGAAAAGTTCCGCTACTCCTTCTGTTTGGTGATGTTTATTAGTACGAGACTCATCAGGCAACGGAGTCCCCGAATTACGAACCAGCTGTAGATGTCTTCCCCACTCCAGGGGCACCGTGGAGAAGCATGATCAGGCCCTTTCCTGGAATTGACACATCAGTTCAGCCGTTTGCGGAACAACACGTGGAGAGCAAAAATACCTTTGCCTTTGACAATGTCGAACTCCTCTCTTTCCCCTGTTGTTGACTGTTTGTCTCGGAAATGCTGAGCAATGAGAGACTCGATCATCGGACGATGCCATTTCTCGAGGACAAGGCGATCAAAGGCAGTGACAGGCTCCTTCTTCTCTTTGCTGCCCTCCACATCAAGGATTCCTTCCAGCTTAACCGGCTTCTCTGGTCGGTGAACGTCAGTTACGTACGTGAGGTGAGGCTTGGCTGGAGAACCCATTATGTTAGTAAGCCAGAGTAGCGTAAATACGGGTAATTTGCGGTAATCACACACCCCATTTCCGGTTTCGCAGAACAAAGCCAAATACACGATAAGACATGATCAAAAGATCGTCTTCCGAAATTAGAGTTTCGCCTGTGCGGCTATGCAGCTCTTCCAAGGGTCGAGGGACAACTGCAACCGAAGGCTCTTCGCCGAAGCTGCTTGCCTTGGGCAGAAGGTTGTCGACGTATTCGGAGCTCTGCTTCTGATCCACATAAGAGTCATCGTGCACAAACTCTCCCCGACAGCATTCTGCGCGGCAGACTCCATCTTGTTCATCTTTTTCATCTTCTTCGTCTTCTTCGGCCATCGAACCTCCGAGAAGTGTTTCTAAGTTGGGTTTCCATTGTTTCTGCGCCTCATCTTCGACTGCAAATGCCGTTTCAAAATCGATGACCACTTGACTTTCGACGTCATCTCGCACACCCAACGTCGGTCCAGCATAATACATGTGCTTCACTGAAGCCACCTCAAGAAACTTGGTACCTCGACGTACAAGCTTTTGCCGATATCTCTGATGTGTGGGGAGAGTCTTGGCTTCGTCCCATTCCAAGTCGCCAAAGTCAACCCGCCTTATAGGGTAGAAGCGCAGAGGGTAGACATCCAGGGAAGTAATATCTCTCTCCCCGTCAAACCTCTTTATGTCGAACAGTTTCCGAATGGGCCCGAAGTGCTTTCCGTCGAAGTCAATATAGACGCATACAATGCTGAATGCGGCCTTCTTCTTCAAGTTTCGCTTAGCCTCAGGGAAATTGAAATAATTCCTCCAGTCACGTGCAACGCTATGTTGGGCGCTGGTGACATAGATGACCCGATAAGCCTGCTTGCCGTCGTTGCCGATCACTTCAGTTCCAGGTCGAAAAATATGCCAAAGGTCAGAAAAGAGAACTTTGCGACAGTCGGAATCGCTCAGATACTCCTGCCTAGCCATTATGTCCGTGTCTATGAAGCTCAGGAGACATCTTAAATGCTCCATTGCTGTTGGTGACCTTGTCAACTCGGACGATTCATCCTCATCCTCTCCCTCATTCTCTTCTTTGGCCTGCTCGTCCTGGTCTCGGGGTTCCATGGTGGCTTGATCTCCTTGCTCTTTAGACGAGGTTTCGTCTGCTGTAGCTGCCAATTCATCTTTGCTAGGTCTCGGGGAAGGGTTTTGCCCCGGTTCGGAATGATGCGAAATGGTATCATCCCGACCTGGCTCAATCATGGATTCGTCAGTGACCACCATAGCTGTTGTTTCTGCCTCGGATGCAACGCCAAATTTCTTCTCCAATGCCGCGCACCAGTCTCGCAACGCTGGCTCGCAATATCTCAACGCCTTAAAGGGCCTGATAAGGACAAAGGTTGAATTGTCTTGCGCATTCAAGGAACTTCCTAATAGAGTTCCGAGAATTTGAAAAAGTGCAGCGGAATGAATCCGAATCCTTTCAGGAAGCGGCGATTGCCCAGGCCTTGTCGATTCGAGAGGCTTCACATCTTGAGGTGCGTCTGGCTTTCGGGCACGGCGGCGTGAGTAGCCATACCAAAGACGATAAGCACCCAGATCCTCATCGATATCGGGCTCTCCTATGAGAATGTCCACAACACACGCATCTTTTTCCCCCATCCCGGCCAGCTCCTTGAATGAGAACCACTGGACTCGATTGAGCTTGGTCTTGGCAAAAGTGGGAAGGAGTGTATGCTGATTCTCGGACTCATCCTTCTGGCGCTTCTCCTCTGACAGGTGTATTTTCTCTTCCCTGCGACGCTCAAGTTCTTCAGCCAGGTAAAGGCGGTCCAACTCCCATTCAAAAGTCTTGCGGAGCCTTTCCCGACGGTCGCCGTAGTCAATAGTGCGGTCGAAGTCGTCGATCACCTGATCCTTGACGTCAACCTGGCCATCCGCGCAATTGTGAGAAAAATGGTCTGGCCTAAAAAGTCTTCTTTGACTGTTGAATTCCCAATTTCTCTTCCATTTCCCAGAGTGTTCAGGTCGCCTCATATAACTCCGGGGCATTATATCTTCTATGCCCCACTGTCCTGGACCCTCTGTGGCCTCCCACTCCTTCCGGTGCTTGTAAAGACATGATTCCATCTTCCTCCGCTGTTCAAGATCGGCTTTAATTTGTGGAGATAGATCTTCATCTTCATAGCCTTCCTGCTGAACGTTGGCGTTCTTCTCGAGTTCAAGAATCCTGCCATTGAGGGCCTGAATGACATCCGCCAGTTCAGCAACGCTGTGTCCGGCGAGCTTCTCGTTGGCCGTGGCTGAACGTTCAGGCATGCTAACGTTGTTCGATTCGTGAAATCCGGCATTGTTTTGAACATTATTTGGCTCAAGGGGCGCAACGCCGATAGTTGTGCCAGCTGCGTTGTCTTCGACAATCTCTGGATTTGTGTTGGTAGATGCCATGTTGAACAGTCTCACGCAAGAGCAGACACAAAGAGTTGTCTAGCTCATGAGATGCAGATAAGATGCTTGGATGTGCTCAGAAAGAGAGATTTAAGAAAACCAATGTGCATGAAAACAGATAATATAGCTCTTGGCGGGCACAATTTCAATGTCGAAACGGTGCCAGACTAGCTGGAGAATGGCAACAGAACGTTGATTGCAGTCGAGAATAGGGACAGATGCGGGGTATCAGGATATTGTAGCAAATGTGAAGCATCAACTCCCATTCACTCTCTCATAGTGTGCAGTCAGTGTGGCCTTGCTCTACATGAAGAGGGACAAGGCAAGCAAGTATATAAGCGAGCCTGGTCAGAAGCAGGCACCAGAACGCATCCGCCCACTTGTGTTGTGGCAATAATTGCATCCATTCAAAACAGAACTCGAAGAGAGTGTTTCTCCGTGATCAGCATGGGAATGGCGCCTGATGAAGCCCGATGAAAGCCCGATGAGGGGCGACTTCGATCTTTGTGGACTGGTGGGAAGGCCAAGCACCGAGGCTGCAGCTGGCTTCGTCCAGTTTCCACTGGACCTTCTAAATGAAGGGGCGTCAGACTGCAGGTGACGTTTTGCTTTTCCATGAGTAATCAATAGATTGACATGCAGCGTCGCTTAAGTCCTCTGATGATTGGCGTGACCCAATCAGAAAAGTCCCTTACATAGCCCATCTCCAGGGCTACCGCCACAGTATTCAGCCCCACGGCCAAGCGCCAATGATTGAGCTTAAGGTATATCTTGGAACAGTGGAATAGTATTGCTGGCGGAATCATATCCCGTGGATCCGTCTTCGTGCAGACGTGCCGTCCGTTCCGATGCAACACATGGCGCTTCTTGACGAAAAGGCGCAACAAATTGGGTCCGCATCCTCGCCCCTCGCTCAGATTCTGGCCATGTAGAGCGGCTTTCTCCGTGTTGGCACCTATGCACCTATGTACAATACATGCACCCTAGTTCGTTTCAGCCAAAGAAATCAACCCCGCAAGCCCAATTGCGAAGGTTGAGGAAAGTATTCTCAAAGAAGACAAGATCAATGCAACAGCGCCCAACCCAATCTGCTTCAGAAGCAAAGCGACGTGGCATCTTTGAAATCTCATTCTCCAATCATTCAATTGTCATCTCTGTGAACCCATCTTTCAATGGCCCTCATTCTCGTATAAACCCGCTGAAAATTCTGGAAATCAGCAACTGCTGAACCGTCCCTCTCCTACAGCCGGCTCAGACTCACGACTGCCGTCAGTCATGCCTGATCCAAGGCCTTCTGCATCTGCACCCGACTACCGGCGGACTACTGTGGCCTTCATTGACAAACATCTCCCCAAGCACCACCCTGCCTTCGTGAATCCTCCCGTCCAGTTCGATTCAATGTCCGGACATTATGTCTCAAAGGATCCGGCTTTGGTGCAAAAGCCGGCGGATCGAGACGCTTCAGATGCCAATCTAGATGATGATGGTATTCCTCCAAGGCCCGAATGGACAAACGTCTGCGCTATGAAGTTCTGGAACGGCATCTTCCCTAAAGCTATGGATCAACTCAGATCAACGACCCAGCCCAAAGGTCGGGAGGTGACTAACTTCGATATCCGAAACAAGCAAGACTGGGATGCCATTTACAATACCCTCGAAGAAGCACGAAACAAGTACCAGAGCGAAGGAGGGCCAGTGGGATGGCTACGGAGGGTCCGGCGGAAGGGTGCTGATAACTTTACTCCAGTGGGAGTGATAGTCAAGATCGCTTCGAAAACAGCCCCCAGCAACCCTTACAGCACGCCAATATTGGGTGCGGTGGAGATTCTCCTGGATGTAAGACTGGCATACGCAAAGTGTTCTATTGGTGTTGAAGTTATGTCTAACTGACATAAAATTAGGCTGTCAAAACCGCAGCCCACGTACGGAAACAGGTTCTAGAAGGCTTTGACGGTCTTGTACCCATTTTCTCGGATGTTGAGCTCTTTCTCGGGACATTTCAAGGAGACTTGAACATAGAGAAGGCTAGTGTGGACTTGACTGTCACAACTTTGACAGCGATTGAGCGCGCCATTGGCTTTTTCATCAGCAACGAGTGTGAGTCTTACCTACCTGGTCTGCAAGTGATACGAGGGTTGACTTACGATGCCGAAATGTAAGTCATTAGGGGTGGGAAAGCTTTCTTAAGAGGTGATGGTTACGAAAATGACCTCATTCAGAGCCTCGACTCAGTCAAAGAGAAAAGTAGAGGTCTTATGGAGGAAGCTGCGAAGTCGCACATCCATGAATTCCATCTGTGTAAGTTTTACCACATCCATTTACTCAGAGATTTGTGGCGAGACTGAAACTTTGGGTCACTTTTGAAGACTCTCGAGAGACAAGGAGGTTTCAAGAACATCTGTTGCAATTCATGGGCACCGGTTTCGACGGGTTGGAAAAGTTATTTCGCGAACATATTCAACAAAAGGAGGAATGCATTCGTGAACAGAATCGTGAGTCGAGTTATACTACCCAGATCATGCGGAAAGGACTACTTTTAACCTTGAACGCTTCCTAACAGGGAGACTCGAAGCCGCTCGACAAGAGAATATTCACCTCAGAGTCGAAAATGGGATGCTGCGAGCTGCCTCACCGTTTCAGCCGACGATGTTCTCGCCCCCGCATCCACCGGCTCCCGTCATGGAATGGTATTTCAGACAAGATGTCCTGCGGCAGATTCTCGATATCTCTGACGTCGATCTCGCGGACATTGTATACGTGGCCGACAAGAAAAGCCAATTTCCACCCAGGCAACGAGTTTTAACTGAGCAAATCATAAGCACGCAGCTCTTCCGGAGTTGGATTGTGTCACCATCCTCAACAAGACTACTCATCCAATGGGACTCCCGTCTGCCAAAGACAATCGCCGGTGTAACTCCCCTCTCTGTCTTCTGCGCCAACTTTATACAGGCACTCCGTTCTAAAGAGCAGTTTGTGTCGGCTCTGTGGTTTTGTGGGCAGCATGTTGACAATGCCCAGGCCGGCGCAAGGATTGGCGGGCGTGCTATGGTGGCCAGTCTCATCGATCAGTTGCTGAGGCAGCATACTTTTGACACGCGGGCCCTGCATCATGATATTGACCCAGATGGCCTTCAAGGGGGGAACATCGAAGCTCTGATCGAGATGCTGGGCTGGCTTGTGAGGGAGCTGCCTCAAACGACTACGGTCTTTTGTATCATTGACGGCGTTGTCTTGTTTGAGCGTGAGGAGTTTGAGTCGGAAGCGCTCAAAGTGTTCCTTGGTCTAGTGCGCCTTACTGTCGACCCGAGCTTGTGTGCTAATTTCAAGTTACTATTTACCAGTACACCGGGCACAGGGACAGTTCGAGCTGCTTTTGAGGCGGAAGATTTAATCTTGAATGTGCACAATCTGCCACAGCTAGCATGCCCACCAAACGATGAACGCATGGATAGGGAACTAGGTAGTGCGCTCGCAGCTTAGTTAGACTGGATAAGGCAACTAAACTCCGTAATTACTCTTCGCTTTATAAGCTAATATAACCCTATGTCCCTAGGTACTTCTCCTTGACGACTTTTAACTCGGCTGTAATATGTCCCTTGACCGCGTCAGTGGCCCAGCAGGTGTGGATAGCGTTCTCCGCAAGCCTGATCATGTCCTCGTCGGTGAATTTGCAGAACTTCCTCACGACGAGCAGATTCTCCAGTATCCAGGTATCCTCCATGAATGCCGGGTCATCGCTGGCAATCGTAATTGGAATCCCGGCGTCAAAGAGCTTGCGAATGCGCTGAAACACTTCGTCCATCGGCTGATGGCGAATGTAAGACCACGGGCATATCGTCATGCACATTTGCTTCGCTCGTAACGATTCCATAAGCTCAGCGCTCTCAACGACGTTCAGGCCGTGATCGATACGGTCGGCACCGGTTTTACCAATGGAGCAAACCACCTGGCGAACATTCTCAACTGGATATGCTTTGCCAACGTCACAGTGCGCCGTCAATCGGAACCCGTCTTTTCTTGCCCGGTCGAAGATCTCTTCGAAAAGCATCGGAGGCCGCTGATCTTCGTTCGAGTCAAGGCCGACACCGACTATCATATCGCGGTAATCGAGTCCGGCAAGGTAGTGGTCCATGGCTGACTGCACTGGCTCGTCTCGAAGGAAACACATGATCCAGGCGCTTCTGATCTGCGGCCATAGTGTCAGTGAATGCTCTGGAAGCGCTGCTGATCTTATTTTGGACACACTTTCAGATCCTTCTCTGCCTTTTCTTGCGCAGAACGAAAACCATCCATCATTGTTTGCCACGTCACTCCGGTGCGAGTATGGCCTTGGGGATCGAAGAACAGCTCGCAATACCGCACATTCATGCTCGCAGCATGCTCGAAATAGTGCATCGCGAGGTCATGGTAGTCTTGTGTGGTCTTCAACACCTCGAAACCGCCATAATAAGCCTCGAAGAAGGACAGTGTCTCCTCCTCATTGTTCATGCGATCTCCAGTGAGAGTCTTAAAAATATCATGAGAGTCCTGCAGTTCCTCGAGCGTGGAGAACGCGACTCCGGTGCGCGGATGCTTGAGCGTCATGCCATTTCGTTGAGCAAACTTCCATTTCAGTGCTGGAGTCAGCGTGCCCTCAATGTGGACGTGAAGCTCTACCTTTGGTAGCGCTTCTATCAGCGGATCCCTTGTCTCTGCAATGGAAGTCCGAAGCTCTCGGCGGGCCGCGAGGGGAAGGGCGCCTTCGACGTCAGCCATGTTCCGACCAGCTTGCACCAATTGACAGTTTGCTGATGGCTGAAATCGTAATGAGTCTGAAGAGTGATGATGATATGATCTCTGAAGGCGTTTAAATGGACTTCATTGCAGGCCCAACCATGTAGGACTTGTTGGGTGTTTTGTACAACATCACGATTGTGACTCAGACCGTGTCTCGGCATATCAAAAGCCGAGAAGTAAGCTGTGTGGTCAGATTGAACATACGCTAGAGGGCTTAGGATGTCGGTTGCCGCTTTAGAGGTTCTAACGCTCAAGGCTCACCTGTATCAGACAGGTCGTGCCCTATGATGTCTTGAGCACTACGACTACGTATACTGACCGAGATGCTGACTCTAACCTCATCGTCTGCATTTTACCTCAAGCCACTATTGTAATAGCGCGAAGGTGATAGCACGTCGTCATATCAATCATCCCACATTCCATGAGAATCTCAAGTCGAAGCCGCCTGGTAGCCTACTATGGGCCGAGTTGATGTCGGATATCCGCTCGGATCCACGGCGCCGAGACGTTCATAAGGGACGGTCTGGTCGTGATGGAAAGTATTAACGGGGCTCGGGTTATACTTGCAAATGGAACTTGTATGTTTCGCGGACTTGTGTGCGACACTATGACTGCAACCAATCCCGGCTCAAACCCGTTGCCCCGACGTAATGTGGGCGGATCTGCGGCGTGCGCCCGATAGCGACCACCGGCTTTGTTCGGTACAGCTTAATTGACTCCATTGGCCTTCAGAAGATAGATACTCTGCGTTACCTGAACAAGGTGCAACTGACATCGAGGAAAACCATTCACGTTAGAGCATGTCACTCCCCTTCCAGACGGTGTCCACACGTCTACAAAATAGCATAAGGCCAGCAGTGTTCACACGTCTCCGCATCGCCACTCCCATTCCAGCCCGCGCCTTCTCCATCACATCCAAGATGGCTTCAGACCCCATCGCAGAGCAGCTCAAAAAGTTCCCGACCTGCGACATCTCAGGCGCCCTGATCAAGCTGAAATTCCGAAACGGAGGCTTCCTATCGGGACTCACCCTCTGGTCGCCCGAACGCCAGGCCGGCGACACCAGGATCGCCGGCCCAGCCTACACAGTCAAGTACGCGCCGCTGTCGGACCCGGCGCCGAAGCACCCGACACACTACATCGACTCGGTGCCCGCCGGCGCGGTGGTATTCGTCTCGGCGCCGGCAAAGACGCCCAACGCCGTGTACGGCGGGCTGATGAGCGCGCGGGCCAAGGCGCTCGGGGCGGTGGGCAGCGTCATCGACGGGCGGTTCCGCGACCTGCACGAGCAGCGGGAGCAGGGCTGGCCGGTATTCGGGCGGGACGTGGGCACGGCACCGCCGCAGGAGCTGCTCAAGGTCGTCGGGGTGAATGTGCCGGTTAAGCTGGCGACGGACGAGCAGGATATGGAGGTCAGGCCGGGGGATTACATCATCGGGGACCTGAACGGGGTCGTGGTGTGCCCGAAGGAGCTGGCTGAGCAGGTCATTCCGATCGTACAGAAGATGGTTGACGCAGATGACAAGGTGATGGCGGAGCTGCAGAAAGGGATGGGCTTTGAGGAGGCTAGCAAGAAGTTCAGATGAGTCTGGCCTGGTCAGGAGAGACCTAGAAAAACTTTACAAGCCCCATTCTATTACAATGGAGGGGTTGGGTTGCCTCCAGTGCTGGCTGGCCATGATCATATGTATTGTTGTTTGAGGAAGATAATAGACATGGCGTTCCATAATTCATAGAATTATCCAGTATGGTTCTTACATTGGCAATCTGCTTTTAACAAAAGACACAAACGCCCAAAAGATCCATTACAATTTCCCCTTAACCGGTTCAAAGGCTCCACCTCGGCCTTGACCCTTGTGGAATCTGGTTGCCCCTTGGACACTCTCCTTGGCCACAACCTCGACGCCAGCGTCATGCTCAAACCTCAACGCGTCCTTCAGACTCGACGCCTCAAACGTGCTGTAGTACGCCGACTGCCTATCAAGGTTCATGCATTCCTGCGGAAAGGTCAACAAGCTCCTCGCCAGGGCCATCGCCTCCTCCACCGCCTTGCCCTTCTCGACAACGCGGTTCACCAGCCCTATTCCCAACGCCTCCTTCGCATCGACCGGCCGTCCAGTGAGAATCATATCCAGGGCCCGGCCGAGTCCCACAATCTTAGGCAGCCGGACCGTCCCGCCATCGATGAGGGGAACCCCGAACCGCCGGCAAAACACCCCCAGCACGGCAGTCGTGTCGCACACGCGCACGTCGGCCAGCAGCGACAGCTCCAGCCCACCAGCCACCGCGTGCCCGGATATCGCGGCTATCACCGGCTTGGACGTGAGCATCCGGGACGGTCCCATGGGGCCGATGACGTCGTCCAGCTGGTCCTTCGGGTTTGTCGTTGTCACGCGCTTGACGCGGGAGAAGGCATTGGGGCCGATATTGGAGTCTGGTGAGGAGGCCGACCCGGCGACTTCGTGCAGGTCGTACCCTGCGCAGAAGGCCTCGCCCCCGGCGCCGGTGAAGACGCATACCTTTTGCGTCTTGTCGTTTTCGAAATGTTGGAATGCCTCCGCGAGGAGGCGGGCCGTGGCTGCATTGACTGCGTTGCGAGATTCGGGTCGGTTGATCGTTATGACAGTGATCCCTTCGGCTGACGGCTCGTAGAGAGCGGTGGGCGGCGGGTTGGGAGCCATGGCTATGGGCTGGTGCTCGTTATTGCAATTGTTTATGCAATTGTCTCATTCAGACAGCACTCTTGATGATGATGAGCCAAATTTGTCCGTTACTTGTAGTTCCTGTGTCGTGACGCGTCTGTCAGACCAAGGTCGCTCTCGGTCTGAACCCCCCAGATGAGGAGAACATGTGATTGCGGTCAAATGGAACATGATGCAGCAAATCATAACCTTAAAGGTCCAATCAACAAAACATCAGCAAACATTTCGACTGCTTTGCTTACAGCCTGTATGTAGAGTAGCCGATCTCGGTCTTGTCAACTCTTGGTGCATCGTCGAGAATTGACATCATGAGCCTGCCTAGGCGGGGTAAGGTAGCGGATACCATTAATTGCGTGCCGCAACGGGAAGTCTACAATGACCAGATTTAGATGACTCAAGGCTGTTTTTCAGGGTTCCAATTTTATTCTTGACCATGGAATGACCGTCGCATAGTCCGGGCCACATGGTTGAGTGGCTCACTCCCAACAGACGGGCCGTATAAACAAAGAAGCCAC
Source organism: Diaporthe citrichinensis (assembly GCA_014872995.1). NCBI lineage: Eukaryota > Fungi > Ascomycota > Sordariomycetes > Diaporthales > Diaporthaceae > Diaporthe > Diaporthe citrichinensis. The sequence goes on along the minus strand of JADAZR010000058.1, from coordinate 257,274 downwards.
ATCCGATGTCATTCCACAGTATTCGGATAGCAACAGGACACGCCCAACGGCCACGGCAGACAGTGGTTGAGATCAATTAATAGATCTGTCCGCGTACCATTGACTTGGGACGGCACGTGCGTCTTTGTTATTGTACGACCGCCGCGAGCACAACGACCGTTCCGTACAATTAGCACGCGGGAGGTCTAGACTTCAACGCGTTTTGGGTACTTCGGCCTACTCATCTGGCCTATCAAATTAAGGGCATGCTATTTCAGAATCACGTTTCTCGGGCACGACAACAAAGATTATTCATAAGCCGGGCGGGCTCTCCTCTCTCCGCGTCTTAATATGCCCGGAGATAACTACCTCGTCGTCACTAATCTCATTAGCTCTTCATTGCTATTGTTGCTTCTTTGAGCGGCACGGTACCCCCGGACACCTAAACATAGAATTCAATTGCATTTCACGGAACGCTTAAGCCAGGGCATGGCAACATCCCCTCTCAGCCGTCTACTACGACTGCCAGGCGGCTCCGTGTGGGGTTCTTGTCCTCCGTCTCCTTGATGATCGCGGGATGCCGTACCCGTGAGTATTAATACATTCGGGCCGAGCTGCTAGACTCAGACAAGATGTCCTTCCTCGCTCTCAAGTCTTTGGCACATTATGCCATCTCAATCTGCCGTGCCTGCCAATCCACCCTCTACACAGTCAAAGACTTGTTCCCAATATTGATACTCCCAGCTGGATATAAAGGGAGCTCACAACGGTTGGGGCTCGATATCCCTCATCGACAGGATTACATTCAGCTGTCATACGAACATCTTTACCACAATATACTGTGATACAATTACAACCATTCGTTACTATGCATCCTACTACACTGTTTCTCAGCCTCGCAGCCCTTGCCAGCGTCGCAGTCTCGACCAAGGACAAGGACTATGGCCCTCTCTGTCCGGAGGATGAGTACTACAACAAGATGATGGAAAGCAAGAACCGCAGGGTCGCCGCCACAGACTGTGCCAAGTGGCTGGGTACAACCATTACCGACCCCAATGAAGTTCCTAAGTACCTCAAAGACTGTGATGCAGATAAGAATGAGGACCGTGTCAGCCGAGTCTCAGCTGCCTGCTCCTGTGTCGAAACCTCCTCTGTTACCCCAGCCCTGTCAACGAGCACCCATGCCAGTAGCACACCTTCCAGCACCTCTGTCATCACCACGTCGTCGCAGAGTCCCAGCCACCAGTCGTCGAGTTCTGTAAGTTCATCGGGCTCGACCAGCCGGCCACAGTCTACGCCATCTTCTAGTCGGCACCCGTCTACGACGTCTACACGATCCCCCAGCAGCCATTCGCCTTCGGGATCTTCAGGCTCAACACGCGTGACATCCTCCACAACCTCAAGCCATGAGGTGTCCCCAACAGTTTCATCATCACCGCCGTCAAACCACGGCAGTACACCCTCCACCGGCACTCATAGCTCTGTGTCTAGCTCTACACACGTTACCACGACAGGCACAAGTACAGAGCCCACCACTTCGACGTCGCCGCTTCACACTTTGACCTCGAGAATTACCACGAGAACATTCACTGCGAATACTCAGACTATGTCGCCCAGCAGAAAGTCTACTGTGACTGCACCTCGTTCGACTGTTACTAGCGTTGCGCCTGAAAAGGCGTCCACCACTTCTGCCACAACGTCGACTATCTGTATGTTCTCACAACGTGAAGAGTAGGATAGGTCTGGAGCTAACTTGGCGCGCAGATACTAAGTCGATCTATACTATAACGTCTTGTGCTTCAGATAAATCAAACTGCCCAGCAGCTAGCACGGTATTGGTCACATCAACCATCGCCATATCCACTACCATCTGTCCAGTGACTGAGACTCTTCATCCGACCACTCCTCCTGAGCAGACCACTACCCAATGGACAACCACCACGATCTGTAAGCGCAAGATCCTGCTATTCTGTGACATTCATCTCACTAATCTGATACAGACTCGACGTCCACGTACACGCTGACAAGGTGCCCGCCTGGAGCTACCAACTGCCCCGTGAGCAACCTGCCCATCACCACTCGGATCCCCGTCAGCACAACCGTGTCACCCGTCACGAGCAGTGTGTCTGCTTCTGAGCACGGGAATAAAGGCGACAGTGACACCAAGAAAGAGGGGACTCCCACCCAGTCCGGCGTCTCAGATGGGGCCCACGGAAAGACAGACGTGCCATCTACCACCTTCACTGTTGTTACAGTCCCGACAACCATGCACACTATCATGAACGGCGTCTCCGCCCAGATCCTGACAGTGGTGCCAGTCACTAGCGCCCTGGGAGTCGGCAACACCGCAGACTCAACCCAAACACCCTCATCGACAGCCGACGCCGACCCCAACGCCGGGAACGCTCAACAGCCGCCTCCTGGGTCTGGAACACACCCGCATGCTGCACCTACATACAAGCCCTTTGATGCCACCGCTTGGCAGTCTACTGAGGCCAGTAGATCCGGCCTGACCTCGAAGCCGATACTGCCTGCTAACAATACCCCTGTCACAAGCTCGACCTCGTCTCGCCCGCCGGTCGTCACTGCTGGTGCGCCTGGCCTTGTGGGCAGCGATGGGATGCGGGTTGCCTTCTTCGTTTTCGCCCTGGCAGCGCTTCTCTAAGGTCTGTTCTCCTTTGTCGGGTCACGTCCCCAGGATACATTCTGTACATTTCTTTTCACATTTCTCTTCTTCCCTTCTTTTCTTTGTAAAGATCATGCACTCACAGTATATCATCTTTTTTTCAAAAATGGATTGTCGATTGGACCATAGATCCCGAGGTCTTACATGTTGCGGGTTGTTAAAGAGAACAAAGATCCCAACACTCAGCCACATCTGTATTAAATATTTTATCCAACTTCTATCAGATAATGACCACCAGCGACATGTGATCTGCTATGTATTTTGTCTTGGCTCTTGGGACATTGCACTGACAGACATGCATACAATTGTCTGAGTTTCTCACGTGAGACACACAGGTTCCTGGACGTGACGCCAGAGCTTGAAGCTCTATTCCCCTGCTTTTGTCAGTCGTTGTTGAGTGTTTGTGGGTGGCCAGATGTGACAAATGAACGGGATCATCAAAATACAATCGAAAGAGCCAGGGATGATTCAGATTGGAATATGACCCGGTGAGCGAGATCTTCTTTTGCCGAGATTCAGCCCAGCGCACTCTTGGTTGTGTATGACGCTTGTGGTGAGCATGGTAAGTAGCACCCAACATAGAATGCAACTTTACACTGTGACGAAACCCAACATGAATTCCTATCCTCAGTCGCCTTTGTCAAAGGTCTCTTTTATTATTTCTCGAGAAAAACAATGCCATTAATGCTATTAATGCTGTAGGAAACTCCTTAACCCTTGTCCGATCATTTTGACATCCTCTACCTCATCCTCTCGGGCGCCCTCTCCTCTGTGGCCTCAGCTTCGGCGGGCTTGGCCTTGCCCCGGCCCTCAGCGGACTCGAACTTTGTCCTCCACTTGTCCTCCTGCTTGAACATGACGATGCACTGGAGCGCCGACGGCGTGCCGTAGTCGGGATCGGCGCCGCCCTCGAGGAGGACCTGGTCACGATGTCAGAGCGGAATTTGAGACCGAAGTTCCGGACACGGGATCATCATCGCGATCGCATCGAAACGGTGCCGAGTGAATTGAGCTCGTATCTTGAATTTCTTACCTCTACAACATCATCCAACCTCTTGAATACCGCACCGGCTATTGGGCTCTGGCGCTTGTCGTTCAGCCTGTTGGGGTCGGCCCCGTTCTGGATCAGGAACTTGACCACGTCCGCGTGGCCGTAGTATGCCGCCAGCATAAGCTAATTGCCCTGTCAGCTTTTTTGGTACAGCAGTAGATGCACCCAACCAAAAGGCGCTGCTGACCGCCTCCTTCGGGTGCGGGGCTGACTGCCTGACTCGGGAGTCGGTCATTCAAAGGGGGGGGGGGGGGGCGGCCCGTCAGCCTGCGCCCACTCACCAGTGTGTCGCCCTTCTCGTTTGTGAGGTTCGCCGGCAGACCCGTTGCGATGGCCTCCTCGAGCACTTGCTTGTTTCCCTCGCGGGCTGCATTGTACATCTGCGCAGCCAGCCGGATCGCCTCGAGAGATGGCGAGAAGGCCGTCGCCGATGTTAGATCTGTGCTCATCGTGGGCAGCGTTTGTTTTGCGTTGCAGGTCTTGGGACTCGAGTGGGATGGGCGGTATTGGCAATGCAGACAGGTTGTATGGACGTCAGATATGGAGGGACTTCAGGCTAATGACCGTGTTAAGCTGAGCTGTGACCCACTCAAGCAAGCAACTGAGGTGCAGGTAATTGAGCGCGCTGGCTCTTGTCCTTCAGTGCAGCTCCCACTTATTAATAAGCTGCCTCGGTGATTGGCGAACCCCCGGGCGAAGATTCCAGAAACGCACGCTGCGCCGCTGGTGCCCGATGTCCCGACCAGCTGGCATCAGCTGGTTCTGCATGAATCCCGAGGTCTCGGACCAGGTGGACATTTGATTGAGGCTATTTTGACAGGTGACAGGCCGTCAAATTGCTCAAGATTCTTTTACATGTTTCATTACCTGGCCAGTGTGAAAATTCTAGCGGTTACCAACCAGGGGACAAACTGAAGCCAGCTTTCCTGAGCATGCAGTGCGCCTGCAGACCACGGAGAAAGTGTATGTTCCTGCAGCAAACAGACAGGCTTGCCGTTCCACTGACAACGACATGACGCACGATGTCAGACCAACCAGATGGGAAGAATAGACCAGCCCACCAAGCCCCACCCAACCATTAGTATCCGGGGAGAGTCCTCCAGTCACCCCTGATGTTACAAGGGATATACCCCTTGTATTGACGCGCGTGTGATGGTGGGAGCCCTAGTTATGAAAACGTAAGCTTCCGAGAGCAAGGTCACGGAAAGTGAGGATGTACATGGCTGGCTGAGCTCAGCTCGATCGTCAATGTCGTCGAAGTTGCTATTTCAGTGCATCGTCGTGATGTGAGTCGCCGTGGTCTTCGATTTTCAGCGCGTCGAAGGCGCGCGCTCGGTCGTCGCGGATGGCCTTGGTCCTCGCCCAGAGCTCATTCTGCTCCTCTGGTGGTACCCAGCGACGTATGAGCACATAGTCGGGGTTCTGCACGGATTTCAGTCATATTAGTGTCGGATATTGGGAAGATGGCTCTGTGACACGAAGAAGGATGCGTTGCAGGTCATGGTCATCGGTGCGAGGGAATGGAAATGTGGAGAGAGATAATGTTGAATCATACCGCGTCTATCTCAAACTCTATAGACATTGCACGCAGAGCTTCGATACTGAGGTGTCTCCTTGCGATGCGTGTATGAGTTGGTTCGGTCGTCGCAGATTTCGTGTCACTGACTGACCCGAGGGGCGGCAGGGGCGGCGGCAACACAGGGATGGGGCGACCGCTTTTCGTCTTGATGAAAGAGGGTATGGCCTCGTCTAGTGCCTGCGGCTCGACAGTTTTGTCCCTCGAGGACGTATCGTCGTCGATCGCCGGTCCTTCGCTGATACCGCTAGAATTTTCATAGCTCGCTTCTGTTGTATCCTTGACAAAGTCGTTGTATTGTTTGAGGCCTCGTGTCGTTGGAGGTGGGCCTTTGGAACGATTTGAAGATGAAATGTCCTTTTTATAAGGGCTGGGAGTCTCGTAATTAAAGCTGCCAGCCTTGCTGTCGCCCTCGTTGCTCTCATTCGGCTTGGTGCTCACGTACCGCCATCCGTGGGCCTTCTCCATATGGTTCTTGCAGTTGGACTCCCTCTTAGACTGGTAGGGACAGGGTGTGAACAAGCACTTAAATATTGGTGGATCAGTCGGGTGCTTATCGTTGATGTGACGATCCAGTTCCTTCTTTGTGGGCCAGCCATATTCGTGGTATTTGCAAGATTCGATAGGGCACTTGCACGGACGGGAATGAGTCTTCTCGTGCTTGATCAAGTCATGAGGTCGCTTGAATTCTCTTGTGCAGCCCGGTTCGCGACACTTCTTGGGTGCCAATTCTTCTGGAGTGGCGTTCTTCCTCCTCCGTCTCATGGACCGCATGATCTCGTCTTCATCCGTCAGCTCCTCGCTGTAGGTTCTCTTAATCCGGAAGTCACTCTCTATGTTCTCGTTCTCGTTCATGTCGACTGCCTTTCCAGTTGCAAGAGGAACAGCTCTGCCATCAGCATATGGGTCGTCCCATTCCGAAATTTGCTTTTCAAACATGATCGATTCTGGTATGGGGTTGTTCCCGCTCACGGCTGTGTCCTTGGATGAGGGGGGTTCGTCTGCGATCTGCTGCCACTGGGGATTCTCCACTATCATCCTGTTGAAATAGTTCTTCACCTGATCAAACGTTAAAGTGAGCCCTGTGTACTCACTATCAAAGGAATTGGGATGAAACGAACCATGGTCTCAGTTTTGGTCTTCATGTGTCTCGAGATGGACGGCCAATCTCGCCCAAATCTTTTCAAAAGGTTTGGAAATTCAGATATCTCCGCAACGCTCCAGTAGCTGGATACGGCTTCCAGTGGTTCATCTTCATTCTGGATTGAAATTTCGTCCTCTTCTTCTGTATCGCGGGCACTCTTATTGCTGTTCTCATTCTCCTCGTCTGCCGAGTCATCTTCATGGGCAGGTAGGACAAATAGAGCTAGCTGCTCTAGATGGTGTCCGACATGAGACCGGTACTGATGATTCGATTTGATCACGACATCGTTACACAAAGGACAAACCCCATGAGAATGTCGGGGATCAGGTCTACTGCTCTGCGATATAATGAAGTCGATATTTTTAGTCGAGTAGACCGTGCCATGGAAGTCCTTGAGATGCCGGCGAAGACCCGAGGGTGAAGATGACTTGGCAGCACAGCCGAGCGGACAGGACCACTGCCTCCAATGTTCCTGTGACATATGGCGTGACCAGTCTTTCCTGCGCTGAAAGTCCTGGTCGGCCGCAACGCAGGCTGCTGAAAGACATACATACGGCCGCAAGTCCCGGAAGACGTGTTTCCTGACCCCAGCACTCAGTATCAAGGTCTTGCTAGAAGATTTGGTGAGTCAAACAACGGCAGTCTGAGGACTTACTTCCATTCATATCGGTTGTCCACCGTGATAAAGACGTAGCAAAGTGGGCATAAAAACGGGCCCTCGACGTATTCCTTCGGGATAGGCGGAACTCGAAGTTCGCTTTGATCGGCCGTTGATAGTGCATACGATGTTGCCGATAGCTCTGAGCGATCATCGTCGAGGATTTCGAGGTCCAGCTTCTGGCTCGCGTCCCCTGTATCCTTGAGATGGAGAGGTACAGAGGATGCTAGGGTAGTCGCCTGTCCCCTACTTGCGCCGTCGTCTTCACCATTTAGACCTTCCTTAAGTCGACAATGATGGTCCTCTCTGTACTTGAAATATTTCCGGCGCTGCGTGAGTGCCCTGCCAAGTCTTTCGGCAAGTTTGTTGTCGATATGCGGAAACTTTGCCAAGACGTGTTGGATATCCCACGATTCGTAGTATCCGACCTGGCCGCCTGCCCTGGATTTGAATCTGTCATGTGGCGCGGGATTGCTGATTGTGACTGATAGCCTCAGAAGGCAGTCGATGACGCCACCAATTTGTATGAAGATTTGGTTGAGCTCTTTTTCGTGATTGTCTACAGCCTCATCGGACTCACTGTGCTCGTCGTCATCGAAATATGCTGTAAGCTCCTCGGTCTCCGACTCTTCGTCATCCTCGTTTCCCACTTCTTGAATGAGTTCATTTCGGACCAATGGTAAGGCTGCCACCGCGAGCTATTAGCTTTTGCTCAATTCAATTGTGAAATCCGCCTTCCTTACCCTCTTTGAGGACTAGTCTGCTAAGATCCTCCAGTAGTGAGATCAGAAGTGCGCGAATAGATGATGCGTCGCGAAGCCGATACTGCAATGAGCGTGACCCGGACACACGATGAGCCCCCAGGCTACCTGCCCATAGCTTGAATCTCGCGAAGTATGACTCCGCAACCTCCGTCTCAGATGATGCACCACCTTCACTCAGAATTGTGAGGATCTCTTGCAGGCCGTTCATGCCATCGGCGACGAGGGACGGGATTTGCTCTCTCTGGACGTTCATGGTCGGCATCCAGTTCTTTCAAGGCATGACTTTGTTCGTTGATTCCATTGCGTTGAATCGAGTAACGGTGGCGCCTCAAATGGGAAAAACGTCCGGGGAAGTTCGACCTGTGCTTTCATACCAAAGCTCAGATAACCATGGAGGGGAGCAGCAGGATTTGATAGATCTTGAGAAAGAGCCTCAATCATTCTCACAAACCCCTGCATCCAGAAGGGGGCTTTGAAATGATTGGTGCCCGCCCAAAATTCTTTATCGCTGTCAGCATGCGGCTGAGTGGGCCGGGAGAGCCTGTGTCTGCCAATACCACAGAAAACTGCGCGGAGGGAGTTTCCAAGATTGAATACTCATGAGACCCTCTGTCGTCAATTTCCATCCATATACTTCATCCGAATCTTCGAAGGCTGTCGCTTGAGGCCAAGAAATGGAGGCGGCTGGTCTGGTGCTCGGGGCCATCCCATTGGCAATCAAGGCGTTGAACACGTACCTCGACATTCTTTCGACAATTAAAAACGTCAGGAGGGACCTGGAATACATGATCCGAGACCTCAGGACCGAACATCAAATTCTCCAAAACACATGCGAGACTTTGCTGAGAGGAATTGCTCCGGACAGTGTGCTGGACAGTATGATCGAAGACCCCTTTGGACCAGCTTGGAGCGAGTATGATGATGAGGTCCGCTTGCGGCTCTGGCGGTCAGCAGATGTGTTTCAAGAGCGGGTTGCGGAAATGAGACAGGCCGCGATAGATCTTCAGCAAAGATTAGCTGTCGACCCAGATGGGAAGGTGAGTCCCGACATGCTCTGCACCACTTATACACTCAGTCTCCGGAGCCTGTCGATTGATTCGTACTTGATGCAGACGCATTTTGGTGACCGCCACTCTATAATGAAAGGGCTGAGACATAGCGCCTATTTCACCCTTAAGAAGAAGGACTACAACGAGATCATGTCTCGAATAAAAGGGGGCAACGCCGTGCTCAACACCTTAGCCAACCAGAATAGCAGCCTCGAACCAACTCGGCGCTCCCGGGCTCAAGCCAAGTTGGCTCGCCTGGTCCGAAACCTATCGCAACGCATGTATGGGGCTCTTCAAAATGTCATAACATGCAGTTGTACCAGCTCTCATAACCTAGGGCTTGAGATGTTACCAAGGAGGGGTATCATGCTTCCGGGGGACGAGGAAGATGAGATTGCTCAGTCTCTGGATTTCAGCGTCGCCATTGGGAGCCAGGCACAGAAGAAGTCGCAACGATGGGACAAGGTCCGCGTCAAACTGGCCGCAAGGGAAATTCTGCTGCCTAGCACACCGCCGACTACCCCTTCGCCGGATTTGCCACGTTCTAGACCTCCTCGGGTCCGCTGGTCCATTCGAATGCCACAGACGACGGTCGTGGTCTCAGAGAAAACGGACCAGCATGCCTCACATCTATCCCTATCCTTCCAAGGGAACACTATTCTGCAACCATTGGCAATCACAAACCTCTGCCACGTGCTCCACAAAGGCAAAGGCAACACGACAGTTCCAGATTACTGCGGGTACATCTCCAACACGACGAGCAAATTCAATCTGTACCACCAAGACTGCCAGCCAGAGAGTTTGAGTGCCATAACTCTTCGCACAATATTAGACGGAAATGGCTCTGGTATGCAGCATTTCAAGTATGCACAGAGATTGGAACTCGCCATTTGTTTGTCCTATAGCGTTCTACACCTGTACAACACATCGTGGCTCGCAAGGACTTTCACAACGGATGACATTGTGTTCATCATGGAGCAACAAGCGGCCGATCCTCATCAAAAGCATATAGGCCGTCCATTTCTAGCCAAAGTTTTACCAAAACTACCAGCGTGTTCCTGCAGGCCGGCCGAGCAGGCGACTGCCAGACCTATGGACCTTACGATCCTCTCACTAGGGCTGGTCCTCATCCAAATCATCATCGGACGGCACGTCGAGGGCCTGGCCATTGACCCAGATAATAAGGGAATGGACTCGATAATTAGCAAGCAGGAGGCAGCATCTCGAATGACGAGGCCAATCCTGGAGAATGGCGGCATGAACTATGCGGATGCGGTTCAATGGTGTCTAAGCAGCGTGCTATCCGTTGCGTGTCTGGACGATGAGACGGTCGGCCAGGAGTTCTATGAGGCGGTGATTGCCAGACTTGAGGCTGACATGAGACGACAAGCATCGGCGGAGTCAACTGCATGATCAACCCGGCATGAGTGACTGGCAGTGATGAATTAATTCGTTATGGAGATGTGCACTGGTGTACCAGGAATACCAGTACACCACTCGAGCAACATGGAGAACACAAGGGAAACTCCTAAAAGGATTCATGTAATCGTATGTCATTAATTTATATACTGCCAACCATGAACGCCGGCGGGCAAGTGGCATAGCGTATTCTTTGTTCCCAGGACTGCTGAGGATTGAACCGAGCGAGGAAACAAACGGGCGCCGTCCCGTTATTAGTAGATCAGCTGGTCATCATAGGCCCTCACGCCCTCGAGGTACTCGAGGACCTGGTCGTAGTCCTTGCAGACGTGTGTGGCGTCCCAGCCATCGCTGCCCGAGTTGTCGTCGGGGAAGGTGGTGGCGTGGCCCTCGAGTGCGGTGTCGGCGGCGCAGGTGATGGCCTGGCGCATGTAGGCGATGCAGTGGATCATGTGCCAGTGGTGGTCGTCCGGGATGGGGTGGCCCGACGACAGGCCCGAGTAGGTCTGGGCCATAGCGAATAGGCAGTGGATCTGGTGGGTGACCGAGGTGGTGAAGACGGTCATGCCCTCGTACCAGTCGATGGGCTTGGGGAGGTCGTGGTACTTGTGCGTGTCGTTGACCCATTGGAAGCCCATGCCCTCTGTGCGCTGGTGTTAGTGCCTGGTTTTATGTTGCATCCAGTTGGATGACGTTGATAGGGGAAGAAAGAGTACACAAGGCTCCGAAGACGATGAAGCAAAAGGAAGACAGGAGGACATACTCGGCATCAGGTTGTTCCACTTGTCCAGAGTCTCGTTGGTGAAGAACTCGGACGTGTTCATGGGCGCGTAGGACGTGTCGTACTCGAACCTGGCGAGCTTCTGCGGGAACCGTGGGCCGACGCCCGTCATGTCGCCGAGAAGCTGCCACTGGTCCTGCATGGGCTCCTTAATCTCGTTGCGCACCAGCAAGGCGACGATGATGAGCAGCAGCGTGGTGTCCAGCATCCACCTTGACGACCTCAGGATGCTGTAGAGTTGTGACCGTTTTGACTTCCTCTCACGCTCGTTCTGGTGTGCGTGCCATGACTTCTCTTCGCCGATTAGGGACTCGACCTCCGTGCTGGACCTGGAGTCGTCGTGGTCGTGCTCATGCCCCCCTCCGAGCTGCACGTTCTCGTACTTGTGTGATGCCATGGTGATTGGTAGGGTGTGAATGAGCGTCGTCAGGCAAGTCCAGTTGCCTGTTCACCGTCCAGCGTGTGCTTTTCAAGAGGGAGGAAGAGAAGTAGAAAGGACGAGGCGAGTACCGTCGAGGTTGCCGTGTCAGTCAATTGTCGTGAGGAGAGGAAAGGGATGAAAGAGGGAAGTCGCTGTTTATTGGCGCCATTTCGAAAACAAACGAGAGCGAGACGCAGGCACAAAATGGGGCACAGCGGCAAATCATTAGCAGGGCAGAAACGCAAGTCCAGGAAGGGGTGCCTTCTGAGACGAGGTTTGGATGAGGCTCAAACAGCATCTGTCACACCAAGGGGGGCTCCTCACTGCCCTGGGACGTCCCAAAGCGGTAAGGGCCCCAGAGACTCAGGCGAGCCGGCCGTCTCGAGGCCTTGTCTTGGGGCGAATCTACGTGTCGGCCCCAGCAGCACATCAGGCCAAGAGGATCGTGACAGGTCGATCATATCGTGTGGCCATGAGCTTGTGTTGTCAGATCCCAGTGGAACTCGCACAGCAATGGATTGCAACTTGATTGACGAGGAGCGAAAGCTGGGAAAAGGTGGAGGTGGAGGTGCACCAGGGTAGGGTGGGTCCGCACAGGGTTCAGTTTCCAGCCCAGCGCTTGCAATGTGGGGCTGCCCCTTGGTCGGTACGTACCCAGACCAGCTGGCCGCCCGGGACCTGACGCCCGACATAGGTCCCCACCAGCTGGCAGTCACGACCGCCTCTCCGGTGCCCGTTTCTGCCACCGTCTTTCTGCATTCCTGGGCATCACTCTGTCAACAATCATTTCCAAGGCTACTCGGACAAACTTTCGTCTGTCAGTAACCCCTTAATTGATCGAGGCGACTGGTCTTCCGGGCCTCCTTGAGCAGCCTTCGTCGACCCTCTGAAGGTACTCGTATAATTGTATGGTTTGATCAAGCAATCCTACTCAAACTGATCTATCCTCTATGATTTTGACCTAGCTGTGCAACTTCCACTCTAAATCATCAAAATCAGGTATATAATGGAGTATTATTACCTCCTAAGAGAACAGTTCCACGAATCAAGGATCGAGTCACCCTTGTGAGGCAGCACTCGATTCCGGGTCCCCACTTGTCCTTTGGTGACTGCCCCCAGTCCGCTTCTCCCTCGGTAGCTCCTTTCCAACCACGCAGCTCCAGAAATAGCTTCCATAGGCTATCTCGTGTCCACCGTCCTCGAGGATCCACGCGTTACCCAGGAACATTGTGCCTAGGACGCAGAGCCACATGAACGGTATCAGAGACACGAAAGCGTACATGATGCCCTCCCTGGCGTTCTGATTGTCGGGCCCACTCTTGTTGTTGAAAACGGTCGACATGAGCGTCAACGCGACGGTGCCACCTAACGGGATGGCCAGCAAGACGAGGCAGGTGATTTGCGCCGTCATGTCGGGGAAGAAGGCGAGCCCGTGCAGTGCGCTTGGGCTCATGCGCATCCCGACCCCGTGGCCCGTCAGCGCCATCATACCTAAGATGGTGCTCGTGGTCCCCTCGTGGGTAGCCCATGCCAGCACGGTGATGCCGACGGCCGAGGTGATGGAGCCCAGGAATAGCGGTGGGAATGTCTCCCTGGGCCATGTGTTCGTTGCGTACTGCGCCATGTAGGCACCGACTGTAGGATGTATTGTCAGTTCCAAGGTTCTCGAGTGCTGGGTGATTCCACAAATCACAGCAGCCGAGCAGCACGTTAGGGGCGACTTACCAGCCAGCCCAGGTAGATAGTACAGCAGGTACTTGCCAGCCTCACTTGGTGTGGCTTTCAACACGAGGGCAAAATAAAGGTCCATAAAGTACATGACGGAGAACATCGCCATTCCCGAAGCGAAGTTGATGAAGAAAACCAACGTAACGTTCTTTTGCTGAAGCAACTCCCAGGGTATCATGGCTGTTTGGAGTGGAAAGATGCGAGACATAACCTGTGGCGGAGACATGAGATATTCGTATACAAACCACATCGCGGTCAGCACAGCACCAATAATGAGTGGCGCCAGCACATGGGCCGAGTCCCAAGGGTACGTGCCTCCAGCCCATGTAAAGGCCAGTATCATCAAAGTCAGACCGCTCAGGAACAGAAGCTGGCCCCCAAAGTCGACCGTCGAGAACTGGACCAAAAGCCGTCGGGACCTCGTCGACAATGCCAGCTCTGAGACTCCCGGGATCGGCTGCGGGCCGACAAGGTCTTTTCCAAGAATAATGACAATCAGCAGCATTCCCACAACAGCGATTGGCAGGTTAATAGCAAAGCACCACCGCCAGTTGACCTGTGTAAGGTGGCCGCCGACCACCGGTCCGATGCCAAAGAAAACAGCTGATATGAGGGCGGAGAGTGTCCAGTTCCACGCAAAGTCCTCGAGCGAGACTCGGTCCGCCATGATGACGTGCCCGACGACGTTGACGCCCGCGGCGCCGATGCCCTGCAGCGCCCTCCCCAAGAGCAAGACGCCGAACTGGGACGTCGGGGCGCCGGTGCAGATGGCGCTGCCAATAGTCATTATGAGTACAGTAGACTGTATTGTGACGTGGCGGCCGAAGACGTCGGCGATCTGGGCCCAGAAGGGGAGGAAGGAGGCGGCTGTCAGGTTGAAGACGGAGACTATCCAGTTGAGCTGTTGGACTTGGCCTGTACAATTGTGAGGAATAGTCGGCCAACTTGCATGCCTCAAAGTTTCTCGGGAGGATTGCGTTAGCAGAGGGCCGGGTGGACTTACCGAAATCAGCTGCAATAAACGGAAGAGCGGACGCGATGATGGTGGTGTCCAGGGATTGGAGGGCAAAGGGCAAGGCAAGGCCGAATAGGACTTTGTATTTGTGGTTCCGTCGTTGCTTGATTTCAGCCGGACTCTCTCCGCCGCCTTCTTTTCCTCCTTCGCTGTGGGAGGTTGTAGATCTTGATTCGCCGCGCCCGTCAGACGTAGTCCCGCTGTTCAGAGTTGTTGTGTTGACACCAGAGGGATCAGTAAGAGTCAGTCTCGGGTCGTGCCTGGCATCATCCACGAGCTCGTACGCAGCTCCGGGCTCATCGCCATTCTCGATGTCGCTGTGTCGGGATTTGGCTGCTTGAGGCCCTCTGAGGATGTTGGTGGCATATTCGAACAACGAGGAAACAATAAACATCGCTCTATCGAGATTCTGGATTGTAGGAGGAGAGGACAGTTAGGATACGGCCGGAATAGGCGATTGGAGAGAGGTGAGGTTAACGTGTATGCCTGGGGAGGCGTCGTTCTATGCCGTAGGGCGAGGACGAAGGTAACATTAATCTGGGATCGGGGAGCTGAAGATAATTATTTGTGTCCCGGGAACGTTGAGGGCGTCCGGCCTCTGCGAAGGGTCTGCGCCGCCGAGTCTCCGGACATTGCCTCGGGGCTGGCCTTGCCTTGCTGCGCCTCCAGGACTGACTGCTTCATGCTTGTATCTGGGCATCTGGTTTAAATTAACACAATGATACTGAGGAAGCTGGAAATATGGCATGAATCATACCACCGAATTTCTCCCTGTATCCTCATGTGGCTTGGTCTTCTGTGTAGGCACTCCGAGCCGTTCTTCGTCGAGGCTGGTTCCTGACGGGTATCATTGCAGCGAATAAGCAAGGGGCTCGTTGCCAAGCCCCGAGGTCCGAGGTGGGTCAAGCGCGAGGCCGTGTGCTTTCTCGGACCGAGACCACTGCTAGCTTTCTGAACCTGACACAGACGTCCTCGTGTACGCTCCGTGGCCAGCGACTTGCTGCAATCCCAGGATCACTTGCTTGCCCAGTCTCCTTTACAGCCCGAAGGCTGTCATCCCTTTCGTCTTTTCCAGGCCTCGGCGGCGTTGTATGGATCCGGACCTCGGTGGGCCGCCGCGTCTGGCCATGCGCTTCTCGAAGCTCAACAAGTCGTGCGACCAGTGTCGCCATCGGAAAGTCCGCTGCATCTGTACGTATGGTCCCCGTCACCCTGGCTATTGCGGAGCACACCGAATGGGTCGTACGGGTCGTTTCGTCCGCTGAACACATTGAATAGTGCCATCTAGCCTTGCCGGGTCCCCGGGTCCGCATGTTTGCACCCATTGCCAAGTCAGTATATGCCTTACAACGGGATCAGCGAGTACATTTCTCACCTCTAATAATAGAAACGAAAAGAGCCTTGCAGCTTCAGCATCACTCAACGAAGATTTCGTTCCACAGATACTGGTGAGCTCTGCCTTCATCTTTGTATCCCTCGGGCGCCCGACCCTGTAAATATGGGCCCGTGTTGACAGCTTTCTTGCATGTAGCATTGGCGGCTCCAACCTCATCTGCACCGAGTCCTGCGAGCGTTGAAAGTCACGAGCAACTGGCCCATGGGCTATTCATTGATCGCCTTCTAGAAGATCCATCTAGTGAAGCGGTACTCTATGACGAGTTCTCGATCCTAAAGGCCTGTCACTGACCCCCCTGATCGCACTTATTCACACTAACTGAGTGACTGTCTCCAGGCACACGAGCGGCGTGGTAAGCAATGCACACGTTGCCCTCTGTACATCCTCTAGCTCATAGGGTCTGCTAACACCAAGAATCAGCTACCAGTTCCGGGCTGGCATTTTTCTCAGAGCGTAAAGTCGAGCTTCTCGCCCGGAAGATCGGGAACTCCAGACTGCGGGACCTTATCGTCGGCATCGACACCGCCTTACGATCAGGTTTGCTCACACGGACCGACACGGAGATCTCCCAATCTCTGCTAGTGTCTGGCCTACGTTCAGTTCAGGTCTCACCAGACGAGGCGGATATTTACGTCAATGGTATATACAGTAAATGAGACGCGGAACAATCGCATATTGACTGATCTGCGGTAGAGTATTTCCATCGTACCCATCCCCTGTTCCCGTTCCTAGACAGGAAAGCATTCGAGCAGAAAGTACAGCACACCGGCCTCCCCTCGACACCAAATACGTCTCCCCAAATCTTGGCCCTCTACCACGCAGTTCTGGCCCTCGGCTGCCAATACCATGGAGGAGGCTCCTTCGAACCGGGCAAAGGCAAAGCATGGGATTTGTTCCTGGTGGCAATGAGCCATGTCGCAGACAACAAGCATCTTGGAGACTCCTTGATATCCCTTCAGGTTTGCGCATGCCCGCCCTCTTCACCGATATATGTCTTTGACAGTTGCGCGAACTGACGCTGGTGAGCCCCCAGGCCCTGACCGCCATGGTAAGTCTGGTAAAGCCTGAACTTAGAGATCAAAATTCCTCGGGTACTAAGCAAATTAAATGCGTCAAAACAGTCCATCTTCGCTTTGAACCCATGTTACCTTCAGGTTAACCGTACCATCCTTGCTGAGGCGACACAAATGGCACTCCGGCTGCGATACCACACATCTACTATCGACGAGAACCAAGAAGAATGCCGCCGAACATTCTGGGTCCTGTATCACTTGGAAAAGCACGACAGCTTCCAGGCCAGACGAGCTTCAGTGCGCCTTTGCTTCTTTCGTGTTGGCACCCTTGAATCACGAACTGATATGACGTGGCAGATTATAAGTGATTATGATATTGGATGCCCGGTTCCCCAGGTCACATCATCTTCCACAGGCGAGTACAATTGGATTCTATCGTCGATACGCTTGGCTCGAATTCTATCTGTTGCCTACGAGACCCTCTTCTCCGTGAGCGCATCCACATGCCCCGCCACCTCGCAATTGACGGCCCTTCATAGTGTTCGGACGTCCTTGGAGAAGTGGCGAATGTTGGTCCCTGTCGAATTCCGACCTCTGGAACCACTAAATTCCACACGTCTGGTGGACCCAAGAACAAAGCACATTGCGTTGTCAACACAATACTACTACTACCATCTCGTGATAGCAATAGAGCGCCTGAGCCTCCGACTCGGCAGTGATCAGGAAGTCCTTCCGCAAGAATGCCATACCAGGCTCGTGCAAGCCGCCAAAACAGTCATCGAACTCACTCGCTTCATTGAGGTCGAGCCGTATACACCAATTTTGTAGGTAGCAGCAATGTCGAATTTTCCTTGGAAAGTTGCTCATACTCTGGTTTTACTGTACAGTATTCTTGGAATCATGCCCTTATCCTCGCTCTTTATCCTCTTCGACTCCATCGTCCAGAACCCACACCACGCCGATACCCGGTCGAGCCTCACCCTCCTGGACATCGCTTCGGGCCATTTTAGCCAGCTGGAACTTGTCTCCGCCGGATCTTTGCCAGGGAACCATCTAAGCGAATTCGCCCATATCGCGAGACGGTACGTGCAAGACCTGCCTGCGTCTGCGCCCTCAGTCGCCGGCCCATGCACTGGGCAGCCGACAATAACGCCCGGGGTCACACAGCCGGATGCTTCATTGGAGATTGGAACTGCCAGAGATACGGTAAGTCCAGCTCCGGGTGCCCACAACTGAGCGAAGACATTCTGTGCCTTATAGCTGATCTTTCAGCAGGCTGCCCGTACCTACGAAGTGACCTCTAGCGACGGCGGCATGGATGATCTGGGAAGTGGCACCGTCTTTGATCCCTCGATGTGTTTCGATGAATTTGCGGGGACAACTGACTTTTTGTCTGATGTGGATGTGAGGGCACTGCTCAGCTCATCGTTTCTGAGTTGACCCAGGCTTTATCCTAGCAATACGAAATGTGGGAATCTATGGCAGGTGAATTAGAGGAAGCTCAGATCACACGGGTTTGAATACCCATTGAACCCTAGTCTTGACACTGAAAGTGGTGGACCTAAAGAAGTGTGTACATATGACATGGTACATTCACAGCCTGCCACCTTAGGTCTTTAAACTTTCACTGCGCTAGTGACACTGTCCCCTAGATCACCCAGTCGTGTGGACCGAACTACAGACTCTGGTCAATGAAGTCTCAGAAGTGACGGGGAACTTCCCCTTTGCCTTGTGCATTGCCTCCCTCGCAATACTTAAGACCATCCTCCGTCCCCTTCCACGTCTGTCCCTCTCCTTTCTCTTCCTTTTCTTTTTATTGAACCACCCACTCATCTCTTGCCACAACAATCACGATGGCTTCGGGCAGTGAGGACGAGGACAACGGGCCTCAGGCCCCTATTTCTTATGTTGTCTGTCCCGATTGTGGTCGTCCAACCATTTCCTGCGCTGATTGTCGCAAAGAAACCGAAGTTCGTATGAGGTTCGTGGAGATTATCGTGCTCCAACTTTGGAAGGTCTCCAGACTTCGAGAGGAAGCCAACTTGCGTCAGGCTATGTCTTCGACGACGCTGGGCACGACGGAATCCCCAGAGCAGCCACAACGATCCAACCAAGTCCAGGAGCAGTCGAACCTGTCCGATGAAGCCCGAGAGCCTCCGGTGGACACACAGGCTGAGGGCCAGCCTCAACTTCCCCCGTCTTCAGAGGCGTCCAACCCAACCCAACACCCTCCTGTCTCGCCACAGCCGGAAGCAGCTTCAGCCAATGAGGAGCTAGCCACGACCCAGTACCGCTACGCCCAGCCGGATTGGCAGCCGGAACAAATCTTCCCAGATCAGGATGGATCCCACAGCCAAGATGGTGCCGCAGACCCAAGCAACGACTCCAACACTCAGACAGGCGACGAGTCTGCCTCCATCCCACACGAGCAGGCTGATCCGTCATCCGTGCTGTCTGACAGCATCGATGATGACTATGACAGCATCGATGATGACTATGACAGCGAATTGTACGCCACGGACGGCAGTGAGCCCGGAAGCCGAGAGCTCAGCGACGAAGACCTTGCAGCCATCCTCAAAGTCAAGGTTCGTGAGCATCTGACGTGGTGGTGGCTAGATGATGATTGCTAGGAGGCAGCAAGTGGTGGACGACATCGAGTGCCAACTGGCTCTTAGTCATTCCCACTGTTTGGATCAGGAATCGTCTCCGATTCGAGAAGATTGGGGTCGGCATGAGGAATCGGTAACACGCTCTATGGCAACGGCTGGAGATTACGGCTCTGTCGCATGCCTTGTAAAGAGGTCGCCAACCTTGTGGGCAAAAAGGGGGGGAAGCATGCTTAGAGGTAATCCCGGAGGTTCACATGGTGGCCATCCGTAACATTGATCTCTACAGTTCCCCCTATACCAATACACTTCACTCTCTTTTTGGCAATTACAGTGTGTCCAGAGATGCCGACTAGCGCACATGAGAGTGTCAGTCATGATTGCTGATTGCCTGTCAGTCTGGCAACATTGTGTAGTAATTGACTCGATACCATCTTACTACGCCTATACTGAATTTTGTGCTTGATTCTCTCACTAAGGGAAGAAGGAGTGTAGTATGTGTTACCTCCCCGAAGACTTTATTCGGAGATACCAAGTGGCCCACTCCATTGTCTCTTCCTTATGATGACCAGTGTACATTACCGTGCCATCTAAGCCGTGACAGCCGGCTGTACCGAGGGCCATCCAGCCTCGAGTGCGGTGTGCCTTGAAAAGTCCAGAGGTTAATGACTTTGTGTCAGATACCAATGAGGCAGGTTGAGTGCTGAAGGAACTGTCGTATTTGGCTGGAGGTGTGATGAAACGGACCAATTCGTGCATGGACTGGGATTAATGTAGATAGCGACGGCGAACTTGAATGTCTCTTGATTCTCAACAATGCCGATGACCTTGAGCTCCTTGTCGATGGTCTAGCTCTTTTTGACTATCTGGCATCTGGCCAGAACTGAGGCAATGACAGTGTACCGGTGACGCATACGCTGATAGCATGTTATGGAGCCCTGAGTACGTGTCCTCCATTCGTGCCTATCTTTACGTGGAATACAACTTGCTGACTTTGTGTCATCAGTTCCAATGATTGCGACTGCTGGAGCGCAGATTGTATCCTGAAGGGTCTGATTATTTACCCCGGATGGAATGCGACTCGGGGCAATGAGCTGAAAGAAAATGAGTTCCACATAGTCACTAATGTGTCTGGTTCGAACTGAAGCCCATCACAATGTATTTGTCACTGTGTGCCTGCCAGTGACTTCGATTCAGCAACGTGGCTCATTCAGTCGCATACAGCGTCTCACACAGGACGGTAAGATTTCATTGACACGGTGGCACACAGCCAACTAAAGTATTTAAACCAAACCTCCCTCTTCCAAGAGCTTCTTCTCTCATTCCCCATCAACAATTACTTTTACATCAAGTACTTGAATACGAAACCTTACGCCTTTCAGAACCTTCAAAACAGAGAAGACAAAGTCACAACGAACATCATGGATCAAGTAAGGAGCGGTAATGCTAGAAGTGGCTACACTTGTGACAAGTGTGGGTACGATCGTAGGAACTGCTGTTGTAAGTAGACAGCGCCAAGGATGTTGACGATGAAGGGGAGGGTACACTTGGATAGTATGTAGACACTCGTTTGTAGAAAATACATGGAAGTTTTTGGAACTTATCACTGCATCCTTTTGTGGTTTCAATAAACGGATGCATGTTTTGAGCCTGCTATCTCGCAATTGTGATACACCGCGACTCCACCGCGACTCCACCCGAGTGTTTTGACTACAAGACTCGGAATGTCTCGTCGGTCATCCTGTCTGCTGAGCAAATACTGTCCGTAATTGTGTTATGATAAGATGCGGTAGCAGAGTGTAGGTCTGGCTGACGAAGAGCGCAACGACCCAGGTTATGACCCCGGGCTTCCACTTATATCAGACGGGGATGAAAGTAGTTGCAGAATTTCATTGCCTATTAAAGATATGGAAGTGACAAACGTAAGGTCCCTCACATCAATCTAGAACACCATTACGTTTCAACAATCTAGTCGCCACCTCCGTTACTATACCCCTGTATGTAGGCAACATCAACTCCGATCAAGCGGCTCTCTTAAATCGATCTCCAGAATGCCAATCCTCGATGGCATCCCAGTAAAGCGTCCGCTTCCCCACGGGCCTGGTCTTTTCCACCAGGACCTCCGCCTCGGCATCGAAGCAGTCGTGCGAGACCCCAGCCGCGCTGTCGCAGAAGGGCCAGAGCGTCCTGTCGGTCATGCGGCAGAAGAATCCCTCATGGTGGTTTGCGTAGTTGGGCCCGACCGAGTTAGGGTCCTCGCAGAGCTCCTTGGCGCCGCTGCCGCCGCGCTTGTTCTTGTCGTTGACCAGGGTCCGGGCGTGTCGCTCTTGCAATGACATGACGGGGTGGTCGTCGGCAGGAGCTTCCACGGCTCGCTTATCGCGACAGTCTACCACGTTCTCTCCTGGCCATCCCTTTGACATTCGGCATCGGTTGCCGGTGCCCGGTAAAATGAACCTCCCACGGTTGTTGTAATAATAGTCCGTCATGCAATGATGTGGAATCATTTGGTCGTACTCGTCTTCCCAGATTAGTTCTGGGTTTTTATCAGAGAGATTCGTCTGAGGATGCTATGATGTGAATAAGACCCGGATTAGTCAAGACCCATCATGTGTACCCGCGTGCTAGGCCGTTGAGTGCTTACCAGGATAGGGAGAACTGGACTCCCCCTTCGCACACTTGTCCACATAGGAGTCTTGAACCAATGCATCTTGGCCGGGTTTAGAGCAAAGTCATCGATGGTAAGATTATCGATGTTGTCTCCGTACTTCGCAGCTTTCAGTGCAGGAACGTGCCATTTGACCCCCAACGGAACCTTGTACTCAGCCACCCCATTCTCTCGCATTCCTTCGGTGAGGCGATCCCCTTCTGGGATACCCTCGGATTCGAGGACTGTAAAGGGTGACAACCAAGGATGTACGAATCCATTACCAGGCAATTTGTTATACATGGCCCAACTGATCCAGTCCTCCTCCCGGTGTTTCAAGTCGCCGTAATCGTCTAGCCAGAAGCATTCTTGCTGCCTCGAATCGCTGTCGTAGACGTAGCTGTAATACCACGACATGTTGGATGCGCGGCCCCACGTACCATCGCTGTACACATCCGTATTAGCTCACCAGAAACAATGACAATCCTTTGGCAATCATTAACGCACAATACCCAACGGGACTCATCAGGCCATTGAACATAGACTGAGGCGATACAGACAGCATCGAAATGACGCTTGAACATGGTGACGTATATTGCTTGGTTAGTTCCCAGCTCCTTCTTATCTTTGTATGGCCAAATTCCCGTTGTCGTCAGGCCGCCGCTCTGGATCATTGGCATCCCCTTAGGCCTAGTATTGATTTCGGACAATAAATCGCTCCAGTATCGGTACAACGTGTTCCGTAGCACAATCTTCTGGTCGTTGAAACCTATCAACTGGCCATGATTGTTCCACAAGCAGAATTGAGGGAAGTCACCGCCAGCCCCCTGATGCCCGTGATGGGGCAAGGTTAGCCAAGACAGACTCATTTTCAAACATTGCAGATCATTACGTAGAAGTCTGGTTATGGGGTTTCATTTTAGAATGAGAAGAAAAGGGAATGATTCACCTTTAGACCGTGACCGTCAAGACCAACCTGGACTCCGACCACCCACGACGGATCCCCTTTCTTCGGGTCGTGGTGTGGATTCCTGGCTTTTGAGATGGCTTCGACCATCCTGGTCAAGTAGCTTTCCGTGAACGATATAATACCCAGGACACCACCTATGGATCCCAGCCATGCCATCGCCAGGGGAACTGCAGGAAGGATCATTGCTTTGGGCTCCGGTTCGGGAGCTGGCTCCGGAGCCGGGACCGGGTCAGGTCTCGGGGCTGCCTGCACCAGACCGAGGGGCGCTACATGGCACCAGACCTGGAACAATGTCCAGGGGTTGAGAAGATTCATCTCGATGTGGTCTGTTGTGCAGCGCAAGTGATAAGAGGGTGTTCAAGCAAGACAAGAGTGAATGACGGACAACTTAGTAAGGTCGGAAGTGTATCGAAGCAAAGCAGACTGCATGTCAGGGGGGGCTCGCCCTTTTTATGCTATAAATCATCACACTTGCGTCGGTACAATGCAGTGGACGTCTAATTCTTAGTCTGTACTTTGGTGAGCATTCGATACGAATGTGGAGCACGGAAGGCTTATACGATTCAAGAGGGGCAGTCTATGCTACGGTTCAATTGGCATCCACCAAGTCGCCTAGTGGATTGCCTTGGGTCAAAGGGCCAACCCCATGACTATGAATTCAGCTGAGAGAGCTCAGTGAGCAACAGCATCTATCTGAGCGCTTTAGCACTGTGCCGGTCGGGGATCAGGCTATAGATTCCCGTATGAAGAAGTCATGCGCTGGATAGCGGAGGATCAATATAGTTCTAGGCACTATATGGATCACAAATACTACCAGTAGGATAAACCAGCCCATAAAGTTATCTGAGTCCAGCCGTAGCTAGCGTGCGGCCACATGAGAATATTAGTGCCAGGATCTAGGTAGTTAGTAGTTACGTGTCATCTTTCCACGGCCACTAGCAGAATGCTCGGACACTATGTCATCTAGGACATGACAATTTTACATTTCACAATAGGCTCCAGTATATGTGTCCAATACGACGTGCTTAAACTTTTCGCCATGTGGGAATGCAGACAATGGGCTTCTCCAGAAACTCTTAGCACTGTACGATCTGGGGCCGTCCTTGTGTGCATGCTCAGATTTCATAACGAATTACACATAGACGCCGACCATTTGGCTCGTATCTAGTTAATTTGAGAACTCAACAGCTCCATCCAGATTGTACAGCACGGTCGACGCATCAGTACTGGCACAGCGCGTCTCGTGTAAGCAGGGCCTCGACGTCCGAAGCAGTAATACGATCCTAGCCAATACCACCTGAGAGGACTAAAGGAGGGCAATCGGTACTGTACTAGGAGGCTAACATAGTGCTTGAATCGCCAGTCAATGTCTGGATGGGGCACCTGGGTAGTGACGAACAGGACTAAAGTCTGTCCCGCTCTGACTTGTACAATGGACAACGTGGCATCTCTCACAAGAACGTGAATGGACCCGAAAGCTTGACGGGTGGCGGCCCCACTCGGATACGAAGCTAACTTCAAGAAGCGCTCAACTAGATATTGACTATGTTTACTCCCAAGGAGCGGCTCTCGTTACTAGTCAATCCGGATGTCGCGGGGAAAAGACACTAAATCTAAGCGTCGGGAACGGAGGATTCTTTTCGCCTTTTGAGCAGTTCGCAGTCAGCGGACAGCACGCAGGTTCAATAATCCCGGAGATTCATGGAATGGTGGTCGGTGGGATGTCGGACACAGGAGTTTACCTGGCAGAAGGCTTAGTCTCTTGAGGGGCATGCTGTGAGGTTGCATTGGATCCAGTTCATGTCCAAAATAATAAGCATCACCAATGTAAGTGAGAGGACGGAAATGTGGCGCTATGGGGGATATTGCGTAACCATGACCATGGAAGGATCGATTCCATACTCGAATGATCCATGCACAGCTTGACTGCTCGTTTTAGGCGGCACGGGGTTTGCTCCTTTGCGGAAGATAGTAGAGGCTACTAGCGAAGGGCCGCCAAGTGGGAGGTTCGACTTTCCAACGCTGTTTTTTTATTCCATATGAGACATCAATCAATCCCTCAATTATTTACAAAGAACTGGCTATCACTTCCATATCCTGAGAGCTTCTCCCCTAGGCCAACTCGATCCACATGTTGAAGTTATCGCCCGTCTTCGGCACGGTGACAGTATCCTTGCCGACAGGGGGCAAGACCTTCTCCGCGAGGGTCTTTCCGCCGTACGAGATGCGGAACCTCAGGTTGCCAGCGTTCAGAGGCGCCGAGGTCCAGAGGGTAAATTCGTATTTGCCGTTTCCGAGGTTCGTGGCCTGGAACTGCGCAGACTGGCCGCCGCCCGTGACGCTCGTCTCGGGCCAGGAAAGCGTCTGGTCGATCGGGTTCATGCCGACTTGTCTCTGGGAGAGGTCATCGCGGGCGGCGAGGTTGAGGCCGAGGTCGTCGCCGCGGCGGGCCACGGATGTGTCCTGCTGTGCGGGAGCGACGGCTGGGAGTGCGGCCGCGAGGGAGAAGAGGGTGGCTACAGCGAAGAAACGCATGGTGGTGGTTTGTGGTGTTTTTCCTTTTTGTTTAATTGATAAACGAAAGTACAATCTGGTGTCAGTGAATTAGACAGGACGTATTTGCTCCTCAAAGAGAATGACAGGAGAAAGAGCTCGGTGAGGTGAAGGGGACAGGCTTAATGGCGATGCTGCTTTATATCCGGGTCTTAATCATGGCTCGGTGTTCGATGATGCAACAGTCCAGATCTAGAAACTGGGGCCGTATTCTGAATTGAGTTGGGATCTACCATCGTTACTTCGTTCCGTTCCTTGCATAGGGACTGATAGAGTGCGAAATGACGTTTGACTCGCCTGGATATTTGATTTGCCGGGGGTTGCATGCAGAAGGCAGCTGTGAAGGTTATACGTATTGTGGTCCGATTGGTGGCTGTGTATTTGTGGATACAACATGGCATCAGCCGAGCAAACAGCGAGCAAACAGCCCTATGTGTACAGAAATAGGAGGTTGCCAAGCGTTGCTCTGCCCAGTTTCCCCTCATCACCCGTCCCTATAGGCAGTCTGATGTTAAGTGTTTCCCCTGATATGACAACCTTAGTCCAGAGCTTAATCCGAATACGCGGACCTTGAAGGGTCGGCGCCTGTCCTTAAACGCATGGGTACAATACCCCCCGCCAACAGGCCATATTGTCGCGTGTTCGCATTGTGAAGGGACTCCTTGCACTGAAATCAACTCTGAATGAAAAGGGATTTACTGGACTTGACCCCAAGTTCTCGACTGCAGTTGCAGCCGAAGTCTGTGTTTTGCCGTCCAAATGAACTTGGTGAAAAATTGCGAATGCTCGACCAGCCATAACCCATGACAATTGTCTTCTCAAGGAAGGTCACCGAGGAGGCCCGCTGTCTCATCTGTCGACCGAGAATCGCGAATAAACGCATTGCATGTTGTTCCCTGGCCTACGGTGGACGCCGCTCGCTGCTGGTTGCCAAATCTTGGAAGCCCCACCGGCAGCCCTGCTTTCTGACCATTTTTCCACCTCGAAGGCTCGTCCAACGACGTCCAGAACTGGCTGACAGATAAAACCTGTCCGCTGATAAATCAAGGCGTCTCCACGATCAGTCCCGCATGTGGAATGTGACAATTCGCCGCTGGTCGAATGATATAAATTGTGCATCCAAACATTGAACCACCGCCCATCTCGACCGTCACCCCGGCCCACCACCTTCCGCTTACGGACCATCCCGCGCGCCTCCACAGGGGTCCGCTGGGCCGAATCGGCCGATTCACTGAGCATTCGGCGGAAGGAGACGGCTTGGGTAGGTTTTTTCTGATGGGGGCGGCCGCCAAGGACCAACTCACTCCCTACGTACCGAGAATTCGTTCGGTGCCGACAGTCCTAGACCAAAGCTAGATTTTGGACTCGTGCTGGCAGGCTGGGCACGTTGGATGCAACGCACGCGAAGAGGGATTTAGCCGGCAGAAAGCTTTGTTAAACGACGTTGCCTGAGGGTTGTACTCACAAACAAGTCGGCTTGCACGGGTCTGGGAGCAGAGGAATACGGTCGAGAGTAATAGCTCAACGGAGAAGCTCAGCCTGGGATGTCGATCAGCTGCCGACCGCCACATTCTCTTGGCCAGGAACCAATGTGGCGAGAAAGTAAGGGGCCAAAGGATGATGGATAATGGTATTTGCTACGAAATGCAAGAGATTGTGGGAGCCAACAGGAAGGATAGCTTTTGTCTTTATTGCCGTCGTCTTCTGCTCGGGATCCCAACATACCCGCCAAGATCCTGACGTCTACTCTTGGGGTCAGACTAGCCTACTAGAAAGTGCAACGTGGGAATATTCAAGCCGCGAGAAGTGGTCGATAACGAGATGAATTTAGCGGCATGGCGCTGCCGTTCGTGCAGCAGTCCCGCCGGGCAAGCTGCAGGATTGGGGTCTGCAGCAGGAATGGGCTCCAGTATGTGCCTGGTCTCAGGAAATAGAGCTGCATAGCCATATTCGGAAAAATGTTTGCCGGGCCGGGCTGGTATGTTAAGCAGAGGAGGGTGTCTCAAAGCATTCATTTTGTACGGGTATTGGAGTGTGGGGCGGGGGGTGTTTATTGCATTCGGGCCTGAACGATAGACACACAGTTTTGGTGAAGCGCAGGTTGAAGTCATAGCAGGACTCGGCATATTCCCAACCTTGATACTACTAATTTCTCGTCATGGAGTAGGCCTTCATCAACTCTACAGGTTCGCAACCCTCAAACGGCATCTCACAGCCTCTGCTCCCTTATTTGGTGTTCCAGGAGCACACACAACGGTGAAGTGATGGTGATCCCTCACAGGATCAATATCCAACCCTTCGATGGCATCATACCGCTGCAGAAGTCTCACGATCGTGTATCCTGCCTCTGTTAACGCAAACTGCTGCCCTATGCAGATGCGAGGCCCACCATTGAACGGCGCATATGCCCATCCGGGCTTGGCCGTCTCCCATCTCTCCGGCACGAACTTGTCGGCATCGTGGCCCCAGAGGTCCTTTCTCCGATGCATCACATGTGTCGAGAAATTGACCTCCGTGCCTGCAGGAACAAAAACTGGCAGGCTCCCATCCGGACCTCCACCGGTGGGCAGGGTCGTGTCGTGCACCGCCATGCGGCTGTTGAAGGCGACGATGCTGTGCAGCCGTAGCGTCTCGTTCAGGACGTGCTGCAGATACCGACATCCCTTTAGTTTCTGAAATGTGATATCACGGATTGCAACATCTGGATTGGCGTCGTATTGGCCGAAATGCTCGATGATGATACTCCTCAGCTTGTCGAAGACCCGCGGGTTGCGGACGAGACAGTAAAACACCCAACTCATCAAGCTGGCTGTGGTGTCTCTCCCAGCTGCCAACATGCCGAGGACCTGCTCACGCACCTCCTCGACATCTTTACAACGCTCTCGGAGTGTGTTCAAGAAGTCATATTTCGACCTTTTTGAGTCCGCATATATGTCTGCCTCGCGGATAGCATCTTCAATGAACGCATTCAGAATGCCCGTGCACTCTCTCAAATCCTTATTTCCATACATCCAATAAAGAGTTCGCAGCCGCATACGGATGCTCAGAATGGCTTGTATACGCTCGAAAGCCCGATGAAACTCGTGCTTGGGGACCTCACCGCTCAGCCGTGACTGCAGCGAGTCCGTACTGTGCCCAAGAAAGAGTTCCGTGGCGCTGTCGATGGTCAGACACGGGAAAAGCCCTGCCAGACCAATAGGTTTTGTCCAGCCCTGAGCGTCAATGCCTGGCTGCTCAATACACGCCAAGAGAGTCTGCACATGACCTTCCAGCATTTCCAGGTTGGAAATGTTTTCCCTCGCGAAGATAGGCCTCACGGTCTCGCGCGCCGACTGCCACGCCGCCCCGTCCACGGCGAAGATGCTGCGGCCGAGGATCATCTTCAGGTTCGTCTTCCTCGCCCGGCCCATGGCGAAGTCGCCGAACTGGCTCGCCAGCACGGCCTGGACGTTCCGCGGCTCGGCCGTGATGAGGTTTGACGTCCCCAGGATGCGGATGCGGAACGTGTAGCGGCCCATGGCGTGGAAACGGTCCGTCACGAAGTCTGGCGTCCGCTGGTCGCGGTCTGCGGCGAGGCCGGCCCGGACCATGTCGAGGCCGAGGGGCCATCTCGTCGGCTCGAGGGGCACGTTGCCGCAGCCTAGGACGCGAGCTTTACGGGCATGCTGGATGGGAATGATGACGAGTGTATTGAGGAGATGTATGATGACGAGGGTAAGCCCCAACGCCAGCAATAGTACTGGCATACTCATGGCGGGCGTGGTTTCGTCGGAGTCTTGTGGTGAGGCTATCATAACCTTGAAAGTTTGCCTACATAGGTAATACCGTTCTAAGATGACTTGGAAGCCTCACACTCTTCGTTGTCAGCTTTTCATTGGACAACGGTTTTGTTGACAACGTGCTTGGCCGGACTGGTGGGATTGGCTCTTGCAAGGTCATTCTGTTATCTTTGCCCTTTTAACCTGGAGCAGAGATGTGGATTCGGGGAGGTCCCTTCTGGGTCCGTCTCGCCTGACCAGAACTGGCTTGTAGGTTCCGAATATTGGTGGGTAGGGCGAGCAAGGCCTCGAGGGAAACAAGTGGGGGATGGTCTCAAAGGCATGCACGTGGTCTCTAGAGCCAGCTGTATCTGCGTAAAAGAACCAATGGCAGGTTTCAATACACATAGTATTCATGCAGGTACCGAGCAGAATTGGGATCAATACTGCAAAGAGACAGACCCGCCGCACAAGCTTCTGTCGCCCGGGTTAGTAGGTCTTAGACTGTACGATCGACACAGTCACACTGTCTCTGAACTGATGCAGCCCGTCCCAGCGCGTTGGATCCGGGAAATCGTAGTGAACACAAGGGACCCCCTGTAATACCTGCAGCTTTTGTTGCAGGAACGTGACGGGATGAACCCTAAATCCTCTTTCTCGGAGTGTGGTGCCACCCGACATAGGGGGATCACATAAGCTTGAAGTTTATGTCGAAATTCTATTTGCCCAGTCAGCATACGTTTCCTGTGCGCTGCCTCCTATAAACTCGTTGATATTTGAAATTCGCCGCGAATTTGTGTCCCATCCATGTTTTCTAACGACCTCGACGACGGCCGGTCCCACGGGCACGTTCGGCCCAACCTCGATGGTATCTGACTCAGCGTCTCCTGGCCAGCCCCGTCACCCATCCGAGTCAGACATAGCCGTCTCTCACCATTTTGTTATCGGTTGATAGGGAATTATGGCTCTCGCACCCCGGTGCTGTGGATAGACGGACGTGGTTTTGCAAACAGAATCCAGCCACTGCAGTTCTTCAGCCTGGCCACGTGGGTATGAAAACCTGGGCACTTCGGGTGTCGGTTTGATGTCGGGATTGTCCGAGGACTTCGAAATTCCTGACGCGATTCAGGTGCTCATTGCACTAGTAGATCGACGATGGCAATAGGCGGGTTCCTGGGAAACTACGCATAGTTTCTCTTAGCGGCATTTCCAACGCGGCTTTAGGTAGCGGCAGGCTACAATCGGTGAACGCTTTGACGCGTTAGACACGCGACTCGCACTTCGTTCTGTTGACTGACAGGGGTCATCAGCGTCGTGACTTGTTGGAATCATGCACCCCGGAAAGTAATACAGTGGTTCAACAAAGAGAAGTCTTGGGAGTGCCAAAACAAAAAAGAAACATCAGACAACATAATTTAATCTATGGTTGAATCAAGGGCTGATACCAGCGAAACACGTTATCCGGGTCATAACGCTGCTTCAGATCCCTCAGCCTCTCTAGTCGCCACGGCTGATATCCATATAACGCTTCCGGAGGATCCGGCATGGTCGACGTCGTGTTTCCGTAGTTGACATACTGATGCAGTCTTCCATACCCAGAGACACGAATGAATTCCCTCTTCCAGTCATCGAGATGTCCCTCAAAGGCAGCGCGGTCGTTCATGTTGAATGGCGTTGCTGTCATCATTCTTGGTTGTTCAAGTCAGCGGCGTGTTTGATAGATTCAGGCTTTCGGTCTACTCACAGAAAATGGTTGCTGCCCCAGCGCCAGGGGAAAGCTGTCGAACCATCTGAAAACTCGCGGGTCTTGTGATGAGGAAGACACTCGAACATTGCACCAAACAGCCCCTTGCCAGCCCACTCCTCGTTCATCGTCTTCAGGCTCTCGAAGAACGCCCTGGTGGTGGGCAAGTCAAATTTCTCAATACTTACCGCGCCCATCATCTTGTTCGGGGCTTTTGACCACACCTCGGGCTTGCTGAGGAGCGTGTTCATGCCGCCATATGTCGTCCATGGTAGCTCGGCCCAGGTTGTGATCATCTTTCCGCTATGTTCCGCAGGATTAAGCACCTCAAACTTCTTAACCCAGGCGACGGCGTCTATTTCAGCACCGGACCATACAAGGTTGACTAGTATGAGATTCTGTGGTTGCTGTAAGCTAGAAGCAGTGAGCTTTAATCAAATGGAGGAACACACCTTTTGTCCTGATTTACTCTGCCTATTCCACACAACGAAGATTGCGAGCTCAGGTGGCATAGTCTCGTGGACATCATTCAGGACGGTGAATACTTCTTCGCACTGATCCAACGTGTACTGCAGGTCCCATGTGCAGTGCTTACCACCATGCGCTTGGGGAAAGACTTGGAACGTTGCCTCGACGGCAACGCCAAAGTTGTGCCCTGCACCCCGAATAGCCCAGAAGAGGTCCGAATGGCTGTGCTCAGAAGCTGTGACGATACTCCCATCCGCAAGGACTAGCTTGCATGAGATCATGTTGTCGTGGAGGAATCCGTATTTTCCCTGTAACCTCCCCAGGCCGGCGCCGAATGCGACACCCATGACACCAGTTGTTGGGCAGGAACCGACATCTTTGTTCCAAATCAATTACTGCATTTAGATAGATGGAAATGGAACCATTATTAGACTTACTGACTTCCGTTTTCTTACTCTCGAGGAAGCGCACGAAGTCGTCCGTGATAACTCCGCCACCCACAGTGACATGCCGCCTCTCCGGATCGAAAGTCAGGCCGTTTAGCGATCGCATGTCAATCAAAATGCCATCTTTCAGGTGTCTCATTGTGGTTGTCACGCAATGGTGTCCAGCTCGTGGCGAGAAGGGTATCTCCCGCTCGCGGGCGTACTTCACAGTCGCGGCAACATCATCACCAATGCCAGGTCGAACTGCAACAAGATAGGTCTTAACCACTGTTAGTCTATGGTGCTTTGAATTTGCAAAGTCTTCCACTTACAGGGCGTTCATATTCTGTGAATCTCAAATTTGAGTTTTCGAACTCGTCTGATGTATGCAAGAACACCTCGGCAGTAGACGAGAGTTGTGACCTTAGTTCCGCCTGCAGCACAAGGGCAAGGTCCTTAGTATCTGCCATCTTTCTGATACGATGGAAGCTCCTGAGAGATAACGCAGATGAAGGATGAGTGTATGATCTCGTTTGGTACTGGTAACGATGATGGGCAACTGCCAAATGTTCTTGTGTCCCCGGATCTTCAGGGTCTATCTGTAGAGGATCTTCATGCAAATGAATCCTCAGACAGTGCGAATCCGAGTGCATGGGTAGACACCCTTGCTTCGACCAGGACTAGGCTTATATAGTGTGTGCATAATCGATGTACCTGACGGGAGTATGGGGCGTCAAACGACTCCACACAGATCCGTAGTAGGATAGAAACTGACATTCATAGGGTACTCTACCCGGACAGGCGCACAAACTTGAGCATCATGGTGACTAAAATTTCTGCTGGAGCGGTTAAGGTTACGTTTTGGATTTAGTATTTGTCAACATCCTCCATTGCCATCGTGGTGTTGCTGTGTTGAATCCAGCCACCGCGAAAGCAGAACAGCGCGCCGGCGGGTGGTGGATGACTGCACGAGTAAGGACACATCTATAGCACTCTCACGAACTTCATGACCCCTGTCCTTCCGGCATCTCCAAAGATACGGGCCCACAAGAGCTTGTCTCTCACCCGCCTTGATAACGCGTCCGTATGAATCGTAGGGGTTCCGTTTCGGACAGGGTTTCTCGAAGCAGAATATCTCGGTGACCCCAACCCACGTGGCAGTCATCGTGCGTGAACTATTGGTATCCAATGACTGAGAGTACATCGCCTTCTCCTCACTGCGGAGGTCATTTTCTTATTGTAGCAAGCCAGGCCGCTGGAATCACTCCACCACGCAAGCTCCGCCACCCAAGTGCCGTCCCCATGCTACGTCCTCCTCCGTTGCAGAGGCTATGCTTCGTTATGTTGGGACCCACGGGTAGTACTCACATGAGCGATATCAAAATGGGTAACCGACACAGACTGGGAGCTGGGGTCTTCGGGGATGACGAGGCTCCACATCGCTCAATGTTGACCGAGAGACCGTGTAGTGTTGACCGCGGATGATGGGGACTA
This sequence comes from Diaporthe citrichinensis, assembly GCA_014872995.1. Classification (NCBI taxonomy): domain Eukaryota; kingdom Fungi; phylum Ascomycota; class Sordariomycetes; order Diaporthales; family Diaporthaceae; genus Diaporthe; species Diaporthe citrichinensis. The sequence goes on along the minus strand of JADAZR010000058.1, from coordinate 223,929 downwards.
GTCGTCTCCCTCGAGAGTATTGGATCGGAGTAGAAATTGGCTCAATTTTCGTAGCCATATATAAAGATCAAACATGCTGTCAATACCGCGTAGATCACCTTTGTTATCGGAATAACGAAACTGGGAGACGACTGACTGTGTCCTTGCCCCGAGAAACATTCCCGTCGTTCTGCTTCCTCCTTAATGAACAAACGACTTCCAACTATTATAATACCCGCCCCTCTTGTCCATTTACCACAATAACTCTATAGCTTCTTGACTTGGAACCCAAGTCTCATACCCACTCTGACACGCAGTATCTAACTGCAACTCACAACTCACAATGGCCACCCCATCCACGGCCACATTACAGCCTGTCGCCATCATAGGCATTGGTATTCGAGCACCGGGCGATGGCTCGGACCCGGAGCGATTTTGGAACATGCTCTTGGAAGGCCGGTCCGCCAGAGCTGAGATTCCTAAAGATCGCTACAACATCGATGGTTTCTATCATCCTGACTCCGAGCGTCTAGGGAGTATCCAACCACGGTAAACCATCACTCAGACTGAAGAATAACCTCGAGTTTGACTGACTCTGAATGTAGCCATGGACATTTCCTGAAGCAGGATTTCAAAGCGTTTGATGCGCCGTTCTTCAGCGTGACGCCCAAAGAAGCAAAGGCAATGGACCCCACACATCGAATGCTTCTAGAAGCCACTTATGAGGGTTTCGAGAATGCGGGTCTCGGCCTCGACAAAGTGGCGGGCACCCTGACGTCCTGCTACATCGGCACATTCACAGGAGACTTCCCAAACCTCCAGGCTCGTGACAACGAGGGTCCCTCTATCTACCACGCCACAGGACTTTCGTCATCGCTGGCGTCAAATAGGTTATCATGGTTCTATGACCTCAAGGGGCCAAGTATGACAATCGATACCGCTTGTTCGTCAAGTCTGACGGCTTTCCACCTTGGTTGCCAGAGTATCAGGACTGGAGAGGCGGAGATGAGTGTTGTTGCAGGGCAAGTCCAACAATCATGACCTCTTGTGGTGAAATAGCGTTTGCTGACTTAGGTAATGTGCCCAGAGCCAATTTAATGTTCGGCCCAGACATGTCCATTCTCCTTGGCGCCGCCAAGATCCTCTCGCCAGACGGCAAGTCCAAGATGTGGGATGCAGAGGCCAACGGCTTCTCGCGAGGCGAAGGGTTCGGCGTTACGATCCTAAAATCTCTGGACGCCGCCATCCGGGACGGCGACACCATCCGCGCCGTCGTGCTCGCCTCAGCCGCGAACGAGGACGGCAGGACGCCCGGTATTTCGCTGCCAAGTAGTGATGCACAACAGGCGCTCATCACAACAGCCTATCGCCAGGCTGGGGTCAACCCATCTGACACGGGCTACGTCGAGGCTCACGGAACTGGGACCCAGGCCGGAGATCCTCTCGAAGCCAGCGCTATACTTGCTACCATCGGGCATAAGCGGACAAAGGATCTGTATGTTGGCTCGGTCAAGACCAACATTGGTCACCTTGAGGGAGCCGCTGGTGTGGCCGGCGTCATCAAGGCTGCTCTGACCGTTGAGAGAGGAGTCATTCCTCCAAATTTGTGGTTTGATAAGTTGAACCCGCAGATCAGCTTGCCAGCAAACGTCAAGATCCCAACTGAGCCTACGGCTTGGGCGTTTGAGGGACCTCGTCGTGCCTCGATTAACTCTTTTGGCTTCGGAGGAGCCAACGCCCAGTAAGCATAATCTGATTTTCCCCTATCGACGCGCCCATGTGCTGTCGTGTTCTCGGATTTGTCAGTCTTCCGGTATTCTGGGACTTCTATTTCTTGAGCTTTTATTCTTTGCGTCCATTATCTCTTCTAATTTTCCACTGCCTTGGTCGCGAGCCTTTCAGTCCCAGAGTTCTATTCGGATGCTAATGAATAATAGTGTCGTTCTCGAGGACGCATCATCTTATCTTTCACGCAACGGGCTCAGCGGGAAGCATTCCACTGTCAGCCCGCCCAAGTCACTCACAAATGGCCACTCAAACGGCGTCACAAATGGAAATGGAATCCATAGCGAGCCTAAGCCTAAAGTCTTCGTCGTATCGTCCAACGACAAAGAGGGCGTTTCGCGTAATATCGAGCGCCTGGCCTCGTACCTCACTACTGCAAAGTGTAGTTCAAAACCCGACTTCATCGCAAACCTCGCCTACACGCTCGCCACAAAACGTTCCGTACTCCCATGGAAGTCCTTCGCCATAGCGTCTTCGCTCGAGCAACTCACGAACAACATCGCCTCCTCAGCTCTCCCTATGCCTCTGCGGTCTTCCTCCACCTCTGACCCCCGCCTAGCTTTCGTCTTCACCGGTCAGGGTGCCCAGTGGTATGCCATGGGCAAAGGCCTGTCCATCTATCCATCATTCCAAACAAGTATGGATGCTTCCGAGAGGATGCTCCGCTCCGACCTCGGCTGCCGATGGAGCCTGGCAGAGGAACTGGGTAAAGGGTCAGAAGAGGAAAGCAATCTCCGCAGGACCGACTACAGCCAGCCAGCCTGCACAGCCGTGCAGATCGCGCTAGTGGATCTTCTCCGGTCTTGGGGCGTCAAGCCTGTGGCTGTGGTGGGACACTCGAGCGGCGAGATCGCTGCGGCGTACTGTGCTGGTCTCATCAGTCACGCAGCTGGTATCAAGGTCGCTTGGCTGCGTGGGCAGGTGTCGGCAACTGTGGCCCAGAATGGGAAGAAGGGAGGCATGCTGGCTGTGAGCGCCAGCGGCGAGTCCCTCGAAGAGACACTCAATGGGCTGCAGTCAGGCAAGGCTATAGTCGGGTGCTTGAACAGTCCCAACGCATGCACTGTCTCGGGCGACGCGGCTGCAGTGGACGAGTTACAAGAGAAACTCCAGGCCGCGAAGACTTCCTGCACTAGGCTCCCTATGGATGTGGCATACCACTCGTTCCACATGGAGTCTGTTCGGGAGCAATACGAGGCTGCTCTGTCAGGCATCCCGCACGTCGCCTCGGAGCAGACCACCCCGATGTTCTCGTCCGTGACAGGCTCTCTTGTCACGCCCAAGGATATGTCCCCATCATACTGGATTGAGAATCTGGTCAAGCCCGTCAATTTCACCGGTGCAACAACTGCGTTACTGAATTACACCAAGGAGAAGCGTACCACCCACAACCGCCGCGCGTTTGCAGACATCTTCGTCGAGGTCGGCCCACACTCGGCGTTGCGCAGCTACATGCTGGATATATTCAAGAACAGCGAGACCAAGTTCACAGACTTGTCCTATGAGTCCATGCTTCGTCGGAAGTTCGACGGTGCCGAGACTGCGCTCCAGGCGATGGGAAATCTATGGGTCAAGGGTTTCAACGTGGACCTGAACAAGGTCAACGGGGTTGACGTCGACGCCCCATCGACCAAGATGCTCGTCGACCTGCCTCCATACTCCTGGAATCACTCCCTCACATTTTGGGATGAGTCACACCTTAGCAAGGCGTACCGCCTACGTGAAAAGCCTCGCCTGGACCTCCTAGGCTACCCCGTAGCCAGTGTCCCGGACCCAACATGGCGTAACTTCCTGCGGTGCAATGAGAACCCCTGGATCCGGGAGCACAAGGTGCAGGGCAATATTCTTTACCCAGGCGCCGGAATGTTGGTGATGGCAATCGAGGGCGCCAAGCAGCTCGCAGAGTCTACCAACAAGAACGATGTCATTTATGGCTACGAATTGCGAGACGTCAGCATCGTCACCGCTCTCCGTGTGCCTGACACCGAGAAAGGCGTCGAGGTCATGGTGCAGTTCCATCCTCGCAGGACGGGTACCAAAGCTCCTCCTTCGACTTCGTTGAATGAGTTCACCGTGTCCTCATGGTCCGAGGACACCAAAGAATGGGTTGTCCATGCTAGGGGTATGGTGTCGGTCACATATGTCTCGTCGCTGTCGCCTGCAATGCAGAGGGAAATAGAGCTGGAGAATACTGCACGCAGGACTGAGTTCATCGAAAGTAAAGAGATCTGCCAACAGCCTGCTCGCAGCTTCTTGTACGACACTGTTGAGACCGTGGGCATGCAGTACGGCCCCACATTCCGCAGCATGACGGAGCTGTACGCCGGTCCCAATGCCTCCTACGGTGTCATACGGGTGCCGGACACCAAGTCCATCATGCCTATGGGCTTTGAATATCCGTCCGTGATCCACCCCGCCACGCTAGACTCTGTGCTACACCTGCTCTTCCCGTCCATTTCAGGGGCGGAGCAGAGCATATCGGAGGCGGTCGTGCCGATCTCGTTCGACCGCGTGTTCGTGTCCGCTGATATACCCAACACACCTGGAACGAGCCTCCACGGCATATCGACGGCCAAGAAGATGAGTTACACGACCTGGACGTCTTCGATAACCATCTCCGACGAGAACTATGCGAAGCCTTTAGTCATCATGGAGGGACTTGGTCTCGCTTCCATCGGCGGCGACAACACCACCAGCGTGATCGAGACGAGAGCCTCTTGTTTTGAGCAGGTCTGGCATGAAGACGTTGACCTACTTGAGCCCTCGCACATCAAGGAGCTGGTATACAAGCGCACCATCCCCAACGCGGACGACGAGTCAGTTCTGGACCTGCTCGAGTATGTGTGCCTGGTCCACATCGTCCGGTGTCTCGACTGGCTACAGACCCCCGAGGGTAAGGTGCATATGCCTGAAGACGGTTTTTGGAAGTTATATGTCGAGTGGATGGAGGTTGTCAAGGCCGTCTTCCCACCCCTGGACGCGGACCCAGCTGCGGTGGAAGTTAAGCTCAAGTCCGCTAGAGAGCGTATTGCTCTTTCTGAAAGTGGCGATATCACCGTGCAGATGGTCGATCGGATTGGGGAGAATTTGGCCAACATTTTCATGCACAAAGTCGAACCCCTGCAAGTCATGACTGAGGGTGACTTGCTATACACTTTCTACCGTGGTGCTTTCGGCACGTCATTCAACAGCAACGTCGCCGAGTATGTCGGTCTCGTCGCAGACAAGAATCCCGGCCTGTCCATTCTTGAGATCGGAGCTGGGACAGGTGGAACGACATACCACGTCCTCGAACGCCTCCGCAACGAGGATGGCTCGTCGAAAGCGAAGAAGTATTTCTTCACGGACATTTCGCCCGGTTTTCTCGGCAAGGCACAGGACCGCTTCATCGCTGATGCGTCTATCATGGAGTTCGGCACGTGCAATATCGAGAACGAACCTATCGAGCAAGGCTTCCAGCCCGAGACATTTGACCTGATAGTCTGCGCGAACGTCCTGCACGCTACCAAGAGCATTCAAGAGACTTTGCAGCACTGCCGTTCGCTTCTCAAGCCTGGCGGAAAGCTTGTGTTGTCCGAAGTCACCATCAAGCGCATTTTCTCTGGCTTCATTATGGGCCCCCTGCCTGGTTGGTGGCTTGGTGAGGCCGACGGCCGCAAGGGTGGCCCACTTATGGATGTCGGGGAGTGGGAGGCTGCTCTTAAGAAGGCTGACTTCTCGGGTGTTGACATGGATGTCCGCGGCGACCGGGAGACGTCGAACGAGCCCGTGTCTCTTATCGTGTCGACCAAACCAGCTACTTCGAGGCCCAAGCCGGCGAGTAGCTACGCCATCGTCAGCGGTGGGTCGGCACAGTCCAGAACGCTAGCCACTGCCCTTCGGACCACTTTCGAGGCAGCTGGGTTCAATGCTTCGGTAACCGAGTGGGAAAGATTTACAGATGCAGACATCGTTGGCAAATACTGCATCTCGTTTGCTGAGTGGGACACAACCCTGCTCGCCAATCTGACCGATGACAACTGGGCCAAGCTGCGCCAGATGCTCGACAAGTCAGCCGGCACGCTCTGGCTAACGGGCGGTGCGGCCATGGATTGTACCAACCCCATGCAGTCTCTCATGGTCGGCCTGTCGCGCGCAATCCGCAACGAGGACGCAGGGACCCTGCTTGCGACCCTCGACATTGATGCTCCTGAAACCCTCAAGGACACTGCCGCGGTAGCGGATGCCATCCTTCGTGTGGCGGTAGACCACAGTCGCGGCGACAGGGAAGACGGCGAGTTTGCTTCACGTGGTAAAACAATCTTCGTGCCTCGTGTCGAGAGGGTTCCCAAGATCGACGCGTCTCTCCGCAGATACGAGGCTAAGGGTGAGCCTGAGTTGGTCTCGTTCACTGGTTGCGGCCGTCCTCTCAAACTCACCATCAAGACCCCCGGTCTGTTGGACACTTTCCGTTGGTACGTATTCCCAGCTGTTAATCCTGTTTACCCTATCTTGGTTCTCATTGGACCATTTTCTTGTCAACACGGTAGCCCTTTGTTGCGCTAGGATTTCCCCAGGACAAGTCTTATGTGGGATAATCTTCATGCATGAGAAAGCTTCACGACCTGAAGTGGACTTTGGCTCTGATTTTGTAGCGGTATAATTGCCCTTCTGAGACTATACTAACTCGTGACTTCTGACAGGGAGGAAGATGAGACGTACTACACGCCACTGCAGGACGACTGGATCGAGGTCCAAGTCAAGGCCGTCGGTCTCAATTTCAAGGACGTGCTCGTTGCACTGGGTAACCTGAACGAGAACAAACTCGGTGTCGACGCCTCGGGTATTGTTACCCGTGTCGGCAAGGATGTGACAACCTTCAAGCCAGGTGATCGCGTCATGACCGCCTCGTGCGATACCTTCGCCACATACCTGCGCTTCCCCAGCCAAGGCGCTATTGCTATGCCTGAGTCGATGAGCTTCGAGGATGCAGCCTCCATGCCGCTAATCTTTTTGACTGCCTACTACGCGCTCGTCACAGCCGGTGGGCTTGTCAAGGGCGAGACCATTCTCATCCACGCCGCTGCGGGTGGTGTTGGTCAGGCCGCAATCATATTGGCCACACACATCGGCTGCGAGATCTTCGCTACTGTTGGGTCTGAGGAAAAGAAGCAGTTAATCATGAGCCAGTATGGGATCTCTGAGGACCACATCTTTAGCTCCCGAGACACTAGCTTCGCCAAGGGTATCATGCGCGCCACTGGTGGACGTGGAGTTGACGCCGTGCTTAACTCGCTCGCGGGAGAGGCTCTTCGCCTGTCCTGGCACTGTCTAGCCAAGTTCGGCCGGTTCCTTGAGATTGGAAAAGCAGACTTATTCGCTAACACCGGGCTGGACATGAAGCCATTTTTGGACAACAAGAGCTACATCGGAGTCAACTTGCTCGACTTCGAAAACAACCCGACCCCTCGCGCCGTTGCTCTTTGGGCCGATGTGGCCCGTCTGATTCAGAACAGCTCGCTGAAGCCGGTCTCTCCTGTGCAGCTCTTCACCATGGCCGATGTGGAGAAAGCATTCCGGTACATGCAGACTGGCAAGCACATGGGCAAGGTTGTTGTCCGAGTGGATGACGTCGACATGGTCCCAGCCGTACCTCGGACTCCCCAGGTGGGCGTCACTGGCGTTGGGACCTACGTGGTCGCAGGCCTGGGTGGTATCTGCCGAGAGATTGGTCGCTGGCTCGCCGACAAGGGTGCCAAAACCATTGTCTTCCTGTCACGAACAGCAAAGACTGGCGTCGAGAACGCCGAGTTCGCCGAGGAGCTGCGTAAGACGTATGGGGCCAACATTGTCGCCTTCGACTGTGACGTTGGTGATGCAAAGGCTCTTGCTGGTGTTCTTGCGCAATGCAGTGCCTTGCCGCCGATCAAGGGTTGTGTCACAGGTGCCATGGTGCTAGACGTAAGTCGACCCCAAAGCCGAATTAAAGCGCTTCCAAATCTTGCTTGATACTGACATGAACACACCGTAGGATGTGCTCTTTGACAAAATGACGGCTGCTCACGTCCGCAAGACCGTCGGTCCCAAGGTCCACGGAACATGGAACCTTCACGACCAGCTGCCGAAAGACCTCGACTTCTTCGTGATGCTCTCCTCCCTCGCAGGCGTGATGGGCCACCGAGGCCAAGGCAACTACGGCGCAGGAAATATCTTCCAGGACTACTTCGCCAGCTACCGCCGCTCGCTCGGCCTGCGCGCCATGACCATCGACATCGGCTACCTGCTCTCTGTCGGCTTCGTCGCCGAGCACGACGAGTACGTGGACCACGTCAAGGCCATGGGCCTCAAGGTAATGCACAACAGCGACCTGCACGGGCTGCTCTCCATCGCCATGGAGGACCCGAGAACCCACCCCGCGCAGATTATGTGCGGCTTGCCGTTTAATGAGTACTCTGAGGCTTGGTACTGGATGAAAGACGGGCGGTTTGCAGCTTTGCGTAACCGGGCGGAGGGCGCGGGTGCAGGATCCGGGTCGACGATATCGTTGCGCGACGAGCTTGTGCGCTGTGCGGATGCTGCCACTGCAGTCGATCTTATCACGGCCGCGATGGTAGAGAGGCTGGCGAAGCTGATGATGATGCCTGAGAGTGACGTCGATGCTGGAAAGGCGCTTAGCATGTACGGCGTGGACTCTCTGGTGGCGGTCGAGGTGCGCAACTGGATCGCCCGCGAGACGGGCGTCGACGTCAGTGTGTTTGACATCATGGCCCATATTCCTATGCGGCAGTTGGCTGCGGATCTGGCCAACAAGTGTAAACTTCTATCGCAGGAGGCATCTTAAAATTGGATGCTATATAATCTGTATCGAGGATTCTAACTACACCAGGAAAAAATATAGAGCATCAAAATCTCCGGGCTTTTGATTGAGCATTTGGAGACTTTGAATGAGATTTTGCTTTCATTGCAGGTAGCATTGGGGCCATCGCAAATGCGCATCGACACAATTATCTCAACAGCTAAGACGTAGGCATTGCGAGTGATTGCACAGACGCACATGTTGGAGCAATACATTTGTATTGTTGTCTGCAATACAACGTGGCTTGAAGCTTCTGCTGATGCTGCTATCCGTATAAACTTCAATCAACAAGAATTATGTTGAAGTTCCAATCATAGTTTTCATAAACCATCATGATTCGATATCTGGGCAATATGTTCTTGAATGTACATTGTACTCATGACTACACTCGCCTTCGAGGTACACTGTGAGCTGAAGAAAGCAGCACTTTCGCGGTATATATGCTGTGCAACCTGATGGTGCCACATCAGCGGGCGGGGAATAAGCAAACATCAGTGTCTGACCAGTTTTAAGTCCCCGGATTCAATCGCCCACATCCTTTCAGCGATGAGTCCTCTCCCTCACATCTTTCAGCTCTTGACTACTTCATGTTCCTGACACAAGCCGCGTGTGTACACAAGCGCCGAGACTGCCAGCCTGACATCTTCAGACTGTCTCATAGTAAGGATTCACATGCCGCAAGCCTTCGCAGCAAAATGGGTCTGAACAAGCTCAAGCAGAAGCTCAAGGAAAAGTTCCACCTGCACGGCTTCAGGGCCAGCCAAAGCCAGGGTGACCAATGCGATAGCCATATTGAACTCGAGCAGCAGCTAGGAAACGAAGAATCAGTGCCAACGGGAAAGGGCACAAGGACCAGGTCTCCGGGAGGCCTGCCTAACTCGTCTACATCTACATCAGCTCCCACCGACAGGGCTTCGGCCCCGTTGTATCCCCCAGATGGCTCCAGTCGGGAGTCACAACCTCCACCCAGAAACACCGACTTGCCGATCCATGAGCTCTGGCACGTGGCCTATGAGAGCTTGCGCGAGAGTGACGAAGACCTCATAGAAACGTATGAAGCCAAGCTTCGCGCGAACTTCACCGCTGGGCTTAGCTCGACTGTCGCCTTGACACTCGGGTCGCGGGCTGACAGACGAGATCAGATGAACACCATTCTCCAACGAAAGATGGACGAGATAAACAGGAATACGTGGAAGCTGAAGTTTGGCAGCTCCGAGGTCCAAGTTAAAGACCTGGTGCAGCCCGTCTTGGGGGTCATCAACTGGGCTAATGAGTATATCACTGGCGCTGTGGGTGCAAATCCGGTTGCGTCGGTCGCATGGGCAGGTGTCAGTCTCTTGCTGCCAGTAAGTACCAGATTTGCATCAATGGTTAATTTGTCTGAGTGGAGGCTAAATACCATCAACTGCCAAAGCTGTTTCTGAACCCCGCGCAGCAAGCCGCATCACTGGCAAAGGGTCTGGAGTACATCGCATCCCTCATAGTCCAGGGTCGTTTGTGGGAGACCCTATACATTCGTCGCTGTGAGATGCAGCCCAGCCGAATTAGGTCCTCCGCACCGTCTAGTATTCAACGTATTGCGTTCAAGGATGCCTTAAAGACGCTCTACGAGGACATCCTTAGATTTCAAGTTGGAAGCTACTGCTACTATGACACCAATTCTTTTTTCCGCCTTGGTCAAGACATTGTCAAGTGGAACGGGTGGGATGACCTACTCAAGAGGATTCAAGTACATGAAACCAGGTTTGCCTCAATCAACGCCATCTGGAAGGATACCACGTACGCCGAGGAGCGCTCAGCGACGGAAGCCCGACATGCAGAGGCTATTCGCTGCTGGCAAACCATAGGCACGGACATGTCAGGTCTACTAGAGGTAGTTCGTACCGCCCAGGAGGAGAAGAAACGCGACGGTTTGCTCGACTGGCTGTGTACGCTCAATCCTTCTGAGGCGTATAATGCGGCCCGCGACAAGCATACGACAGGTACCAGCGATTGGCTGATCAGGGACAGCGAGGAATACAAGGCATGGGAAACATCTGCCGGATCTCTGCTATGGCTCAGTGGGCAGCGTACGTGCCAGTGTTATTATTGGTGCCTTCCATTTCTTCTGCTAAACGTTCGCAGCTGGTTGTGGTAAATCAGTCCTAAGCTCGTCCGTCATCAAGCACCTCCGGGATCAATATGGATCGGACCCGCGAACAGCTCTAGCATACTTCTTCTTCAGTTTTACGGACCCAAATAAACAGAAGGTCGACGGAATGCTCGCATCGCTTCTCAAGCAGATCTACGCCAGAAGGCCTGACACACCAGATGCGTTTCATAGTCTTCGCGAATACAAGGCAAGAGGCGAGCGCCCAGATACCAAGACCCTCGAATCCGCAATATTGGCCGCAGCGCACGGGTTTTCGGCGGTATTCATCATCATTGACGCTCTGGATGAATGCCCATTCGTGTCTGGTGAACGCGAGAAGCTTTTAACCAGCTTGCGTCGCCTCATTGCCGCGATGCCTGGAAGTGTCCACGTCTTGTGCACAAGTCGAGCAGAGCCAGATATCATTACAACAATGAATAGCCTCCTCTTTGAGCCTTTGAGAGTCAGAATCGACTTAAAGACGCACCAACATAACGTGAACTACGATATCGGCCTGTGTATAGATGAGACACTTGCATCCTATCCCTACGGAAGTTGGCCTGGTGATCTGAAGACATACGCAAGAGCTCTGCTGATCGAAAGGGCGGACGGAATGTAGGCTGCGAGACATTTCCTCCTATGCACTTATTAATATTATAGTTAACGGTTTCCCTAGGTTTCAATACGTCTTTTGCCAATTCGAAACCCTCCGCATGAAGAACCTCTATGCTGAGGACCCCATTCGGAAGGAGCTCGAAGCCCTACCGACAGGACTCGACGAAACATATGACAGGCTACTCTTAAGCCTAAACAAGCACTTTCGAAGCGAAATCATAAGCGCCCTTAAGTGGCTCACGTCATCTCACTGTGAGCTGACGCTCGAACAACTGGCGGAGATCTTCGTGCTCCGCCTCGAAAGTGATGTGGTTTTTGACAAAACGTATCGGCTGTTTCAGCCCTCAGATTTCATCAAATACATGTCGAGCCTGGTTTCTGTCCAGGAAGTCGATGGTTATACGTATATCCGCCTGGCTCACTTCACAGTCAAGGAGTACCTCATGTCTGACCGCATTGCTAAGGGCCCAGCAAAGTCTTTCGCTTTCTCCGCGACTGACGCCCATTTACACATCGCCCGCTCGTCGATTTGCTATTTCCTGCATTCTACCACTCTGCCCGATCAAGACTCCTCCAATCTCACGCTCAGCAGCTATGCCTTCTCCGGCTGGATCTTACATCTGGAAATCGTACCGCGAGAGCTATGGTCGGCCGATATCATCAACCTCGCTGCGAAGGCTCTCGCTACGCGTAGCGAGAGCCTGCGTAGGATCCTGAATCAAGACAAGGTCAAATTCTCTTTATTTAAGGGTTACAAGATGGACTTGGAACTCCGTATCGCAATGCTAAAGCCGCATGTTTATACTGCCCTGAAAGGACTGTTCAATCTCACCCACATGTTAATTAGCGGAGACGCCGGCACGAACCAGTACTTGACGCAGGAAGATATGGACTTGGCACTTTACTATGCGGTACAAGGAGGTCACAGTGCCCTCGTCCAGCTTCTCATAGACAAAGGAGCTAACTGCAACTCCGGGAATGGAGAGATTGGAGGCGCATTGCGAGCGGCGGCATATGAAGGGCACATCGCGATCGTGGATTCCCTGCTCAATCATGGCGCCAACGTCAACGCGCAACATGTTAAAGGCGGCTCGGCTTTACAGGCCGCTATATCGGGCAATCACCTCGATGTGGTGCGGTTGCTTGTAAGCCGCGGCTCCGATATTAATGCATCATCGGACGAAGCTGGGTGCGCCATCACGTCGGCCATTCCCGCAGAAATGAGAGGACGATCAGGAAGCCTTGAATGCCTTCGTTTTCTCCTGGACAGCGGCGCTGATGTAAACAAGCGGTGTCCAATTCGTGGGTCTGCACTGCATCATGCGGCTGCGAACATACGCGAACCGGGTGGTCCGGAGTCTGTCAATCTGCTGCTAGAGAAAGGCGCCGATGTTAATCTCCTGGGCGGGAAATACGGCTACCCGCTTCACGCAATTTGCTATGCGTTTGCAGATATATCGGAGATCGAGCTGTTACTTGACAGGGGTGCTAACGTCAACGCTTGGGGCGGCACGTACGGCACTGCGCTCCAAGCTCTGTTTTCCTCTTGTTGTGATGATACCCAAAAGCAGAGGGACGTCGCGAAGCTCTTACTTGACAGAGGTGCCGATGTTAACATGCATGGTGGAACTTGGGGAAGCGCACTGCAGGCGGCTTGCGCGAGGACGAGAATGAACAATGTGCGGTTTCTGCTAGAGAATGGCGCGAACATAGACTTCGAGGACGGAATTGGTGGCAATGCCCTGCAAGCAGCTTGCTGCCACAGCAACTTCCAGACTGCGTGGCTCATTCTCGACATGGGTGCGAGCGTACACACCCTCGGAGGCGAGTTTGGAAGCGTCTTACAGGCGACGGCCGCGGCCCGCATCGACTACCACAGCCAAGCTCTAACAGTAGAATTGGTCCTAAGCAAGGGTGCCGACGTAAATAAGCTGGGCGGTCTCTACGGTACGGCGCTACAGGCAGCTTGCAAGGGACAAAACATCGCCATGATAAGCAACCTGCTCAAGCACGGCGCCGAAGTCAATGCCGAGGGCGGATATTACGGGACCGCCCTTCAAGCGGCCTGCTATGAAGCCCAGGAAGATTCAGAAATTCCGCGCCTGTTGATTGAGCACGGTACAAACGTACACCAGCAGGGCGGCAGGTTCGGCAGCGCCTGGCACGCTGCTGCAGCTCAAGGATATGCTGAATCCGTGTTACAGTTGTTGCTGGACCATGGCATTGACATTGACGACGCACGGGGGCGGCAGTATGCTACTGCCCTCCACGCGGCGCTTGAGTCCGACATGTTTGGCTACGAGAGCCTAGAGTCGGATTCGCTTACCAATGCGATGCCGCAAATGCGGTTTAGGAGGATTATTTTTCTGCTTGATCACGGCGCTGATGTGAATGTCGAAGGCGGGGAGTACGGCTTCCCGCTACAGTCGGCATGTGCAATTAAGCATGAGTACGGCGAGAAGCTAACAAAGCTCCTCATAGAACGGTGCCCCAACATTCATTTCAATGCAGAGGGGGGGATTTTTGGATCGGCTCTACAGGCAGCCTCAAATTCGGGACAAACAGACTCAGTCCGCATGTTGCTGGATAGAGGGGCAAATGTAAATGTCAGCGGGGGAATACATCGTAGTGCACTGAACGCTGCGATCTTCAGTGGGTATTGGGATATTGTTGAGGTCTTGCTCGAGAGGGGGGCAATTCCGGACAACCAGCCTGATGACGAGTGGCTTGAAGATGTCCATGGCCGTCTTGGTCAGGGAGCTGTTGAGCGATATCGGAAGTTCTGGGAGAAGACGGGAAGGCAGTGGCATGGTACGCAAGCACACAGGGAACACTAGGATTAGTAACAGATGTGGCTCTCAACCTATACTTGAGTACCCTACCCTAATCACCCTTGCTTTACCGGCAACTTGTCACTGGTATGTCCTCAGGATGGCTCTATCTTGTCTGAGACTTGATAAATGGCTGATATGAAGCACAGACTCCTAATTTCGCTACCCTCATGAGAAAATACGGGAGAATCCGCTTTTTGGGCTTCCGAGTGCCAAAGTGGAATATGTGTCCGGGTAGGCTAAATTGCAGCACAGGCAAAATAAAAGGGAAGGCGCCGCTCAAATACACAAGTCGCTCATTAACTACGGCCTGACTTTCGACACAAATTTTCGACTTGTGTTTGCAGAGTGAGACAACACCTACACTTGTTTAATGAGCGGTAAGATAACTGGTAGACAGCCGGCGAACACGGCTATGTCCGTGTCAATAATATAATTGAACATCATGTTTCTGACAAGACCGATACCTTCTGACTTTTAATTATCATTCGTAACAGTGAAAGTCGTTGGTGGGTATGGGGCGTGAGACATGCCAGGCCCAGGCGAGACGTGGAGGGTGGGTGGTTTGGTATGCATATAACGACGCGCGATCGCGGCGGCTGTCTCACTGAATACATAATACTTAGTCAGCCGATATGCAAATAGAGGTGTCTAAGACAGTCCCGCACGGCTCTCAGCAGGCACATCCATGACAGAGCGAACTTCTTGCCTCAGAGAATCCTATGCTTTCAGACCTTCCTAACCCATCAGCATTAAATACATTTCACCTTGGAAGGAACCCTTTATTGCATTGTATCAATCGCTCAGAAAATGGAAAACACCGGTGTGTTGTTATTGAAATAGGTCAAAGGTAAGAGTGAATGTCCCTGGTATTAGTAGAGCGTACTGTAGGCATTCTTAATGAAATCGGAGGGTACACCGGTAGATCAACTCACACCATAGCTATAGCCAACCAGAGAACACACCCAGGCCTAATTCACTCACCCCCAACACCTATACACCTAAGTTGAATTAGGTGTGTAAATTGGGTGTGTGCGTTGGGCGTGTGGGTGTTAGGTGTAGGTGTTGGGTATGGGTTTTGGGTTTGGGTGTTGGGTGAGGTGGTGATGTACCGGTGTACCCTTTGATTTTTCAGGTGCGAATCTCTGCATTTTTGTTAATACGAATGTGAATTGGTCCTCTTTTCTGCGCACAGGACGTCAGGCAAGACTATTCAAGATGATCTGCGGTCAGTCATGGCTGGGTTTTCACGAATATAACAACCACAGTAGTTCTGGAACACTGTGTAAGACGCGGATTGATTCCTTTGTCACCGTCTTAACTAAGTTGTTGTCAAGGAATCTGCAAGTATTTGCTCACTACGGGCTCCCGTTGCTACCTCAAACACAAAAGATACCCTCGTCCGGCCTCTCACCAGCCTCAGGGCAAGGTGAAAAGACGTTTGCAGTAGGCCCGTGACCATGAGCTTGAATGACGAAGGAAGTGGTATCCATCGTCGACGACCCAATCGGAGCCACCCAGCTATGGGTGTACCCAGTCTGAGTGATGGGCACCGGGCCTACCAGGTCCCAATCCCAGGGTATGTTGTCTTTCGGGTTGCTGATCGTGCCGTTGTACCGGTACAGCTTTCCGTTCTGCACCATGGCGACAGCACAGTAGCAGCTGGAGGGGCTGTAGTAGATCGGCCACGCGGGGTCGTTCTGGAAGTCACACGTGCCGCTCGCATTCGAGTAGGTGACGTATACGCGCAGAGACGAGTAAGCGATCAGAACGTCGGCCGTATATGTCGTGAACCCGTCCTGTGCATCGGCTTGTGCATTGATAATGGGTTTGCCCCCGGGGAGGGCCAAGGTGCTTCCGCTCACTGAGTTCGAGCTTCCGGACTCGACATTTCCGCCGCCGACGGCTTTGACCGAAAAGGTCAAGTCCGAAAGTCCAGGGGGAATGTCGCCGACAGTCACAAGTGTCATATAAAAGGGAACGCTCAGAACCTGCACCCCATTCACGTACACGTTGTACCCGACCGCATTGGCTGAAGAGTTCCAGGTCAGACTAACAGAGCTGTAGCCGTATGAAGTGATTCCCAAAGATCCCGGGGCGTCTGCAGCGGGCCCATCAGCTGCGGCCGGTGCATCGGTGACCGGGGCACTGCCGCCCTGCACAGAGCCCATGAAAGATTGCATGTACGCGTCGTCCGGGAGAGTATCATATGGGTTTTCCGGTGTGTCGTCCGTAACCTCAACCAATCCTGCACCTCGCTGACCGGCTAGGGCGACTACATTGCCAACTGCACTCGCTGGTACGCTGTCGATAATGTGCCAGATCTTTCGAGGGTCTGCTGGCGTCCAGTCAAGTGGGGCGTAGGACGATGTGTATGTTTCGTAGCTATCCGTGAATGTCAAGAGCGTGTCCATCGTATTCTCAAAGCATTGTGAAGTATTTGAGCCCGTGTGGAGGACAGTGAAAGCTCCGGGGTATCGGCGTTTGGTGTAGGCGTTGATGTAGGCGTACAGATCCGAGTACGTGTTATCGGGCCCGCAATCAATCGCCGCTTCATCGAAGAAGATACCACCAAGTCCGCTTCCATAGAGTCGATACCATTTATCGACATCGCTCTCAATTTGTGACACCCAGTCCGCTGGTTCATTTGAGCCGAGTCGTGTGGTGAGTAGCTGCTCGCTTGCGCCAAGATATCCAGTATTGACATAGCCAATGATCCGCTTTCCACTGGAGTTAACCGCGTTGATGAGTTCTTTCCAGTTCATGTCGACTTGTGAGTCAGGGCCGCCGTTCTGAATATCGGCGAACAGGACGCTGACCTTGTTGCTATCGTAGCCGATCAGTCTCTTCCAGGCATCCGGATCAGCATACGGGTCGATTTTCGACGCCAAGGCGATTTGTTGGCCAGCTACACCACCGGGAGGGGGCAATGAAGTGGCTGTTTGCGTCGGAACTGAAGTGGACCACGTTGGTCCAGCAATTGACGGGTCCCATGTGGCAGATTCTGTCTCCGTGCTGAGCCCAATCGCGTCAGAAACGGTGGTCGTCTGCATAGTCGTATAGGACTCAGCATCGACACCGGTCAAGGGGGTACCGCTCGCCACCGAGACCATGTCAGTGGTTGTGACAAGAACATCGACATTGTGATTCCAGACTGGGTGTTCTCCTGCCCATCTGAACGGCTCCTTGGGCCACTTTCTGGGTGAGTGAATGCCGGTGTTAATGACGTACGAGGATGTGCCCCATGGAACTCCTGAGACGAGGCCGCCGAGAGAGTTGTAGTACACGTATTTAGGCGCCTGGTTGTTGATAAGACCTTGCCAGTGTACGAATATAGCAGCCGCCCCAGCTGCGTAAGCCGTAGCCATTGAAGTACCGGTTCTGAAAACTATATCTTCGTCACTCTTGATTCCCAGACTCAGGATCTCAGTACCTGGTGCAAGGTATTCGACGACGCCGCCATAGTTTGAGTACCGCCTATCAAAGTCATATGTGGCGTTTATCGCGGCCACACACACAGTCTCAGGATATGAGCAGGGATAGATTCTTCGGCTGGCGTCCAAACCGTTGTTCCCAGCTGATGCAAACACAGTGATCCCTGCTTTGTTTGCGTCGATCAGCTCCGAAAGAAGGGCATCTGCGTGACCTGGCCAAACCATGGACATGTTGATGATAGAACCACGAAACCTCCATGGCGCTTCTTTCTGGTCGCGTTTCTTATTTTCCATGTGCTCGGCAGTTACGGCATCGAGAGCCTGTGCATGTTTTAGAAGCAGAGTCGCCACAAGGACCGTCAGAGAAGTTTGATGGTGAGGAGAGTCCGGGGGGTGTGGACACATAAGAAGCACATGCTAACAGAGAGGAGGAATACATACCAGTTTGAATGTATGGAAATCCGAGCCTTTCGCTATAGTCTTCACGCTGATGAGGTTGGCAAATGGCGCAACACCATATTTGTAACCACCAATGATACCAGCGACATGGGTTCCATGACCCATAATGTCATCGTTGATCTCATCCGAGAAATTCGACTTGTCGCCAGGTCCTCCGCCGCCGAAGTATCTAGCACGGCCCCCAAAGAGGCCATGTGAAATTCGGATGCTAATGACATATTAGTGTAAGGGCAATGATAATAAGAGAGAGCACACTATATAAACACTATTGTGGTGAAGAAAAAGAAAAGAAAAAGACAAGAGTGAAGAGGAGAAAGAGGGCAGAAAGAGAAAAATGAAAAACACCACACGGGGGATTAAAGGGCTGCTTACCCGCTGTCGAAAACATAAACGTTGACTCCTCGCCCTGCCCCCCATACGTAGTCATATTCTCCATTGTCATAGACGGGTGTCGACAGCTTTCGAGGAGACTTCACTATCTGCAAACCGTAAGGTGCATTCTGCTGAACACCCTCGGAGTACTCTCGCTTCAGAGTCTCGGCAACCGATTCCGTGGAAGCATTACTGTAAGCTTCCACTGGCTCCATCGTCTCGATACGACGGTTGGTTTCGACGAAAAGAACACCGGAGTCTAGGCGGACGTGTGAGTTGAGTGTGATGTCGTCTAGTTTGGCTCTATACCAGGAGCTGGCTGATGCGAATCGGGTAGTATTGGACAAGTCCATGCCAATTGATTCAAAGTGCTCTTGTAGTGTAAAACCCGGATGAAACATGACAATGTATTCATTTGGGATCCATGTTGTATCATGTTCGGTGCCGTACAGGGGAGCTAGACCATCATCACCGCGGGCGAGCTTGTGTCGCTGCACAAACTCCTCCTTAGTCTCAGATACCACCATTCGAAGAAAGAGACTGGAAGCAACCAGAAGAATAGAAAGAAGCTCCATGATCTCGACTCGGAAGGAATTTATGTGGGGTATGGGACTGAAGTGGCAGAAAAGGCAGAATCAATCGAAAGAATATGCTTGCCCGAACCACGTACCGTGCGTATGGCGATCACGGCTGTCGGGAAAAGATTGGCTGCACTGCGACCCGTGGACTACTGAAGAGGGAAGGGAAAAAATGGGTAAAGCCAGGTGGTCTGCAACCTACACTTTAAATACTTGCAAGAGGGGCCAGTGAATGAAGTCCAGTGAATGAGGACCAGTGAATGAGGGCCAGTGAATGAGGGCCAGTGAATGAGGTCCAGTGAATGCAGCCATTCACTGTACTGTGGCACAGTACGACGAATCTCGCCATACCTGACAGTGACTCAGATTTTGTCTTCCTACTGCTTCATAATGTCCAAACGGTCATGTATGCACAACAAACAGAGGTTCCACCCCCCCCCCCCAAACGGACATGGTTGAGCCTACCAACCACTAGTTCCGTAGGATAACCTCTCGTGAGACATCTTGCCGTGGGAAACCTCCAGTGGCATGACCTCCAGTGGGATAACCTCCTGTGGGGTAGTTTTCTCCCTCCCATAGGTTATCCTCCCCTGGGTTACTCTCCTCTGGGTTACCCTCCTATTGGCTGCCCTCTGATAGGCTACCCTCATATGAGATAGACTGTCATGGAATACCCTCCTACGAAACATTAGGATAGGAGACGTTGAGCAGAGTTTCTCCCAGTGGGAACATGTCTCGTGAGATGACTTACGATCTACGGCGGATGAAACCGACGGTTGCTCCTCCAGCACACCGCCGACAATTTGTTTACAACCAAGCCAAGCATCATTCCACCATTTCTTTGGATGATACCACTGGGAGATACAAGCGCTTCGTGTCATGGCTGGCACCAAAGATCATATTGCAAACTCAACTGCCTTCTCACAGGCCGTATCGGTTTGCTAGATCAATTAACCCGCAAACATTAGCAGATATTGTCTCCGCAAGTACCTAGCCACAGGCATGGCCATGAAAAGAGGGCACCATCAAATATTTTACGTACTAATCTGACATTCTCATCAAACAGTATCTTGAGTCACAGACCAATATCAACATGAAAATCAGGTTGCGTTAGATGCCACTGAAAAGGCATTACTACGCTGTCTTGGTTGGAATACGTCCATCATGTCCGCCAAAGCTATTAAGAAGCAGTTTCAACGCTTGCCCAAGACCCTCCTCCTCCTTCCTCCGAGCCGTGAGTCACACCCCAGGCCTCTGTTGTGCGCCCTTTTGTCACTTTTCGTGGTGTGGAATGTGAAGACCCCTTCTCGCGCCGACGGGATAGCGTCTCCGTAGCCGAGCTATCGGACATGTGAACAGCGCAACCCACCCGGGAAGGTCAATTCTGGCATGTCTTCAAGGTTGGGCACAGGTATCGCCGGTTTGAAGGTGAATTTGGGTTTTGACTCGCAATTGCACTCCACTAACTTCACGCCGACGTCTTTCAGAACGACTGCCAACGTCGCGTTGTCAAGGATTGCGCTGTAGTGAAGCACAACGCGAGAGTGCTTCACTACAGCGCGAGATTCCTCAAACACAGGAGCCACCCAAGCAATGGATGAGCTTAGATTTAGGCCGACGGTCTCCATGTGTTGCTCTAGCGGATATCCGTGCTTGAGAATCACTGTGTACGTTCCCGGTATCACATTTTCCGAACCACACGCTTCCAGGTGCGGCGCTTGAAATGGGTCCTCGTGGATGGCTTCGGCCGTTTGAGTAAGTCTAGGGAGGAAAGGAGCCCTGCCCGTCGGTCTTCCAAGTAGGTCGGTGATAATGAGAATGAATGACATGCCGAGCAGGACGAGAAAAGTTCGGCGGCACATCATCAAGTTGGGAGTACTTGTTGGTGGCTCAAAAGATGAACGGTGGAAAGTGTGGATGTTTTGAATTATGAACTTGACGATGCCAGGTAAAGACCGCAGGTCTAAATTCATTTCCAATGTGCAAAGATGATTGGGGCGGGTCAAAGTGCGATGTTTGTGTTGGAAGCGAAAGTGAGATGGCCAGAGTCGTACGGCTGAAGGGCACAGAGGGCAAACATTCTACTTCCCCCGTTTATTGTGCCACATCGAACTACACCTGACCATTTACTGAACCAGCAGAGGTGACTCAGCAGCCGTTGCGGCCGCAGGAAGCCGGTTGAGTGACTAGCGGTCGAGGCGCACGGACTACTTGTGGCTACAAGTCCAGCTTAAGACCATCAGAAGCACCATTCCCTTCCCTCGCTTTTCCATGAGCCGAATGAGTACCCTGCCCCTCTAATCATGATTAAAGTTCGCAGAGAAATTTCTGACCTTTGCAAAGTCGGAAAACTGCTCCTTGCTAATACGTGTCCCACAAATCACCCGAGGTTTTTGCACCTACGGCGGGAAGAATCGTGCGCTTCTTGTGGCCGCATCGGGCGAGTCCGCTGTGCAATCGACTGCCCACTGAGGGCCCCAAGACAGAGATACACGCACATTCCGCAATAAGCATCATCAAAGCTGGGCACAATCAACTTCCGGTCTGTGACTTTCCTTTTCGCAGGAATACATGCCATCAGTGGGGTGGAAATCGACCTTGCGTCACGTGCAGGTTGTGATTTTGTTTTAAGGAATGTCTATAAAGACAATTCATATTTTTCTCTGGCACTCTCACACACATTTAGCAGTATGAGGAAGAATCTCTCAGCATTGAAAGCACAGGTATTGAGCTTTGCACCATAGATGAGTTTGCATGATTCAACCTCCAGCTGACATGGAGCTACACAGGTAGTAGCTCTGCTTTCGAAAAGCCATCAATCACCACCCCAAGGTCGCCCCATAGTCCCGTGCAAGCTGTACAAAACCCCAAACCAGCTTTTCTGGCACATCAGGCCAGAGTTCCTGCCCAATGGAATACATAATCGTCTGGCAAAAGTCATTCGGAAGCAGTCTTTTAGACCCTGACTCGCCAAAACCACCATAGCCACCAACGTCGTAGGCAAACATATGGAACGCTTTGATGAATGCGAGCCACACGTCAACCTTGCCGAGACTAGGGGGTCCGAAGAACTGGACAAGTTCCCGCTGAATTATCTTCGCAATTACAGCCCTCTGCTCATTTGTGAAGGGCTTGCCGTCTTTAGTCGTGCCCTTGTCGACAACAACACTCAGTGCCTGCCAGTTCTCCTTCGTGCGTTCAGTTACGTACTTATCGACGGCCAGTTCTATGCCTCTGTCGATGCGCTTTTTCTCCAGAATGGCCCCATCCCTGGAGAACACGGCCATGTACACGACGTGTGAGAAGCCGCCCATGAAGGACAACCAGTCGACCAGGCCGTCATGTGTAAGGAGGTTGACTGCGGTCTGTTTGTCGGAGCAGAATCGAGGATTGACGCCAGCTTTGAGAAGAGCCTTGACGTCATCCCATGACATGACATATGGGCCGGGAGGGGGGGCAGTTTCGCTCAGGTTGAAGACTGCGGGATCCTAAGTCTACGTCAGTACTAACAAAGAAGTAATGAGGGATGTGTGGGGCGAAGTTTACATTTCGCACGGCCATTTTTTATGGTTCTTGTGGTTCTTGAGAGGAAGAACGTGAAGCATGTACCTATGCAAGAGACGGTTGCAATCAGGGCCCTGCGTGAACAGCTGAAAGGTCCGAACAGCCTCTTCTTATAAGAGGCTGGAAACAACACAGGTCCTCATCAAAGAGCCAGCTGAGGCCGTGAAGACCGCTTCGCTCGCCCAAGGTGCCACGAGGCAGCAATCCAGACGCCAGCCATAAGTGCAATTTAGCAAGCCGGACCTGCAAACATCAGCTGAGACTGCTGCTTTTGGCGATACAGCAGGATTGAGCTGGGATCTTCCTCGATGCAAGTTAGAAACCCTAGCTCGGTCAGTCAGTCAATCAGTCATATCAGTACCTACCCACGCCCAGAGGTTGTGGGTGCATCCATTTTCCTCTGTGGCTTACTATGCACGGGCGTACACCACAGGGTGCTGTGCTAAATACAGGTGCACCATTTTGGGGGAAATGGCATACGTGAGACTTATGCCCTCACACGCTAGTCTGAATGGAATAAGAGTGATTTGGCATCGTGTGGCTATACCGAAAATAGCGAGGACGCAACGGGGCTGGTCGACACCATGTGTAACGGCAGATTCCTTGGGCTTGGTCCTCGGGTATGCCGGCCCCTAAAAAGATCAAGTTCGACTTAGTCGTGTTGTTACCAGTTTTACGTGAGATCTGGGCTAGTAGAAGCCGGACTATCGAACCAGTACTATCTCGATCACGATCCAGTCATCTAGATTTAGCAGAGTTTATGGTGGCCCCAAATTGCGAAAAGCTTATCCCGAAGGGTTACACATTTTTATTACTTTGGAGAATTGCGTCCGCACTTCGAAGGTGGGCTCATTACTTTGTCATCGGCTTTTCATTGATGCAGTAGCATTAGAAGTGAAGTCGGGGTGATACTGACAGTGTGAAATTACCCATGATATGGCAGACTGTGATTGAAGCCTCAATGAATTCGATAATACCGCCGCCTGAGTCCAAACCTCACCGTTCGTATATATGCCAATTGAGGTCCTCGTACACCTCTTCATCCGTTGGTTTCCATCGCATCGAGGTTTCACGCTCAAGGCCGGCGACTACCCGATGGCGGATCCCTCCATGCTCGCCCGTCACACTTGGTGTCCGATAACCAACATTTACCCCCTTCAACCTCGCCTTCAATCCATCCTCGGACAATTCAGCGGCCGTCTCTTCGATTTCGCACACCGCCTCGGAGAACTCCAGCGCAAACTGCATGGGCCCCGCACTCCTCATAGTCTTCTTACTCACCAGCCTGCCGCGCAGGGAGAGCAATAGATAGCATATAAGGCAGCAAGCCATCCAGGCAGCCTCGAAGGCGAGCCCCAACCGGAGCAGATTGCTTGAGAACCCCCAGACGTACCCTGGTGCCGTGTTGCATAACGCTCTTCCTTCGCCGAGCAGGTCAAGTGAGATCGGCTGCCCCTTGTAACAGACACAGTTGCCCAGGATCCCAAAGACATTGTTGCCGGAGCAGCCGTGACCGAAATCAATAAAAGGGGCAGCCAGCGAGATTGCACTGCCGTTCAGCCAGAGTGTCGAGTTATAGGGCATCTGGCCCGGAGGCAGCGACTCCCCGGACACGTTCCCGAGAGAGAAATGAGCCTTTGACATGTTCTCGGGGACATCAAACTCTAGTGCAAACTGCAGGTCCGCTGGAATTGGTGTGATATGAGGTGACACGACCTGAGCAGCATCGATAGAGGGTCTCAGGCTAGGCCTCGAGCTCGTGAGATTCCTTTCATTGCATGTTCCGTTGGTACCGGCCCACCAGTCGAAGCTGATACCGCTCTGTTCAACAACTTCACCTGTCAGGGCCACCTCAGGCCCATTCGCTAACCATCCTTGGGGGTCCAGAGATATTTGTAACAATTGCTTGGTTATGGCATCTGTGATAGGATGTCAGCCGAGCGTATCCGTGGTTCGGGCAAGCACAGGTATCCACCCACAGGCTCGAATGCTCTGGAAGTTTTCGGAACTTTGCGCAATGTTCTTGGTGCCGTTGACGGTCCCGAAATGGTCCCACATAGTTGTCGTCTTGTCGAGTTTCCAGCCACCCGATGTATAAACTAGCAGGTCGCGGGTATGTTTATTATAACCTCCCAAAGGGTTGCCAGTATAAGATGCAAGCTTTAGGCAGGGCTTTGTTTTAGAGTATTTAAACGAGGTAGTTAAAGAATCCAGAGCGGAGAAATCCGGGCCGGTTTCGATGTGGTCGTCCGTTGAGTTGAACCTGCTGCCGTCCAGCACCCAACACAAGGTCAGGTCAGGTGTATTCAATGTGACGATATTCCCGTCTGGCATGGCATATAATCGATGCGAAAGACTCACATAGCCGGTTGCGGTGCTCCATAAGAGTGCGAAGAAAAGGGTGTAACTGAGAGCGTAGATGAGCAGCAGAGTGCACCAAAAGAGCGCGACTCCCTGCATAGAAAACAGATCCCCGAGTATGACACATAACGACTCGAATGAGGCTCGAGACCAGGATATGGTAAGGTAATATTTGTAAGTGACGCAGTGATTTTCCATTGCATGGATCAGCAATCGGCGCATCACACAACGGTATAAAATCCAACCATGTAACAGTCTGCCACCTTGACCAATTGTAGTATCCCAGGCTACGTCGATGAGCTTTGCGTGCGTGAAGGTAAAGTTGCCAAAGGTGAGGTCCAGATCGAAAGCCTGCGAAATGACTGGGGATCCAGAGTCGCCGAGCTTGTCGATACAGCCGGGATCAAGAATGTCCGAATAAGAACGGGTCAGCCTCTTCCTATACGACTTAACTAGCCCGCTCGCAACGGCGAAGGCGATAGTAGACAAGAGAAAGACGACCGAAATGCCCGTAATTCTCTTCCGAAACAACGGGATATCTTGGGACATCCTTCCCTGCTCATTACCCTGAGTTGACAATGGCTTGCTCGGCGAGGCTCCGGCTGTCTTAGTGGTTGGTGTGATAACACCGCTTGCAGGCTCCGAGCCTGCTTCTGCGTATGATGAAGCTTCGGCGATGGTGATCTGTGAAGATCCCAGGTCGGTGGATCTTGAGCGCAGAGACTCCATTTTTATGGATGAGTAACAGGTTATGGCCGGCTTTTTCATGATGGCATTTCATAAGGGGTGATTGAGAGGGGTTCGAAGCCGGGATTGATGCCGGAAATGTTTGTTTAAATTCGAATCCTACTATCCAGGCAGCTGAAAGTCTCAGTAACCTGATAGGCCATGTCTCAGGCTGTGTAACGAAGGATTCATCCAGTAGAGACATTTAATTTGTAAGTTGGGGGCCAGCTGAATACGTTTCTGCGTGTGTTCTGCGTCTTCCCCCAATTTCCCTGCCGGCCCTATCGTCCGAATGGGCATCCTTGACCCCTGAGTGAAGGGAGGGGGGTCAGGTGAAAGAGAAACCACGATCTCGCACATACCCTTTTATCTAGTGTAGATTTCGTTACGGCCAAATATCCCTTCCTCTCTACGTTTCTTGTTTTGCTTTTTGCTTGCTTGATCATGCTGCTGCAAATAACGCCAAGCGGAAATGCTGAGCTTGGGGCTCAAATAAATCTGCACCGTAGGAGAAATATATTGTCAACACACATTAAGATATGGCTTATAAGAGGCATGCAAGAATGAATAGTCAGTCCATGTAGCTTATACGGAACCCTATGCATTCAATGTAAGATTAGGCTGGTGGATATAGTAGCATATGGAAACCAGTAACCTATTTTTACATGTCCGCAAGCCTGGCCGGGAGAGCTTGCCGTAGAATTCACAATAAGAAGCTGCTTAATGTTATAAATCAACAACTGGCCCTGATCCCAATCTTTATAAGGTTTGATAAAGTGATCAAATTAGAAGATAAGAGAAAAGGTATGATACAAAATCCTTGAAGTAAATTCCCCCAACCAATATCAAAACCCCATGTGTAATATGTACTTCAGTAGTGGGCAAAAGCCATATTGTTAATAGAAAATTGTAATGCCATGAGCCGAGATTTAATCAAAGACCTTGTAACCACCAGGAACCATATGCTGGAATACTCCCTTGGGGTCGTACTTCTTGCTAACAGCCTGCATCTCAGCGATGTTATCAGCGCCCCAGCTCTTGTGCACGCCTTGTGAGATATCGGCGTAGTTGAGATAGGTAAAGTCAATGAGGTATCCACCCTCCTTGAGCACAGCCTTTTGCTTGTTAACAATGTCGTACATTGCCGCCTCAACCAGGTCATCGTCACCCTCGTTGGTGTAGGCAGCTGTCATATCGACGATGACATAGTCGGTCTTGCCGGCGGTCAGACCAAATAGGTTGGTGCCGTTGGTCACAGGCTGTGGTTGGACCAGAAACTCGAGGAATGTTCCCTCGACGTCGGTAAAGGCGCTGGTGCCGTTTTCGTAAATCTTGAACAGTTCCATGTACACGTCGGCAGGGGGGTGTTCAAAAGAGTATGTGAGTTGGAAACCACTAATATGGCAAAGCACGCAAAGTTAGCAATAATGTCCTGAACCGAGCCAGGCTTGTGTGTATCCGTTGGGAAAATTACTCACCGGCCAATGTTAGCCGGAATCTGCGCTCCAAATGTGTCCACAACCTCGGAAGCCGTCAGCAGCTCCGCGAAGCCGCCGTTGTTGGGGATCTCGGTGAAGACATCGTACACGGGAGGGTTTGCAACATTATCGGCGTACCACAGGGCGTTGTATATGGAATGTTGCCCGCCCTGGTAGTCCATGAATATTCCCATCATGGCCGCGTCGTCGAAATTTTCAGGTTGCATGAAGTGATCAAAGGCTTCAGCTTGAGCTTGCAACACGCTGTCGGTGTAGTTGTACTGGACAAGGTTGTACCACATCAGGTCGTGGGGGAAGGTCGCAACATCGAATCGAGTAACGATGCCAAAGTTGTTGGAGCCACCCTTGAGAGCAAGCCAGAGGTCGTTGTTGGAGGTCTCTGTGGCGTAGACGACCTCTCCGCTTGCGAGAACAACCTCGTACCCATAGATATTGTCGCAGCTGTACCCGTGTCTACGTGAGAGGAAGGTCATGCCGCCTAGTAAATGCACATAATTAGCTTTTGTTTGCATTGAAACAGTACATAGATTCTTAGGATTTAGAGACCACTCACCTCCGGTGGCAAAACCACCAACTCCGATCCCGGGAACACGTCCGCCCATCACGGTGAGGTTATACTCCTCGAGCTGCGGGTAGACGAGATTGTATAAGCCACCAGCCCCCAAGGATGCCATTTCCCGGTCGTCGCTGACTTTGGTCTCGTTCATGAGACGCATATCGACTGTGATGCCACCATTGATGTTTGCCGCACCGGTCCAGAGCGTGTGGCCACCACCACGGATAGCAAACTGAGTATCGTTGCTCTTGGTAACCGACTTGACGAAGTCGGCGACCTCCTGGGTACAGGTCGGCCTGAAGATGCAACCTGGTGTCAACTCGCGTTCCTGGCCGCTGTAGTACGAGTTTGAAGATTCGTAAACCGTGCTCTCTGGGTATGAGACGGTTCCAGGAAACTGGGAGCTGATACGTTGGCACGCATCCTCTGTCGGATACGCAGCCGAGAGTGATGCTGCGGCAAATGCATAAATGACACACACAAGCCGAGACATGATGATCTATAGACGGCTCTGCTGGTGCTAGACAGAAGGGCCAGATATTTCACAAAAACTAAAGAGGCGAGAGTGTGGAATATACAGAGGTACAGAGGAAGGAGTTAGACGGAAGAGACAAGAGGATAGAGACAGACGAGGGAAGTTGAATGGCTTGATAACCTTCAGCCCTGAATGCTTCGAATTGCGTTCTTGGGAGTATATATATGCCAAGATATCTACATGGACGCGTGGATGCCTGTTTTACATCCCAGAGAGGGCCACCGGGTAGGATTACCAACATTCTCAACATCAGACGTAGTAGCTTAAGGAAAGCTGCTCCCCTTTCGTATCACGGATCCATCATCCTACGGAGCTTGCCTGTGTTCAGTGTGGCAAGCGAGTCAAACACCCCCTTAACTCCTATTGTTCTTTTTTTAAACTTGAAGACGACTTGTTGAACAGTAATTTCCCTACTGTTTCGGAAGCGAACTTCGATCATGGGCGAAGCCCTCTCAGCCCTGTCTTATCTCCACTAATTACACTCAGCTGTCCTGGAATGGGCGCTATTCTCAGTTGCTAATAATTGACCACGTGGCTTGGAGGGGAAAAAAGGCTGAAGTGCATGTGCACTATGTCCCAACTGAAGGGGGCCGAGGAACGAAGGATGGACAAGCTGCGCCGCCAAAGCTTGTAGCGCAGGCTACGGGGCTCCGGCCTAAGGCTGAGAGCAGGATACTGTGATAGATGGGACTATTGGCTAGACCTCAGATCTGAGCCGCATGGGCGTATTCGGGAGGACCCCGAGGCTGCTCCACGTGGGAATCCTGCGTTCGTCCTGAGCGGTGCCTGGCTGAGTGCTGAGTTGGACTATCGACGCCTCGGAGGAGCAGCGTGTTTTCGGGCGATCCTTTGGAACCTGTTGGGTAAGCACTACGGCCAAGAGTTATTTCTCAGGAGTCTCGCTGTGGCTCAGGGGGAGGCGCAAATCGGCAGCGCCGGTCCGACTCTCATGGAGTTATCATATTCATCAGCCTCGTTACAGCCATTTGCGACGCATTTTCTAAACCTTGAGTAACACAAAGAGCACTGGGCTGGACGTCTGGGGTACAATCTATGCTCGTCCCTTCGGCCCACCAATTTCCTTCTTCCAAAGTGTAAAATCAGTTGGTAGCCGATTTTAGCGTCAAAAAAGCTTCTTACCAGATCTCGCTGAGGGAGTGGAGCCGGTATTCTGAAAGGATCAGACGGGCAGAATTGCGCTTGCCCCGAAGTGCGAGATGCCCTACTCGGCCGAGCATAGTAAAGGTCCGGAATCCTGCCGAGAGGATCCCGGCAAAATGATAGATACAGCGCATGTGCATGCTAACGTCAGCCCAAAGAGATTCGCCCTTGGCAGGGTCCATGTGGGACAAAGGTACGTACTTTAGGTACTCTGTCTGGGGCGGTGAGCTTAGGAATTTGTTACTGGTTAGAGAGCGCACGTTGGAATGTGGGAGGACGCAGCCGCATCCCTCCATCTGCAGTCAGCTTGCCCAACTGCCCAAATGGGTCCAAATATTGTGCACAAAGTGATGACTATGGGGGCTGGAATCCTGCATGGCGTTTTGGGGGCGTTGGAGGCCGACGGAATGCGGTAGAGCGGACCAATGTAAAATGTCCCGTGGGATATTATTCCGACAACAATGATCGACGTGAAGGAGCTATCCATCTAGTGCATAAGTACTTTCACATGGTACTTGTGTAGTTTACTCTACTTGCATCTGGCCAACTTCACCTGGATAGGGCTGCAGTACTTCTGAAGCAAATTCCTCTGCGCAAAGCTGCCAACTTCATCTTCACTTTATCTTTTCGCTCTCGGCCTACCTCAGCCTCTCATTTGACTTTGAAGATCGGTTCCCGGAAACATCTGGCGAAAATGGCATCAACACCACCCTCGTACACCAAGCAGACCCATGCGGCTACTTACGCTGCCATTGACCCAACTCAGCCTGGCCTCTCCACCTCCGGCAAAGTCGTCGTCATCACCGGCGCGTCCGGAGGCATTGGTCGAGCCACAGCCAAATCCTTCGCAGCATCAGGCCCACGTGCTCTGGTCCTCCTTGGTCGGCGCTCCGAGGCTCTGGCCGAGACCGCAGAGCTTGTGAAGTCCAGCCAGGGGGGATCCGACCTGGTGATCCAGACTCACGAGGTCGAACTGTGTGATGCTCAGAGCGTCCGCGCGGTAGCCAACAAGGTGGTCGCCGACCTGGGCGGCATCGACATCCTGGTCCACGCTGCCGGCGTGCTGGCTCCCGTTGTCCCGCTGCTCGAGGCCGACCCGGCGACATTCCTCGACGGGTACAAGACGACCATCGTGGGCACGCTGGCCGTGGCTCAGGCTGTCGTCCTGGCCAACAACACAAGCGCCGCTGGCAAGGAGGTCACCTTCCTACACCTTACCACGGCGGGCATCCTGTTCCCTCCTTTCCCCGGCATGGGCGCCTACGTCAGCAGCAAGATGGCTGCTCTCAAGCTGATGCAGGCCTTTGCCGCTGAGAACCCTCAAGTGCGCCTTCACCACGTGCACCCAGGGTTCCTTGACACGGCAATGTCTACCCAGCTGTCAAAGAGTGTTAAGCTGCCCTATGCATTCGATGACAGTGAGTCCCCCTCCCCCCTTTCCCATGGACGCCCCCACAATCATAACATGTTGATGACCCTCGCTAACACTTTCGCTTCTCCCACTCCCGTAGTCTCTCTCCCATCCGACTACCTTGTCTGGCTCGCTTCCCCCGAGGCAAGCTTCCTGAACGGCAAGCTCGTGTTTTCCGCCTGGGATGTGGAGGAGCTCAAGGCCCGCCAGAAGGAGATTGTCGGTGGGCCACCTGGAACTGGCGAGCTCTGGCTGGGTTTCCAGGGTTTCCCGCGATTCATCGCAGGCAACCCTTTGCCGGGTACACAGTAAATAGATAGACAATTGATTACGTGAAACCAAGCTTACAAGGCCTTGGACAACCTCAACCCCAAGCTTATCTAGAGGCGGCAACTTCACAACTGTGGTTTGAACAATAACATTGACGATTTCAGAGTGAAAAATGATGTGTATATGGAGCAACTCTGAAATTCTTGAATCGGAAATTTGGGGCAAAATCACCTGATGGGTGCAGCCAGGTGTGGAGGAAGATGAGGGTGAGAGTGTACCGACAAGATCTCCCCGTGGCTTGGCAGCAAAGCTTGATTTTCGCCGGACTTCGTCCCATTCTCAGCTTGCTGCACGACACGCGAACCTTTCCCTTTTGGTTACTCTGCTGCTTATTTTCAACCCACACGATACACGGTGGCTTTCATTGTCACCCCCGACGCCATCGACTCCCCGCTTTGGTGCCCACTGCCATTGTCAGGTACAGCCAGTATGCATACGTGTGAAGTGCGATGATATAATTTTCTATCGACTAGTCTAAAGAGGGCTATTTCTAGGGAGGACTCAGACAAGTAGTCTTACCTGGTGCCAGCCGGCCCATGCCTCTTGCATCGGGTCGCACAGCTACCCATGATGTACCGCAGCACAAACATACGGGGTTGTCCTGTTTCTTTTCTTGATTTATTTCTTTTTCACTTCCGTGCCGAGGACCTCAAAGCACCAAGCGTTCCGTAGCTTCAAGCGTGACAGACTGTAACCTGAGCCGAAGCGATGTTACAAGCGGCTCCAATAGCCAGGTTGTGTGCGCCCAGTCAGCCCGAGGAGTACCCCTTTTCGGCCCCTGGCAATATCGCTCGGTAAAATGCGAGATGACCTTGGCGATCCTGGCGAGTTCCTCGACCCCGGAGCTGCTGCCATTGTTGTTGTTGGCCAAGCCGGCATTCGATGAAGACGATGATGGCGGCATGGGCCAGTTGAATGTTGTAAAGTAATCAAGACTGCTGCTGTCTGTGCCCGAGCGGGCGGCGGGGGTTGTGCCTGTCGATGGTTTCGGACTTGTCCTTGTGTCTTGGGCAGCTGTGGAGCAATTCTTGGGGAGGTCACGGGCAGTGTTCATTAGGGAGATGCAACCGGACGCTAGAAGGAGAGCGACGAGTGATTTCTCGGAACAGGGACAAATAAGAATAGTCAGGAGCCGTTGGCAGGCTTCGGTTATAGTCGATGTTGAATGTGCGAAATCGGATCTCTGCCTGGCAACCTCAAGCTGCTCCAGAGTCGATGTTGCGGCGCTGAAACAGTCAATTGCCCCTGTGTCTGGACCACTGGCCGACCAAGTTCTGCATGAGGCCTCCATTGGTTGCTCCTGTATATGCTGTTGCTGCTGCTGGTTGTTCAGATTGTAGCGTCTTGTTTGTGTTTGGGTGCCGAAGAATGCTGCATCATCCAGCACGCTCATCCCACTGGGCATGGGACTCAAGCTCCTGATGCTGGGAGGATCGGACAGTCGAGAATCGCCCGTCAGAGACGGTGGATGGCTCTTTTGGGACTGCGTGTGTATGCGATGTGGTCGGCCTGCCCGTCTTGCTGGGCTGTAAGAACACGAATGGCCCAAGCTTACGCAGCGTGAACATGCGGGCTTTGTTTTGTCACATCGTACTTTGGAGGATGAACAGAGATCGCAAGAATCCTTGA
The DNA here is from genome assembly GCA_014872995.1 of Diaporthe citrichinensis. NCBI lineage: Eukaryota > Fungi > Ascomycota > Sordariomycetes > Diaporthales > Diaporthaceae > Diaporthe > Diaporthe citrichinensis. Next base: position 191,138 of record JADAZR010000058.1, on the reverse strand, counting down.
GTTTGCGGATCGGTGTGACGGAGGCATATGAGGATAACTCCATGTTGAATGAAGGAAGTTGAACGATTATCACTCGGGTGTGCGCTTCATGGCAACGGTATCTATTTGATGGAACTATGTAGGCTAAAGCGCCCTTTGAACCAGCACCAACATGTGTTGACAGGTGGCATGCAGATATGGTTACATGCAGATATCTATCAGGCTAGAGTGGAGAAACCCGAAGGAATGGCACAAGTGGGTGTTTAAGGAGTGCACTATGTACTGACTCATCTGCAAAAGTGTCTGAACCCACGTAGTGATGTTTTGGAATTTTTGTTGTTTGCTCGGCAGAAGGTAAGCAAGCTAAGGATGCTCTGCAACGATGATTTTCGACTCTTCGAGAATGTGGTGGTGTTAGGGTCGTAATGTGTATGATGACCTCCTTGCTGGAAAGACGGCTTGTCGAGGGCTATCCGATGGTGGTGCGCACTTGTGTTGGGACGTTGCCGTCGTCGACATAATCAAGTCCGACCCTACACAGTAGCTCGCATCCAACAGGTTACGCAATCAGGGCGCAGCTGTAGGCCTTAGTCCCGGCGGGCATGCCATCCGAAGAGGGAGGTGGGGCGGCTGAAGATCTTGCGCGGACCCTGCGAGTAGGATTGGGGGGAACGGGGTACTTTGGGTTAGGGTCTGGCGTCTGGTAAGAAGCTGAAGAAATCCCACGTCAGCCCGCGGGTAACCGGCAATTGGTGGGAATACCTCGCTACTAGATGATTTGATTTCAGGCAGAGGCGGGGCGGTGATGGAGGAATACATTGCTAGTACCAACAGTTTCCACCCTGTAAGTCGCGCATCCTGAGACATGATAATCCTTCTTGTACACCACCAACAGCCGAAGCCACGACCAATGTGCGAACAAGTTCGGGTCATACCTAATGTGCTCTCAGCTTGGCCCGGCGCTGTGGTCCTAGTGCTGTTGGGTGCCCAGTGCGAATAGACCAATGCCGCGCAACGTGGGACGCCACCATCTAATCAGGATGATTCAGTGTGGATTGATCAAAATACGAGTATGTTTTCTGGCAGGCCCGCCAACGAATCGATGCATTCGATATCCCTCGGGCCTAGTATCGTCCCCACTAAGAGCTCCTGCGCTACATCCTCAGTGGTCCTCAGTCCCCAACAGCATAAGAGGCGACTTACGTACAGCCCTAGCTGAAATCCTGGCGGAGTGGACCATATTAAACAGAACACGAGTGGCAGATGGAATTCCTGCCTCTACGTAGCCCAAGAGAAAATTGGAACTGACCTCAAGGGTTCTTGACAGTGCCAGGCCCCGAGAGTTCACGACGAGGCACCAGCCGCATAGCTACATGCACAGAACTGCCTTTCAGCACGTAAGACTGCTTACTGTGCATGGTATTCATCACCTGCATGCCATGTTAACTCCGGTACATCCACATGTCCATCGTCAGCATGGGGGCTATGGCCGGCACCAACCCACAAGCCAGCCCTGCAGTCATCCTGACTGCACGTCCGCCTGAAGGAAGCAGTGCCGGTGAGAGAGGCGAGATCGTCCATACCCACCCTGTTTGAAATAGAGGATTGAGCCGATAAGAGGCTGAATCCCCTTTGGTCCGCACTTCTGCGGTTGGCGCCCATGCAGAAATAATGCAGCTGGCTAGCCTCTTTGGAGGAAGAGACGAGTGGGAGTTCCTTCCTAAAGTGGCGGTTTTAAGTTGTCTTGCCTTGGAAACTGCGACATCAAAAATCCTCTCAGAGGCTGGCCAGTTGCATGTTCCACCGGGCAGACCAACACAGAACCAACAGTCACGCAAAATCCAATTAACCCACATCTTCAGCCTTGATTTGCGGCCCGTATTTAGTAGCTAACTGCACACGGTTTTGCGCACCACTTTTTATGTTGCAATACTAGGGCTCCTCCCTGTCACACATCAACGCTTGAACATTGAGAATGTCTATCTCTGAAGGCTCCGCTGACCCCGTTGACTGGTTCCGGGAACTCTCTGCCAGTGATGCAGAACCGTCCAGGCTTGAGAGCCTGGACGAAACGTCGCTGGAGTGGTTGGAGCAGATACCCTTTTCCACAGAAGAACAACACGAATCTGCCTACGCCAGCGCATCAATACCCTTTGCAACCGGGCCACATTTGCAGCTATGTCAAAACCCACAGGGCTCCTGTATAACCATGGCGACCAAGTTCCTCAAGTCTATACATGCCCATTCTGCGTCCTGTGTCATGGGTATCAAATCACACCATCAACCGCAGCAGCAAATAGACTGTACCGTGGATGACGTCTTGTCTACCACGCAAGAGGCGTCGCGGGTCCTACGCGGCCTTGTCCAGTGTCATTGTCACGATAGCCCTCAGATTCAGCTACTAGTGACCGTCATCTGTTCAGAAGCCATCTTCTGGTACCGTCGCATCATCGCCACATACAGCAGTGGCCACAGCAATTCCACCAACAGCGAAATGGACGGCCTCCAGGAAGAAAACGAACGCGTCCCTCTACAAAGGCGACCATTTTGCATTGGTAAACACCAATTCGAAGGCCACACAGAGGCCATGCTGATTGGCCAGGTTGTGTCAACCAGACTCCAGGAGCTCGAACGTATCATGGGGGACGTTGCTTGGAAGACATCTCCTTGGTCCCAGAGAATCATAGGTTCTAGCGTGGTTGAGGGAGGCACCGAGATGCTGCCTGAAAGGGTACATACGAGAAGCAATGGGTTTCTGAAAGACCAGCTGAACGCAGCTAGACGTGAGCTTGCTTCTGGTATCATTGACGCGATTAGCAATTGACGGTTATTAGAAGCGGAGGATGGGCGCAATAGACCTGGAAATAGACGATTCAAGATACGAATAATCAAATAATGTATTTTCTGATCTAACGAATGTATCTCAATAACTTAGAAGTCCCTGGGATAATACATCCACATATTTACCTTCCAAGGTCATTCAATGTTTCAGAGGGGCCGCAAAAATGATCGAGGTCCCCATGACCGGCGCATATTTCTTCACTGAGACTGGCTGAAGCCCTGCCCGCTTCAGCAGCGAGTCCCACTGCGAGGCCGTCCGCTCAAACGCCCCAAATAGTGTCAACATTTGAAGATCGAGCCCAGCAGGCCACACGTGTGCCCCCATGTCAGGGACGACGACCTCGTCGATGAGGACCATCGAGTCGGCCGACATGGCAGGCACGATATTAGCCAAGATCTTGACAGCCTTTTCATCGTCCCAGTTGTGGAGGATAGCTCGCAGGTAGTAGTACTTGGCGCCCTCCACGGGCTGCGGGCTGAGAAAGTCGTGTGCCATGAGCCGGACTCCCTTGACAGCCGGGGCGCTGTTGATTGTCTCTTCGCGGTCCTGGACCACCACACGACCGGCCAGCTCCGGGTACTTGGCCAGTACCTTTGCTGCCTGCTGCCCAGTGTTTCCGCCGATGTCTACCAGCACCGTACTCTCAGAGGAGTATGAGGCAGGGTCGAGTGGAAGCACATCGAAACAGTTGCCCTCTTTGGGCACCCCCATGAGGCTCTGGAAGTCTTTCAACACATCTGGGTGCTGCTTGAGCCAGGGAAAGAGAGCCAAATCCGTGTCAACGCCCTTCTGGAACGCGGTGGTCGATGCTTGGTTCTTGTACCCAGTCTCCTTCAGGAAGTCCGGCAGAGCCTGGAATGCAGGAGTGGTGACGGCATGGAAGAAACGCATGGGGCCTTCGATCCGAGGGTCGGCCAGAGTGTACGTCGCCTTTCTGGCCACGTACTGGTCTGGCGCCACCTCAGCCGCAAGGCGGTTGGCTACCAGATAGCGCATGAGGCGGCTCATGAGCAGCGGGTCAGCCATGGAGGGCTGGGACAGCTGCACAGAGGACAAGGGTTTGTTGCTCTCTGTCAGGGACTTGAAGATGCCAAGATCACCGCCGAGCTTTATCAGGGCTACTTGTCGGCTCTAGATGAGTTCCAAAAATTGAAATTAGTCTTTATTTCTCATAAAATAGCGCCAGACTACATGAAACCTCTATTGACGTACAGCGTTCACAAAACGAAGCATCGTGTCGTGGGGAGTCTCAAGCTCCTCGGCCGACTCATGCAGCGACGACATCAGGCGGTGTCTGCTGGCTTCGTCGAGTGAAGAAGACGTGGGCTTTTCCTCCTTCGCCATGAGCTCTGCCATACTCTCGACCCCATTGTGCCCGTTGGTAGTCGTGCTGTGCCCGTTCATCCCGTTGGTCTTGGTGCTATGCCCGTTGACGCCGTTGACAGGGGGGGTGTGTCCATTGGTGACGTTGCTCCCGTTGATCGGTGCACCATTGCCATTCAGCCTATTCGCAGCCCTGGCCTCGCCGTTGAGGAACGAAAGCGAGTCGTGATCAGTGTACTTCACCGAGGCTTTCTTGGCGGCTGTCAGGCCCAGACGACCGTGCTCCAGGCGGGGTGCAAGACCGTCGATGGAATCTGTAGTGAAGTTGTCGATGTTGAGTGAGTCCTCGGGGCGGACCATGCGCCGTCCCTGGAGTGTCTTCAAGATGGATTGCTCTTCCGGCGTGAGCTTCGATTCTAATTCCTCGAGCGCCTTGCGGTTCTTCTCGTCGTAGACATCGCCATCAAGGCCCAGTTGCTTGAGCTTGTTCACGAGCGCCTCCTTGTCCTCAAATGAAACATGAGCAAAGGCCTTGAAGCAGAACTCGACTGTCTTCGAAATCTCGTTTTGGCTCAATTTACCCTTCGTATCGGCATCGACCGTGCCCTGAATGACTGTAGAGTTTCAGTGTCAGAGAGAACCATGTAATGCAGAGGGATGTGGTTAAGGTAAGGTATATGCTGGCTTACTGGGTCGGAACAAATCGAACGCCCTCTCAAAGCCCTGCTCATTGAAATCGTCAATGACCGGGACATCCTGAGAACGGATCTGCTTCAATGCACTCGAGACAACCAGGAGGAAGCGAGTGTAGCTTTCGGTCGTCTTCTTGTCGTGCCACGACGACGCCGTTTCCTCGTCACAGTCACCTCTGTAAACAGCCGAGATGGTTGCTGCTGATGACAACCCACCCGATAGGGCGAGGTGGACGCCAGAGGAAAAGAATGGGTCGATGAAAGACCCGGCATCCCCAGCAATGCGAACACCCGGGAACCCGTAGCACGAAGCGCTGTACGACCAGTCGGACGCCGACTTGATCTCGGACACGAGCTCGCCATTGGCTAGTAGGTCTTTGATGCCGGGGACGTGCTCGAGAGATTGCATGTAGAAGCCCTTGGTCGAAGGCTCAGTCATTTCCTTCTTCTTCTGCGTAGCCATCTCCTGGTTCTGGACGATGCCGACCGAGTGGGTGCCATTATGCAGCGGGATGAACCAACACCACCCGCTGCCGTCCTTGAGCGCCTCAAAGTATGGGGCACCCTCCTTGTGAGTTCCAACGGCGTGGACGCCGCCGCCCTTCCAGTATCCCCAGTTGGCGATATTCTTGAGACCCTGGTTGTAGTGTCTGTTCTTGAGATACTTGGTGCTGACCACGCCAGCCCGGCCTGACGCATCGACAATGTAGTCCATCGAGATTGTGCCAGAGGTTCCATCCTTGCGAGTCCAAGTGGCGGACACAGGGCGGCCGGGGTGCTCAGCGCCCGGAGGACTGGGCGCGAATTCGATAGAGGCGACCTTGGTCTGGTCGAACGTCTTGGCGCCGCACTCTCCTGCGTGCTTGAACAAGAGCTCGTCCGCCTCGGATCGGATCACGTTCCAGGCGTAGCCGCCTTCGCCACCAGCAGCGATGAAGTCCGTATCTAGAGACCCAACATTAGATCAAATGCTTCGTGATATCATGCTTCTGGGTATGCTTACATGTTTCAGGCCGGGACCAATTCAGGCGAAACGCGCCTCCTTTCTGTGTCTGGGTGTTAATCTCTTTTGTGTTCAAATCACCATTGAACAATGGAACTTGGATAAAGGAGAAATTGGATGACTTGCCTTGACATTGAAACCATGAGCATCCCACTTCTCGTACGCGTCAATGAACTTGAGAAAGTGTCGCATGGACGGCAGCATGCTTTCACCAATGTGGTACCTGCCGAGTAAGTTTTAGCCTAATGTCCGTTTTCGAAACTTTGTTGTCAGCTGCCGCAATGCAACTCACCTGGGGAATTTGTCTGCCTCCAGAAGCACCACATCGATGCCCTCTCGCGCAAGAGCAGAGGAGGCATATGATCCGGCTGGTCCACCACCAATGACCAATACCTTGCACTTCTCTGGAATAGTGGCCATAATGTTTGACTTTTGCTGCAGACAATGAAGAGGAATTGGTTTTTTTCGATGATGGAGAGGTGAAATTTCGGAGGAGTATGCTGCTCTGGCTTCAATATGTATGTGAGGACCTATTGCTGAAGCATGGTTTACTATCACTTTTATGCATGCAGTTTTTCCAAGGTGATGCTCTCATTCTCGCTCGATAATAGACTCCACACATGTCGTCTGAGGCCACTCAGTGCTGACGGGAGGCTGGTGGGGGATTTTCGGGGGGTTTGTTCGGAAGGATCAAATGTCTCTGCTTACATTCCTACGCCGGAATCCGACTTGCGTCTGCAGGCAGCGCGGTGTCAGATCTTGGAAGCCCAATTCAGAAAATGCGTTAGTCACATCAAGGCTGCGTTGCATAATCAATCACAGATGGGATTTCCCCCCGCGAGTAGCATCCACTGTGGACCGCCCATTGTCTAGTTTCGAGTTGCCGACTTAGAACCAACTTTCTCGATTGCACTGGAATTTATCATGATGGCTCTAAGCTCTAAGCCCAAGGGCTTCTACTCCTCCGGATTTTGGACCGATTATCTCGCTGCACAGCGAAGCAAATTGCCTACACTCCCGGATATTGACGATGGTTTCTCTCATCGCGTTATTCGTTTTCTGGGAGGCAATCCGGGAGACATGCAACTTCAGGGGACCAACACATATTTAGTTGGTACCGGCAGGAGCAGAATTCTCATCGATACTGGCGAGGTAAATTGTCTTCTATCCACGAGCTCTGCTTTGGCTTTATCTACTTAGGCCCTCCTTGGCCACACAAATCCTGATGGAGCTGGGAGAATTAACAAGGACGCATCAGGGTTTCCCGCAATGGGCTACGAACCTCACCATATACCTCGACAGCCATGACATAGAAATATCCCAGGTGCTGCTGACTCACTGGCACGCTGATCACACTGGAGGAATCGACGACCTGCTTGCATACGATTCAAGCATAACAGTTCACAAGAACCGACCCAACAAAGGGCAGCTAGCCATCGCAGACGGGCAGACTTTCCGGACACATGGTGCAACCTTAAGGGCGGTAGTGACGCCTGGGCATTCCAGTGATCATACGTGCTTTGTGTTGGTAGAGGAAAACGCCTTGTTCACTGGAGACAACGTCTTAGGCCATGGATATAGCGTTGCAGAAGACTTAGGCGCATACACAAGCAGTCTGAAGCGAATGGCAAGCCTGGGGTGCTCCACTGGGTATCCTGGTCATGGAGCAGTGATAGGGGATCTGCCACAGAAACTATCAAGATATATATCACAGAGAGACGCTAGAGAACGGCAAGTCTACGCGACATTAGCCAAAGAGACTTCACCTGGTTCGTCAAGAGTCACTGGCGGTAGTGTTTATGATCACAAGGCTGGGGACAACATGGACAAGATGGTTTCATATACACATGGTCTTTCAGTTGCCGATATATGTCGTATTCTGTACGGGGAGACGTTCAGAGATCCGGCTACTTTTGAGTCCGCCTTGAAGCCTTTGCTGAGCCAGGTTCTGTTCATGTTAGAAGAGCAAGGAAGAGTTGGTTTCACGATGGCTGGCTTAGACAAGGAGACCAGGTATTGGTTTGCAAGAGATGTTGTGTGTAACTAGATGTTGTGGGAATACACAAATTCATTCTCATTGATTACGAGATTTGGTAATAGATCGACCTTTAGAGCCCGAGTCTCTGCGAAAGTTCTCCTACAGGTAATTGCCACTTCGTGAGTGTCATTTGCTTTACGTATACTAGGTCATTGCAGAGCCTGACTTGGCATGAAAATATTTCCTCCCAAAATACTGGAACCTTGTTAATGGCATCCAAGCTGCATACCTACCCAGATACAGATGCATACTCACGAACACGGCTCAAAAATCGTGATGAGCGGTGTGGATGCATACTAGTATGCTGTGATCCAAAAGGAACATTTCTGCAGGATTATAATCCACCGACTCGGATCCCGAGTTTGGGAGTGCCTCCCTAGGCGAGCTTTGCAGCTTACTCGCATACTGAGACCCACCAGTGCCTGCCTGGGCGGATCGATGATTCCCAGCAAGGCTTGCACCCATTCAGGTCAACATTGATTTGAAAGGACGGTTTCAGCAATTGCGGACCCTCTGGGTTCAATTGATCATCTAGCAGACCCTCTGTTCAATTATTGGCCTTTCCGAGGGCACGTTGCTTTCCTCACTCAACCTGGAGCGGTATACACATTCGAAAATACTTGACAACGATGACAATGGACAGCGACAACCCTTTCATCCATCCTTCCGACGTTGACCAGGCAGAGCAGAGAGGGAGCGTCAAAGACGCCAGTCGCTCTACCAGATTTATACTATTCAGCAACGAGCTTCCTAGCGGTGATCTGCACGACCTGTTCCGCAGGCTGCATAGATGTGCCAAGCTACCTAGATATTCCCTTCTCGCCTCCTTTTTGCGGCAGAGCGCTTGGGTCTTGAGACAGGAGATCCAAAAGCAGCCGCGACATATACGCGAGTCGGTACCGCCATTCAGCGATGTTTTAACACTGGCTTCGCTTTGGGGTGGCCTTAAAAACAGTCACTTGGGTGGTGCCTGGGAGGCTGCGTTCGTCTGCGTCTACGAGATTGCCATGCTCATCGGGTGAGTCGGCATTTTGATTCCTTCCTAGAACTTTGACCATTCCCCGGGGATCTACCAATACTGACCTTCTCTTACTTTCAAAGATACCATGAAACATATGATATTCCATACCACAATGAGTCAAGAAGCAACAAGAACATGATCACCGACACAGGCTGTCTGGCAGGAATCAGCGTCGGCCTCTTTTCGGCTGCAGCAGTGGCAGTGTCTACTTCACTCCTAGACGTCGTTTCTTACGGAGCTGAGAGTGTGAGAATTGCCTTCACATTTGGTGCTCACGTTGGCCGTTGCTCCCAGCTCCTCGAGCCCACGGTGGCAGCAGCGTCTCCTGCTAGCTGGGCTTATGTGGTGATGGGTATACCAGTGGATGTCATAAAGGCAGAGCTCGACAATTTCAATGGCCAACAGCAAGTCTCTGATAAAGATACAACGACACCACTGACCCAGGTCAGCATCAGCCACGTTGACCACGCCTCAGTCGGTGTCACCGGCCCTCCGTCGCGCCTCAGGGAACTCTTCCGGCAGTCAGCGAAGCTTGGGTCATCCCGACATGCGCCGTTGCCCATATCTGGAGGTCTGTGTCATGTTCCCAATGTGTACGGAACCAATGATGTGCGTATCATCCTCGAGACGGCGGACGTACGGGAGCGTTGGGGCCCCAAGCCTGTCCAGCGGCCACTGCTGTCGCCATACACGGGAGCCCCCTTCTCGGCCACAGATGCGAGTGGCCTTATTGAGTCAATCTGCACCGAGGCTTTGACCAAGCCGTTGTACTTTGACAAGCTTGGCGGTGGTGCGGCCACGCAACTCAAGATGCACGAGGAGTCGTCATCGTTCGAGATACTCCATTACCAAACGTCACCACTCATGGAAAACATCATCTCCAGTATCTCGGATACACTCTCCAGCTTGCCCAAGACCTTTGTCCGGCGCCAGGACCTCGTGGAATGGGTGATGCAAGACGAATCGCGGTTCGATCAGCTCCATGGTACTCCAGGCCTCCCGCAAGAGTCGAAATTGGCTGTGGTCGGCATGTCCTGCCGCCTGCCAGGGGGCGCGGATACTCCTGAGCAATTCTGGCAACTGTTGGTCGACGGTCGTGATACCCACACCATCATCCCTCCGGATCGATTCGATGTCGATGCGCACTTTGACCCCACTGGGGAGACGGAAAACACAATTGGGACAAAATTCGGCAACTTCATCGACAACCCGGGCCAATTTGATGCTGGATTCTTCAACATGTCGCCGCGCGAGGTAAGATATGATTGTCGTCCAGAAGTTGTTCAGCTATTGAATAAAGCTAACATGATCGCGAAATGACAGGCTCAACAGACAGATCCGATGCAGCGTCTGGCTCTGGTCACTGCATACGAGGCCCTTGAGATGGCCGGCTTTGTCCCGAACAGGACACCATCGTCTCATGTGTCACGGGTAGGGACGTACTACGGCCAAGCCAGCGACGACTATCGCGAAGTCAACGCAAGCCAGAGAATCGGCACCTACGGGATTCCTGGCACCGAGAGAGCCTTTGGAAACGGCCGCATCAACTACTTCTTCAACTTCAAGGGGCCCAGCTTCAACGTCGACACGGCGTGCTCCAGTGGTCTCGCCGCCGTTCATGCAGCCTGCTCGGCACTGTGGGCTGGCGATGCTGATACTGTCGTGGCTGGGGGCCTCAACGTTATTGTAAGCTACCATCCTACCTAGTGAGATGAGGGAAAACGGCAGACAGCTCATAGAGGCTAACTTGGAACCCAAGACAAACCCAGACATTTACTGCATGCTGGGCAAGGGGCACTTTCTGTCCAAGACGGGCCAGTGCAAGGTGTGGGACGCTGGAGCCGATGGCTACTGTCGAGCAGATGGTGTTGGCTCCGTCGTCATCAAACGTCTCGAGGATGCCCTCGCGGACAACGATGTGGTCTTGGCGACCATCGCAGCTGGTTCCACAAACCACTCTGCTGAGAGCATCTCCATCACCCAGCCCCACGCCGAAGCTCAGAAAGACAATTACCGACAAGTACTGGACCAGGCTGGTGTCAACCCTCTGGATGTCAGCTTTGTTGAGCTGCACGGTACGGGGACACAGGTTGGAGACGCGATCGAGTCTGAGTCAGTGCTCGACTTCTTTGCGCCTATAGGACGACGCCAGCGTCCCCAAGAGCGTCTCAACCTGGGCGCCGTGAAGTCCAACATCGGACATGGGGAGGCCGCCGCAGGAATCGCGTCGCTGATCAAGGTGTTGTTGATGTACCGCCACGGCACCATCCCACCCCATATTGGCATCAAGACGACTATGAATCCTGTCGTGGCAGAGCACTTGGCCAACCGCAATGCTGGCATTATCTCTGTAAAGAATGCCCCGTGGCTCCCAATTTCGCAATCGCATGGTGCGAAGCGCTATTCGGTCGTCAACAGCTTCGGTGCCCACGGTGGCAATACGACGCTGCTCCTTGAGGACCCACCGGAGACAACAACAATACGCACCGACCAATGTGAAGAGTCAGGCCTCAAGGTAGCGGCCTGCGAGGTGGTCTGCGTCTCAGCCAAGAGCAAAGCCTCCCTTCGCGGCAATGTCGCTGCTTTGCTCGACTATCTGGATCGCCAACCCGAGACCGAACTCAAGGACCTTGCCTACACAACCTCTGCTCGGCGGATACATCATCACATCCGCATAGCCGCTTCAGTCTCTAGCACCTCCCAACTCCGAGGCTTCTTAAAAGCCGCTGTCGATGATATCAATTCGCAGGCGAGACATGTCTCGGCCGCCACGAAAAGAACAGTCGTATTCGCTTTCTCGGGCCAGGGTTGCTTCTATCGGGGTGCTGCAGCACAACTAATGGCACGAGCGCCAGACTTTCGCAATCTGGTCCTCCAGATAGACCAACTGGTACGGCAAATGGGTTTTCCCTCGGTGGTCTCTGCAATTTCTGGTGATGCGGCCACCAAGATCGGCGATAATGCTATCAACAAAATATCTCCACCAGCTTCCACGCCCTCCAGTACCACTGGAGAGAATGGATTTGAAGCTTTGGTGTCGTCAATCAAGAGTATCAGTTCCACGTCCATATCTACGGAACCGGCGACGGCAGTAGAAGAGGAGAGTCCACTTGTCACTCAACTCGCCACCGTCGGTCTCCAAATCGCACTGGCACAGTACTTGGTGCAGCTTGGGATCACACCCAGCGCGGTCATTGGACATAGTCTAGGCGAGTATGCCGCATTGGTCGCTGCTGGTGTCTTGTCCGTGGCAGACGCTCTGTTCCTAGTTGGGAAGCGAGCTCAACTTATGATGGCCGCCTGTGAGGCTGGAAGCCATGTCATGTTGTCCGTCCGAGGTGCCTCGGGCGCCCGCATCGACGAGCTCTGTAGCGCGAGCCAGCAGAAGTTCCACTATGATATCTCGTGCATCAACGGGCGTAACGACACTGTCGTGAGCGGCCGTCGACAAGACATGGTTGCTTTGCGCGATATGCTGCAGGGAAGCCATGGTCTCAAATGTGTCCTCCTCGATGTCCCCTTTGCGTTCCATTCGGCACAGCTGGACCCGATCGCCGACGACTTTGAACAAGCTGCTGGCTATGTCACGTTCAAGGCCCCTGAAATCCCAGTTGTCTCTCCTTTGCTGGGACAGTACATCTCCAAAGGTGGCATCATCGACGCGACCTATCTACGGCGGGCTACCCGTGAGCCTGTTGATTTCGTGTCTGCGCTGGACGCTGTCACGAGCGACGGCTTGGCCGATAATCAGAGCATCTGGATTGATATAGGACATCACCCAGTCTGCACCTCGTTCGCTCGGAACGAGAAAGTGGCAACAAATGTTTTGGCGTCGCTGCGGCAAGGCGACGACACACTGTCAACCTTCACTTCCACTCTAGCCACACTGCACTGTCTCGGCCTTCCCGTTGCGTGGAACGAATACTTTGCCGGACGCGAGAAATCTCATCGTCTGCTTCACCTTGATTCTTACCAATGGAACCTAAAGAACTACTGGATTCCGTACGACACCACGTGGACGCTGGATAAGGCACACGCTGGGGCCAAGGAAACCACCAAGTCGATGTCGAGTCCACCTTTCTTCACTTCATCTGTGCAACAGGTGGTTTCCGAGGAATTTGATGGAACGTCGGGACGGATGGTGGCACTCTCCAACTTGGCCCATCCCGATCTGCTTGGGGCAGCAGAAGGGCATAAGATCAACGGGCGTAGTGTGGTGACTGGGGTAAGGCTCCTATTCCTTTGCTCATTCTGTCTCCCTATAGACAATCTTTGATGTTGTTTGCTGACCATTGACTACCCAAACAGAGTGTCTGGGCAGATGTCACCTTGACGGTCGGCGAGTACATGTATAAACGTATGGCCACGGGAGATGACCAGCCCAACATGAACGTCAAGAATATGCAGGTGCTTGAGGCCCAGGTGTTGCACGACGGGGACTCATCCCACTACATCCAAATTCAAGGAGACCTGGATATGTCCCTGAGACAAACGCAAGTTGCGCTCTATGCAGCAAACGCAGACGGAACCCGCAAAACGGACAAAGCCTTCGCGATGGCAACTGTCTGCTACGAAGACGCACAGCAATGGCAAGCGGAGTGGCAGATTGCGTCGCATCTTGTCGCTACACGAGCCCGGTCACTCTGGCAAGATGCATCGAACGACGGTGGCAGAGTGAGCCGCCTGTCCAGGGGCGCCGTGTACCAGCTGTTCGCCAACGTGGTGGCTTACGCACCGCGGTATCGCGGGATGCAGCGCGTCGCCCTGGCCGAGGAGTCCCAGGAGGCAACGGCCGATATCCTGCTGGGCGACTCGCGACACGGCACCTGGAACACGCCTCCCCACTGGATCGATAGCACCTTCCAGCTCGCAGGGCTCGTCATGAACGCCTTTGGCGTGCAGGGCGACGACGCCGACACAACCTGGTCGTCTCGCGACTTCTTCTTCATCACGCCGGGCTGGCGCTCGTTCCGTCTTGCAGAGCCGCTTGCGCCCGGGCCCGAAGTAACTTATCGGAACTACGTCCGCATGTTCCCCGTTGATGGGGAGGCCGGGACGTTTGCTGGTGATATATACCTGCTCCGCGGTGAAAACGTCGTCGGCATGTGTGCTGGTATCAAGTTCAAGCGCGTCCCGCGCGCGATGATGCCCATCATGTTTCCTCGGCAGACGGGCAAGGGCAACGGCGGCGCCGGCCGGAATCCCGGGCATCCTTCGGCCAACGTGAGCTTTACCAGCACCACCGCCACTGGACCAAGCAAGAGGCATGGCAACAGCAATGTCCAGTCTCCTGGGCCAGTCACTGCTGTCACCTCGCAGACACCCATCCCTGTCATTGCCAGTCCGCAGCGGCAAGATAACATCAACGCCGTGCAAGCGGCAGAGCCCATCGTGTCGGCCACGGAGAACACTCAGCCGGCACAGTCACTTGGAGGGGCAACCACACGCGTGGATGCTTGCCTCCAGCTTATTGCGGATGAAACTGGCCTGGATCTGGAGGATCTGTCCGGAGACGCTGCTTTTGGTGAACTTGGCGTCGATTCCTTGATGTCGCTCGCGTTGTCTGACAAGATGCGCGTGGAGTTGGGCATTGATGTCAAGGCATCCATCTTCATCGAGTGTACCACTGTTCAAGAGTTGGTCAATTGGCTGGGTAAGGTTGCTGTTGCTGGCCGGAGTTAGACTGTGAATGGAATCATGTGCCCGCATGGAATCTGCCAATAACTAAAGAGAGCAATTATTCTACACATGGCCTATCCGCCAAGGGGAGGGGAGGGGGGGTTCGACAACATAGCGTCAGTATCTCCACCAAATAGCAGTTTTACAACTTGACCAATGCAAATGTCGATAATTCTGCGCACTATTTACATTGCCAGTGCACAATCCTTTTATTCTTTTAGTATCACGGCGTCCTCACGTTCGATTGACGAACCGCTATGAAGTGACTCCCTCACTGTCTTCTCCCATTTGTGTTATGACACATTCACCCATACGAGCTGGATTGAGGCTAGTTAAGCCACTAAAATAAGCCATGCCAATTGCTCACTTCGCCACACCAGTCCACTGTACAGGAGGTGTAACGTCGTGGAGCTCGACATTTTGATTTTCATAGTCCATGCTGGTGTTCGTGCTTTCCTGAGTCTGAAGAAAAGAGTCTTTGGGGAGGTCGATTGTCCTTGGAGTACTCTCTTTTACTAACGATGACACCCATAGAGTACGAAGAGATGTTGTGGCCGATTGTATGTACAGTTTTACTTTCTCGAAGAAAATTGGGAAGGTAAAGACGCAGGCAACAATTATCCCAACGTTCATCTCGACGGTTCTAAAACCAAGACGATTAGCGACATGGCTCTGCAAGCCTAGGTTCTCTTGAACGCCAAGTACGCAGGAAAAGGTACGAACGTGAACTCGGCATTGATCGCTTGTACCCATAGAACATCATCAATTTTGTAGTTGATGGCAAACTCGATCATTCGGGCCAAACTCGTCGCGCATGCACTATGACTGGATTAGAAAGCTGCCTGACCCGCATACGATCCAGCTTCGATGTAGGGCTCTCCACCGCGATGAGGTAATGTTGAGGCCGGTGCTACGGGGGTTGGGGGGTTTGGAAGGGGGTTACGCACGCGAGGCCAGCTGCGAACACAATCGATAGACCTATCTTCTGCCGGGAGCGTAGTTGAAGTTTTAGAAGCTGCGGAAAAGGCAGGAGAAGGACCCAAAAGTCCGATACGACGTTAAAAACAGCATTCAGCATGATCACCGGCCCACTGTAGTTTTTGCAGAACTGTGATGTGGTCGCGGCTGTGCCATTACATGTAACGATGGAGGCTACGGCCACTCCCATCATGGCAGTATAGAAGAGAGCCATTATCAGCACTCCACAGTAAACGATGTTCTTAAACATCTTGTTGGTGCTGAAAATGCGAAGACAAAGGAGTAAGATGGAAAATTTAGCAAAGAAGATGGTAAAGGGATAAACAATGCCAAGTGCAGATAGAAGCTGGATTCGTTAACATCTATTATGTCCTCAATACTTGCGCAGGCTGATGTGGGTGCGGAAGACATGTTAGGTGCTAGGACTCGATGGCTTACTTGATTGTTTCTTGTCACGAGGATCCATGAAACAGGGATATCCCACATGTGTCGACCGAAGCCAACAAGTTCGATGACTTCAGACCGTTAGTGCCCAGATGACTAAATGTAATTAATAATGGGGTGATATACTTTTGTCGTAGATGATCATTTTTGCGACCGACCCGAGCTGAGTCTAGCCGTCAGTAGTTGTGATTAGAGTCAAGATGAACGCACGTACGGCAGCAAGCGAACAGGTAACTAGACATTGTGGTCGGTAAGTCGATCTAGTATAGATATCATGATCTCTCAAAACTTACGGTCATCCCAACCCCACTGCTTCGTGATTCTGGCGCGAACAAAGAGTCGCACTAGAACAGCAAGGAGCATAAGTCCCGTGAAGACGCCATCGAGAATCTCAATCTCTCTGCCCTTCGATGCCGGATCAACGAAATTCGGTGTGACCCCAGCTGGCGGAGTTGCAGCCGGATATTGATCGAGGGGATTCAACCTGGTCGACATTGTGCTTTCGGTACTGTCAAAATGGTTCAGACAGGATCTCCGTTGTTTAAAAGCTTTTATTGTTCGACCGGATTATAACGGCACTAAGCAAAGGTTCGGGGGTTGGCTGACCGGCTTCCAGCGCCCAGACGAGAGAATTTAAATAGGTACCGGCAGGATGTGGCAGCGTGGGCCACCGGAAACTCCGCACAATGATCGACTTTAAATACAATACGCTTAGCGTCACATTCGTCAATGAAGCAGCAGTTGGGGGACCTCATGCGCATGTGGGTAAACTAACATGGCATTGGCCGCCTTAGTTGATGTTGGCCTGGAAGTGGAGGATTATGGAAACGTCTGAAAGGCGAAGAGCACCACAGAGATGTCAGCTGGCCCCGTTGCAACACAAGGATTCCCGAAGGGCCCAAACTCAGCGCCTTTAGCGGCTGTGACCTTCAGCTAGGCTCAATTCCCAGGGGTATCAAATGTTAGCCCGGCGCTAACAGTGTTGATCGTATGCCTCAGCACAAATCTCTATCGTTCAAACTAGAGCGTAGTTCCCGTTATTAGCACCGTACTAACATTCGTTATTTCTGTGATCGTGGTAACCTGAGGCTGCTGCGCGAGTCACAGCATATTCGCGCGTATGTGTTTCATGACTCTCGCATCTTTGCGATTTGATTCACATGGGCACTCCGTTCCTAATTTGGCTGCTGTGCCGCCGACAGTGCTCCTCCTCGATGAATTTTCCAGGCCACTGCAACCATCCGGCGTACCGGCGTCGTATCGAAAGGTGTTCTCGAGTGGGACCTTGGGCGACCGCCAAGCAATGCTAACGCTGCACGTCCAGCCAACATGCAGCCAACGTGCAGCCAACGGAGCGGCTCTCGCAAGGGACAACACTAATATGCAGGGACCTCAATGAGGGATGTGAACAGCCTCCATCGTCTTCTTCTCAGACGCAGCTGCAAAACAGACGTCTCAGACGTTCGATTTTCATATACTGTCTGACTCGCCTGTCCCATCAATTGATCACCACACCATTTTCTCATCATCTGTTCGGACTGCAGCATAGATCTCCTACCTGGTAGGTGGACTGTCATCAGCTAAGGGTAGCCACAGCCCGCGATCACAGTCTCTTGATTTTCCGCCCCACTCTTGGTCCCCCTTCCCACTGCCCGATATCAGCCAGTATGGCTCCTTCACTCAGCCCAATTGTTGTCACAGGCGGCTGTGGTTTCATCGGCTTCCATATCGTCAGAGGCCTCCTTGCTCAAGAGCCCGAGAGCGAGATCCACGTCATCGACATCGACATCAACCGCAACACACATCCCCGCGTCAACTACCACAAATGTGACATTGCATCAGCCGCTGATGTCGAGGCAGTCTTTCTTCAAGCCACGCCCAAAACGGTTTTCCACGTCGCTTGCCCTGACTCTATGGTGCAGCAGCCCGATGTCTTCAGACGCGTCAACGTTGGCGGGGCTAAGAATGTCCTCTCGGCTGCACGGAAGGTCGGGACGGTACGAGCCTTGGTCAACACATCCACCTCCTCCGTTATCCATGACAACGTTAGCGATCTCATCGACGCTGATGATTCATTTCCCGTGCTGAAGTATCCAGCGCAGAAGCGAATCTACACGTTGACCAAGGCGGAGGCGGAAGCCGACCTCATCGCTGCAAACCGCAGCGGCGGGGACTCGTCGATGTTGGTCGTGTCTTTGCGCCCGGCCACTGCCTTCGGCGAGCGTGATACTATCTGCATGGGCAAGATCGTGGCGTCCTGTCGAGCTGGCAAGGGCAATATCCAGATAGGCCCAGGCACCAACGAGTACGACTTTATGTACGTATCGAACCTTGTCGATGCGCACATTCTCGCAGCGCAGGCCCTGCACAACGCTTATGGCAAGCCCGTGCCAGAGGAGGACAAACGTGTCGACGGCCAGTGCTTCAACGTCACAAATCACGAACGCATCCTCTTTTGGGAGTTCCAGCGAGGTGTCTCGGCCTCTATTGGACTACCTGTGAAACCAGAAGACATCAAGGTCGTTCCGGCATGGGTTGCGCTGCTAGGGGCGTCAATTATGGAGTGGATCACGTGGATTCGGACTCTAGGCAAGGGACAGCCAGCCATCACACGAGAGGCCGTTCAACTTACCACTGTTACACGTACCCTGAATGGCGATCGATTTCAGCGCGTGACTGGATATCAGCCAAGAGTCAGCATACGCGATGGCCTTGAGATTGCTGGGAAATGGTTTTTGGAGGAGCAGAAGAAGGAGACACAGTGCGTTAAGAAGACCATATGAGTCGCTAGATTGACGATATATGACGTGGTGTATAATTTAAAATTCACAAAACTGGCTATATTGACGTTGTGTCTCTTGAAGAGCTCATGATCTGACCTGGAAGTCCACCATAGCCGCCTGGCGTTTTCCTGGATCAGCATGGGCCGCCCACTAGAAAAAAATCCAAATAGAGTCGCATTTGGCAGGGATGAAACCGACTCTCAACCCTTTTTTACGTGACACCAAAATCTCTCCTTTGACTACAACCTCCAAAGCGTTTGCTAATGGGCCGAGGATGCCTAACCGGATGACAGACACAGGTGTTCGGATAGGAAACTCAGCACACGCGGCAATTGAAATCAAGGTTGAGGCAAGCTAAGGGTAGCGACGACTACAAAGATTATACCCTCTAAGCCCCCAGACCTACGGCAAAAACTTGTGACTATGACAAAATCCGTAGTCCAAATGCGCTCTGAAACTCTCATAAATAGATAGGTCCGCATGTTTTGCAGAAAATGAACTCAATTCGGTGCAAAGAGATTAGTAATCTTCCCCCAAAGTCACAGGTTGTGTGTTATTGCCTTATGTGGAGTATGATACAATGGAGATAGACTGCGAGAGCTGCTGGGTCCGGATGTGTATTTCCGAAAGAGAAGAGATAGCTATCTCAGTAAGCAAAACCACGGCACCATGGTATCCTGAAATAAATATTCTATGTCTTTAGTGATTTCTATATTACTCTATTATCTCCTCATAAACGATTGTATCTGACTTATAGTTCCCTGCTTAATCATCATCATTATTCTTTGCAAATATGGCTAGAAGTTCTGAGTATTAAAGCAGCAATGAAGGAATTGTTTTAAAAAGTCCTGATGAAATTCACGAAGTTATAATTTAATATATAAGAATATAATCCCCAACCCTAAAATAAAAGTACATATGAAAATAATTTCACACTTTAGTACAGCCCAGCCGTAGCGTCTTCATCACACAGATGTGTCACGCCGTGAAAGCCGTAGGATCTGCCCGTGGCTCAGCTATAGTTTCCTGTGACTCATGCAGTGGCGTAAGCAGTGCCCCTCTCTTCAGAATCCCTTCAAAAAGATGGTCAGAGCTCTGGGATCTCACGTCTTTTCCTCTTCGGCTCTAAAGTCTCCTCGTTCAGATACTCACTTAGAAGTCTCCAAATAGATTCTTTCTCTACCTCGCCAAAATGGGTTTCGTCGACTTCCTCCAGGATACTGGTCTGACTCGTGAGTTCCTTTTAATTATTGTGCAAACTCTCCAACCCCTGGCGAGCAATCGCATTGCGAACGACGACTCTGCAAGTCTTGGAACCAACAGCTGACCAACGACTCAGAGCTCAACAGCTGGTTGACCACTCGATCCTACATCGTCGGGTAGGTGCTCTCGCCTTGATTTATGTCCGAAGATATTCTGCAGCGAGGTAGCAGATTGTATTTCCCACGTAGATGACATGCTCTGCCGTTTCGGCTGCTCCTCATCTCGCATCGTGGGAAAACGAAACTCGATGCGCTTCCCTTCCTGCCCTTTGATGATGAGATCAATTGGTCCGTTATTCTGAGCAGACTCAAGGCCTGCGAATGAAGACATAACAAAGCATTCTCATCTCTGAATTTCGATACCACCAGCCCTCCTTGTCATTAGCTTTGCAGTTGGTCACTGACCAGGAGACTGACCTTGCCGGCTCCAGTTACGCCGCCTCCCAGGCCGATGTTGCCTGCTTCAAGGCCCTGAAGGACAGCCCCGACGCCGCCAAGTACCCCCACGCCGCTCGCTGGTGGAAGCACATCGCCTCGTACGAGGCCGACTTCGCGAATCTGCCTGGTGACGCCTCCAAGCCTTACACCGTCTACGGCCCCGACGACGTCGCCGCCACTCTGAACCCCGCCAAGGCGCCCGCCGCCGAGGAGGAGGATGACGACGTCGACCTGTTCGGCAGTGACGACGAGGAGGAGGATGCCGAGGCTGCCCGTATCCGCGAGGAGCGCCTGGCTGCCTACAGGGAGAAGAAGGCTGCCAAGCCCAAGGCTGCTGCCAAGTCCGTCGTTATCATGGATGTCAAGCCCTGGGGTGCGCACCACAAACTATCACCTTTGCTCTGATCCCGCTTGTATGTTGGATACTGACTCCTTCTCCCTGCAGACGACGAGACCGACATGAAGGCCCTGGAGGCATCCGTCCGTAGCATTGAGAAAGATGGACTGGTTTGGGGTGCCTCTAAGCTGGTGCCCGTCGGTTACGGTGTCAGCAAGCTGGAGATCAGCCTGGTCGTTGAGGACGAGAAAATCTCTCTTCAGGACCTCGAGGATGAGATTGCCGGCTTCGAGGACTACGTCCAGTCTACCGATATTGTGAGTAGCCAACCGAGAGGCATGTGGATGAACTTGATGCTAACTGTGCCAACCCCAGGCTGCTATGCAAAAGCTGTAAACTAGCCATATGAGCAGGGCTTCTCAAGTAGAACTGCCATCCGTTCGTTGCAAGATATATGATCCCTTGGGGCATGGAACCTACTTGAGGATCATGATGGGAGGTTTTGAGTGTCGAGGAAAGACAAACGCAAAATCTTGAGAGATTTTACTCCAAAAGCCAACATAGAGAGAGTAATGAATGCATGCTTCGTGATGACCTTTCAGTGGCAATCCATGACCGATCTTTCACAAAGCATGCTACGTTGTGATGCAGTGCCACGGGCCTCTACTTGTGCACATTCCGCGGACAAGCTTTCGAAAAATGCGTGTTTTATTTGCCTCCTTTTCTTTCTCGCCCATTTTAGACCTAAATTCCAGTTGTCGGTTGTCTGGACACATGGCACATGACAGTAACGCTGTTGAAAGTATCAGAACCCTACTGTCACGTGTCTCCTTTGCCTCCTGCGCCTCCCTGAGCCTCCCTGGTCTCCGCTGGCTTCCGAGCAGATCACGACAATCCTGCGTCAGCCGGGTTTATAAGAAGCAGACAGGGAGTGAGTGGACGCCCAATCTTAGAGTTCGGATTTTGAGTCTAAGGACCGAAGGCGAAACCCTAATTTAGCTAACTTTGCCAATGACTTCGAACTGATCTGCCGGGGGCCTGCACCAACGCTCATGAGCATGCGAACAGTCTCGGTAGACCGCACGGAGATTGCGCAGTCTAGGGCGGTCTGACCCGTCCGTGATTTGCAATCGACATCAGCCAGCTCGCTTTGCACAAGATATTGCACAACCTTGGACGCGCGAGCGATCGCTGCTTGGTGCAGAAATGGGCGTTGACACCAATCCTCAGCCACCTTTATAGATGCCCCGAGGTCGATGAGGGTCTTCAGAGAAGATACACCATCGTGGTCCAGAGCGCATAAGATGGGGGGCTTACACGAACCCCGTCCCTTGTTTTCGTCAAAATCATTCGGACTCATGCCGAAGCCGACGAGTTCGGAAAGAGTCTTCGGTCGATCTGCTTCTGCAGCGCAGTGAAGTGCGTTGCCGTACCAATTGGCGATGTGGGGATCCGCGCCGTGTTGCAGAAGTAATCTAACGAGGTTGACATCGCCAGATGAGGCGGCCAATATGATCGGTGTGGATCCAACGATCTCTGTCCTCGAGTTGATTGTTGAAATAATGTCAGGTTGTTCCAACATCGTGTTCAGAAGTGTTCCAAGACCGTATTCGCTTGCGTTGTGCATCGGTGTGCGGCTAAGACACTCCCTGGGGTCGACATAGATCGAACGAAACCCGCGTTGGAAACGTCGGATCTGGATTGAAGACCCTATCGCCCCAATGTCGTAAACAAAATCGATTAGTATGGGCTGGATTTCTTCAACTGCTTGGACATCTTTGATGTGTTTATTCCAGAAGTGCGCAGCGTAAGATGCGAATGGAAGCTCGCGTAGCCGTTCCATAATCAAGTGATAACTGACATCGATGGCCTTAGGCCCGCGCCGGAGCTCCTCCAGCATCAAATACCCCAAACAAGTTGATGCCAGCCGCTGTTCGAAGGAAGGAAAGAGGTCTGGCGAGTGGCTTTCGAGATATTCCTGAATTGAGTAATGCGCTAGTTCAACGTACCCTGTACCGGCGCTCTGAATGACAAGACCATGGCAGCACTCCAAGATCATTTTCAGCGAAGGCCTGTACTTAAAAAGCTTCGAATCTCGACCTTTCCGGAAGGCCAGAGCATCGCTGAGCTCCGCTGTGCTC
The DNA here is from genome assembly GCA_014872995.1 of Diaporthe citrichinensis. Classification (NCBI taxonomy): domain Eukaryota; kingdom Fungi; phylum Ascomycota; class Sordariomycetes; order Diaporthales; family Diaporthaceae; genus Diaporthe; species Diaporthe citrichinensis. The sequence goes on along the minus strand of JADAZR010000058.1, from coordinate 168,178 downwards.
ATTATTCGTTTAGCGTGGCACAGCCACATGAGGACATCCATTCCAAGCTGGGCTCTATTCTTCGGAAGGGTTTTGATGCGAGAGATTGTGTCCTCGAAAGCTCCCGTGAGATCTTTGGACATGCTGTCCAGGGCGTCTTCCATTTCGCCCGGAGTGGGTTCATTGACGATCGACCGGAGCTGCAGCACTGCCAGCAGGAACCTGTCCAACAATTGTCAATTTTGTTCTAACTTCCCAGTCAAACGACGAGGAGAGGAGAATCAACCCACATTCCATTAGCTCTATTCGTGATCTGCGCACGGATCCTTTTAGTCAGCCCTTCGTCCAGGTCATCAGAGCCGTGAGAGGTATACAGTTCCTCGGACATGTACTTTTCCAAATCTTCGTCATGGGCCACAATTGTCAGTTGCGGAATGTCATGAAAGCTTTCAGCGATGTGCTGAATGTGCGATCTACTTGTGACCAGAAGTCTAGTTTGTGGAAGCTGTGCTAAATCATGAAGAGTATCCAGTTCGCTCTTTCGATGTTTTGAAATGTCGCACTCGTCGAGCCCATCGAGAATGAAGTAGGTGCATTCTGTCTTTTTAAGACATACCGCCATCATCTGCTTGCAATCTTCCAGGTTCATGCGTCCGGAATCTCCTTTGCTGAGCTTCATTTGAATCAGCTCTGGTGGGATCTCGTCCAAAGAGGCCGCGACCTGACGAAGAAGACAAGACAGGACTGCCTGTGGCTCTTGTTGGTGCGACTCGCGATAATTGAAGTAGAAGAACGCAACAGGGCACGAATCTGGCGAATCTTTCAATAATTCGTCGACAGCTAAAGAACTGCTTCTGGTCAAAAAATGTCAAGCCCAAGGCGGACGATGGGCCTTGAAACGGGGAACCGTGACTCACGATAGCACTGTTTTTCCTGACCCTGGAAGCCCATGGCACCATAGTAAATGGGAGTCGGCTCTATCACCTCTCCAGCGAAGGAAGGTCTCGTCTTGCAGGAACCATGAACCGGTATTTTGCGTACGAGCCGCACGGATCTTGTCGTGTTGGGCCTGAACGTTCAAGACCGACAGCCACTTCAACAAGTCCTGCTTCTCTCGCTTCACATCCTGGGACAAACTTCGCTGATGTTCGAGATCTCGCCTTAGTCCAACCTGGTGCTCCTTGATCTCTTCAAAATGACTGAGCTGTGTGCGCAATGTCTCCAGAACCTCGGCGGAAGACGATGATAGAAGACGGTAGCCACCAATCGAGAGACTGAATTGCATCCAGGCAGTTAAACTGCGAAGCTCTGATATCGTCTCCTTGTGTTCTTTCTCTTCGAGTGGCCACTTCAGAACACTCATTTTGCCTTTTGCTAAGCCCGGACGATCAAGTTTCTGTACTAGGGCATCCAGCTTGACACGACATGCTGTAGAACAGCTCATGGGGACTGAAGATTGCTCGCAGGAGGAGGGTTCAGACTCAGGACCAGTGCTGTCCAGCAAATTTTGCAAGGCGTTGAGATTAGACTGTAGCGCCTCCAACTCGGTGATCAGCGTCGCGACTTTCTCTTTCGCACCACGAACCCCCGCCCAGTAGCTTCTGGCCAGCTTGATAGCGCTTGCGACCAGAGGCACAAGCCCAGCAACGCCGAAGCCGATAGAGAGTGGATCCATGTCCGGTATTACAGCAATTACGAGAGGACGTGTCGCTTGGACCTGGGAACGCTCAGGGAGACACCCCGGAAAGGTATTGAAAGATGGATGGTTGGGGCTCTACTAGACCTCCACACTAAAAAGCAAACCCAGTCATGATGATTTCAGCTGAAGGATGATGCCTGCCGCGCGACTAGTAACATAACTGTTGCACAGCGGGCTGCTGCTAGGACATTGATAGGTAGATGTCAGCTGAGGTTGCCTGCGGATCTTCAAAAACCCGGCACCGATTCCGCGATTAGGCTGACTAAGGACAACTTATGTGACAATCGGGTGCTTGGCATCATATCCATCTAACCATCATCAAATGTGGTAGACATAGTGTTTATCTACAATCCACAATTGCACCAGGAAGCATACCGTTAGACCTAAAGTTTAGACATTCCCCCTCCCTTGAGGTTTCAGACCCTTTTAGAAATAGTCCCCAGGTCCCTGAGTACATGATCCATGCGCACGAGCTGATCTATACCCATTTAAGAATTTAGCAGGAGGCAGTGTTGATCATATCACTTAAATACATGGAGTGCAAGCCGTGCATTTTATTACCATCATGTATCTCTCTACGACAAGAGGGCAAGCTTAAGAGCTATCACACCCAATCCCGTCAGGGATCTGCGTGGGAGCTTTCAACTGTGACCTGAAGCGTTTCCTGACCGAAGAAGTCAAGGCACGTAATCTGGGCTGTGGGGGCCACGGCTGTAGCTCCTGAACGGGATTGAATGGCCGTCCACTTTTCTTTGAAGTCGTTCGTGGTGAGTTGAAGGGAAGCTTGGATCCTGCTCAGGATGCTTGGTAGATCAAGCTGGAGGATCTCGTCTGCCATAGGCGCCAGAGATGGATCGAGGACGTCCTCCCATGCCACAACATGACACCACGCAGATTCTGGATACACCTCCCCGTGGCTGATCTGTAAGCTGTTGGCAGATGGCGCAGTTTGCTGCCTTAGTCCCCAGAGAACCAGATAGACTCCAGGTATCGCTTCATCCCCACAGCCATCTGCACTGCCCGACTCCTGGTCCATAGGTGGCTGTTCAATGCACATAATACCACTGAGGGGTGCAGCGGCACCTAGGGCATCCCTGGTGGACTTCAGCTCCACCCTGTCTGGATCGTAATCACTTGTTGCGCCAAGCCAGAACGGACCACCGACATGAAGGTGTTCTTCATCCGAAGTATGAATTGAGTAGGCGGTCTCTGGCGGTCTCGGCCACGCAAAGCGGATCGTGTATTCTGGACCAAGGATAATCCGTGTCGGCGGTGTGATGGCGTGCAGGTGTCCGTAGTCCAAAGTAAATGAGCTTCCTATCATCAGCTTGATGGTTGTAAGGGGTGCTTGCTTGACGTCGAATTCGAGTGTGTTTCCCCCAAAGTTTTGTCCTATAATGTCATTTGAATCAGCCCTGAGAACTCGTGAACAGCAGGGAAATTATTCGGTGAGAAGCAGGCGAATTGGCTTCCCTGGAAACATTTGGAAACGATGAATCCACTCACGCATCCACGGCCAATCCAATTGGACCAGCTCAGAGTTCAACAAGTGCCGGGGACTGATCCTACACAAGGTCGAATGCTCTATACGCCGATAGAAAGAACCACCTACCAGGGGGAAGGGGGGTATTGGAAAGCATCACGTTGGCGTTGCAAGATAATACCGAAATGATGCCGATATGCAATTAATTCATTGACACCATTAAAAAATGCGTGTGTCACATGATTTATTCATGGGCGAAATCATATCAATATTGACATGCTATGACATGCTGTGACATGATGTCAACCCTTGACATAACCCCCTTAAAAAAAAGCTTTTTTTTTTCTCGTCCCCAACCCAACTACTTTTTAGACCTTACTGGCTTGACTATTTATTATGAGAGGACCTACGGAGTTACGGAAATATCTAAAAATAGAACTAGGTTTAGAGTTAATAAGGTTCGAACCAGTGGTTTGGACATAAGTAAATGCTTGACATAAAGTCAACTTTGACATACTGTCAACACTTGACATAGGGTCAAATTTAACATAATGTCAAGCCTTGATATAATTAATTCCTGACAGTATTTTGATAGCCTTTCTTTAGTATTCTGCTGTAATTTTAAAATTTTGATTAAATATCAAGATATGATTGTATTGCGTGACTTAAACAAACACCCCCCTTCCCCCTCATAGGCAGGCCCCTCCAGTCGCATCAGTAGAAGCGCCGGTCGACTCAGAGGGTCATCCGAATAACCGCAATCCAGGATTCCAAGTGCAAACTTTTGATCCTGCCCTAGGCTCCGGCAAAGGTGTATTTGGAGGTTGATGTGCTGCCATGAATAAGAGAACGGCTCTTCGGGAATTTTAGGCAGGCTACGCTGTGACATCGGGACACGGATAATGTTTGAGTGGGCGAAGACAGCAGGGTCATCTGCCAGCGGCCCATGTAGCTGCCAGTGTATGTGCTTCTGTCTTGTAAACGCCAACAGCGTCTGGTCGTGATAGCGGTTCATGATCTCCTGCTGCAGCCGGACAAAAGCCTCCTTGCCCTCGCCGTACAACAGCGGCATTTTGACGTCGAAGAGCCCAAGGAGAGAATATGCGCGATCTTCGATTCTCGCAGTCTGGCGGTTAGCTGCCCATGAAAGCCGCTGAGCCGCTGGGAAGCGGGAGAGCAGTCTGCTGATGGGTCTTTGTTTGAGAGTCAGCACCTCGATGGGAATGCGCGTTGCACTTTCGATGCTGTACGCCAGATTGCCCTCGTAATCCTCGGGTTGTGCATAATCCAGATTGAAGATTGCTTCGAATCCATCGACCCCATACGCAGAATCCGAAACATCGCCGATTCGTCGGGAATGCGTGCCTTTATCGCCTATGGGCTTCCATTGGTGGTCATAGAACTCGACGTGCACTGGGGCGATTAATTCCTGAAGCGTCCAACCACGCCTAAACCACCGACTCTGCTCGAACGTGATTTGCGGGTGATTTGGACGGTTGATATCGAAGAGATAAACGTAGCATCGACTTGCCCTCTCATACCAGTTGAACATGGAGTTGATAGCCTCTGAGAGCTCTGCACTGCTGCTCTTGTTGATGCAGCAGCTGTCGACCCATATATATTCCAACCCGTCGCACTGGGCCTGGTCACAGCTGAATTTAATCTTGGTGTATCCTCGCTTCTCTGTGGGCATCACCGAAGTGGTACTCCCTGAAAAGAGGTCCTCGTACCGCACCTCATCGTCCCCCCAGGTGTGTGACAGTATGGCGTAGGGCGGCACTGGTCTACCGTCAAAAGACACCAGCTTCAGTGTTCTGGTGTTTAGAAGTCGCATTCTTGTACAATGGTGCCGTAACCTTTCCACGATGAGGATGAGACCTTCAGAAGTGACTGTTGTCGGTTGACGGCGTGCGATGTCGAAGGAGGGGCAAGGTGAATTGGATTACATAGGCCGGCACAGAAATGGGGTGGCGCACCTACAGTCCAATAACGTTGGCCAACAGTTCAGCTGGGTGCTCAGCTTTCTTCACTAGATCAACTAGTTACTCAGCCAGGCTTCAGGCTGTGCAAGCCGCTTGTCATGTTCCACACAGTCTAGCGCATATGCAGGTCAGATCACTGCCTACTACAGCCTCTTCGGCATGTAGGTACGAATCGATTCCAGAAACCCTTTTGGTACATGCGGCACAATTCACCGACGAATGGAGTTCGATAGGGAAGTTTGGTTTGTATAGTCACCGCCTTAGTACACATTGCTGCATCAAAGCGTCACAAACTATGCCATGCGACAACGCAGATGCATACTTAAGTACCTAGGTACTGTGGCTGAGAACTTCGGCGTTTTATCCAATCCATTCCTTCTATTGAAAACAATTTCAACTCCAACTACGATTGGTTTCTTATGCCGTGCAGCTAAGAAGAGCTCGTTAAAGAGCCAAACATTTTTAAACCTAATAGCTTATAAGCATGTAATGGATATACCGAGAGAAGTCGGAGGTTATTCCCACACGTAAGATCTCGCCCCTTCAGATTGTAATCAGCCACAGGCAACCTCCGACAACATTCAGATGTTCTATTGCACTCTGTGGCCTATATAGATGTCGTTTTCGCGCATTCAGTACCCTGATAATACGGCTGCTGCACAGTTCACCACCCCTGCATTCCTATTTGATCTTCATCTTCATTATACATAAACCTTTCAATAACAATGTCTCAGCCACAAATACTGTCTGGAATCCCCGAACTCCGACTCGATTTTCCGTCATCAACTTTGGCTGCATCTGCTTTGGCCTTCGCTCAAAAGCACCTCACTCACGGACTTTTCAACCATGTCGCCCGCTCCGCCTACTGGGCTCGTATCCTTGCCGCGAAACTTCCTTCATTCGATACCGCCTCGCTAGACATGGAAGCAGTGGTTCTTATTTGTATCCTCCATGACATGGGACTAGCATCTGCAGCATCAAACGAGTTGGATGAACTGACAGTCGAGAAGCGCTTCGAGGTAGACGGAGCAAACATCGCGAAGGACTTTCTGCGCTCCCACGTCGACAAAGCGTCATGGGATGAATCCAGAATCGAACGCCTGTGGATGGCGATTGCCTTGCATACCACACCATCCATCGCACGACACGCCGCTCCGGAGATCGCCTTGGCCCAGATGGCGATCGAGGCCGACTTTGCGGGGCCTTATTGGTCGCCCGTTCCAGGAAGCACGACAAGACAGCCAATCACTGTCGATGAGTACAGGGCTGTCACAAGGCTATTCCCGAGGGTGGAATATAACCGCGAAAGTACGAAGAGACTAATGTGTGGTCTGTGTCAGAAGAAGCCTGATACAACCTATGACAACTTTGTGGGAATCTTTGGTATCAAGTATGGAGTTGATGGTGAAGGAGATGGTAGAATTGAGTATGCGAAGCACTGAGAGGAGAACCAAGTTGTTGAGCCCCTGCTCAGCGGACTGGATGCCTTAGATGCACTTGATAAGTCCCTGTGAGGACGACGTTGTTTGAGTTCAATTCGAAGTATAGCATAGTAAAGCCTCTGCTGCGTATTGACTGTCACACAAGACTTCCGGCATGAATGTAGTTTTCGTTCCAAAACATATTCTCGTGTTGCTTCAAGCCGTATAAACTTGACATTGTTGAGGGTGGCCCCAGCTGAGGCCACCTTTTGCGGCTGAGATAATCAAACCGGCCATCACAGTGTGTCCTCCTCAGATTGTCAGCGTAACGTCGATGAAACGGCCAATGAATGGGCCGCTTCTACAGACTTGCAGGATGATTCTGCTTCATGTGTCAGCATATTGTGTCAGCCTAGGGCAACTAATACGTGCATTTTGACACACACGCGAAGCAGCTTATAATAGTATAAGAGCCCTGTAAATCCATCATAGATGCATCCCAGCGACAAGGTCTTCATTTTATCTTCTCACATTTCGCGTGGCTGGGTCATCATATCTCTTACATCCCTCACATCAGAATCGACCTATTCCCATCGACCAAAACCATGGACAAAGCTACAGCTATCGGCCTCGGATCAGGAAGCCTTGCCGTTGCAGTACTGGGGAAAGTCGGTTACGACATCACAAAAGATGCCCAAACGCTCGCCAAAGAACGTGATGACCACACAATCGACGAAATGACAGCACTTGCACGTCAGAACATTCAGAACGGGCGTGTGAAGCACGAGGCTGACGAGAAGAAGAAGACGGAGACCTGGAAAGCTGAGAGAATGTGCTTCCTGGAGTATGAGAAACAACGCCATGAAAAGCAGCAGAAACAGCAGAGACAGACGAAGCTGAGGAAGGAAAAGGAATCACAGCAAAGGCAGCAGCTTCTGAGTGAGCAGCAGAATAAGAGGCAACAAGAGTTGAGACGTAGGGTCGAGAACAGTGTTTAGGATTCAGAAAGATAGACTACGAGAGTGGATGACTTGTTGTGAAATTAGTTTATGCGTCATTACAGAGCATTACACTCGTCTAAAGATGGATTGAATCCTCATGGCGACTTTTGGGCCACACTCATTAATCGCATTGAATTCCGAAATGGCCATGATTCTCTTGCTAGCCTAGACAAAACGTGAGACTTAAGAATGCATCGTCAGCCAGGCGTTGTTAATTCAAACTATTTGGCCTGAGACAAATTCTTCCTTGATGTAGTCCCTGATGGTGGTCATCGAAATGTCCCGCTCGCCATTTAAAGTTTTTTCCATTCCCCAAGATATTCCCCTTCCATCACCAAAGATGCATTGATACTTACACCACAGATTGGTTGGGCTTTGTGCCAGCCTGTCCTTGAGAAACGGCAAATTCCATTCTTCTCGTCTGAAGCTCTCGCCGAAGGTTTCGTCCAGAATATCCGCAAGCTGCCCATACGAGACTGTGTCTCCTCCGATGTAGACCACCTCATTGAGTGTTCCATCGGGAACAAAGACCATCTCAGCTGTCAGGCGACCGATATCCTGTGGCGTTGACACTGTGACCTTGTTGTCCCAAGAGCCCAAAGCACGTGCACTTCTTTTCTCAAGGTCAACCACCCCAAAGTCGGAAATGAACAAATAGCTCATGAACAACCCTGTCGATATGATGGTCCATCTTGTGTTGGTCTGGGACCGCAGCAGTCGCCTGACCTGCAACATCTCGTCGAACAAGTCCTGAGCACTACCCTCCCCGATTTCCTCGTAATCCACTCCAAACTGCCAGGGGAAGTATCGCGGGACGCCAGCCTGCAGTGCAGCATTGGCAGACTTCAGCTGCGTCCCTTTAGGCAGGCCATATCCTCCTGCCTGGATGACGATATCGTAGTCTTTGAAAATATGTGACAGTTGCGAGACCTCATCGTCGACAAAGTTCCCTGGGACGAGCTTTGCACCGAAGGCCTGCAACTCCGCGTTGGAGCGTTGCTTCTCAGGGCTGGGTGAGGTGATGGAATCCGGACGAAGTAAGACAGAGAAGTTGACGTGCGGAGGCTTGGAAGGATGACATGCGAGAGCTGAGAGAATGGCCGTCCCCAGCTCGCCTGCTCCGACTATGAGGATAGACTTTTCGGATGCCATTTCCAGTTTGCGTGCTGCGCTGTCGGTTGTTGGTGGACGTATATTTCCCTCCGCAAGACGATTGAAGCTCACGAGCTGTCTCTTTTGTAGCCTAGTCCTTGTACGTCAGAGGCAACATGCCAAGCAATCCATCGGACCTTGGTGTTATTTCCAGTACACTATGTCCGCCCAATAAGCAGGATGTCGATTATTAATCCCGCCTCTTTTTGCATTTTGTAAGCAACGTCCCCACAGGAGGGGCTCTTACGTTCCACTAACGACAAGAAAGTCCACCAAGTCTCCGAATCGAACTGTTTATCCTCGGCACATTGTACCACGGTATGGCAAACATCATGTGCTCGTCCTGTTTGCTTCACGGTTGCACTGACCTTGGTTGTCAGTTTCGTGAAACAAGGATGCCAGGTCGCTTGATTGGGGCGTGCCATACGTCAATAACGGAGACACCACGAATTTTACACGCGCCTTGTCCCAACGGACCACAACAACCCGTGAACACGAAGTCAAAGTTAATGTTAGTACCACTCGTGCGCATATCATAAGCTTTTCGTCATTCGAATTCGTAAAGCTGGACCACGCAAGCCTTCGATGAAAGGCGAAAGTGACAGAGCAAGACCTGTGTCACAATAACTCGCCAAAGTTCGGGTGTAACAAGCACGGCATATCAGAAACGGATGCGGTTCGCCAAGATATAGCTGAATGGGTGACAGGCGGTCACGCACATTCAAAACCTCGAGTAGAAGAGTCCTAGAGGACTAGACAGATGCCACCAACATATCGAATGGGTATATAATGTCGGGCATCCACGCATCCTCTCTGTCAGAAGCAATATTCAATTCCAAGCGGAAAATTCAAAAGGAAACATTCCAAAGACGCCATGAAGACTCTCCTTATCCTTTTCGCTGCCCACCTGGCCGCTGCCGACACAGCCTCCCAGCAAACCACCAGCTGCACCACCGGCATGACCATTCCCACCTGCGGAGTAAGAGCACCCCAGCGCTCATCCGAGAGAGACCTTGGATACTAACATAGAAACAAAGGTGCCCTGCATGACCAGCGCTGCTTCGGCAATCGGCTGCAGCGTGGCCGACTTTGCTTGCCAATGCACGAGCTCCGAGGCTCTGATCTCATCCGCCGGAGAATGTGTGGTCTCCGCCTGCGGAAGTGCGACGGCGTCAGAGCTGCTGTCTGAGGCTTCTATGGTCTGTACAGCTTGCTTTTGAAAGGGCGCGGGGAGCCCGGGCACGCGGGGTTGGAAAGCGATCTGGTTTGGGCATCATTCTCGACTATTTCAGTCTCTGGTGATAAACTTGGTACAAGGACGAGTTTTCGGGACGACAATGTTCTCTTCTGCAGACTGGAACACTTCGTCGCTGCATCAGGCTATAGAAGCCAACGGTTGGTCATGCTGATCTCGCTGGACTGATGCGGTAGCCTAGCTGTGTAAATTCTACAAATATCATTTTCAACTAGCATCAGCTAGCAAACAAGCATTGACAGCCTGCCTTGACCATCTAGAATGGAGCTTATGCATCTCATTGCTGTGGAACGTGTCGCGGGTCATATGTTGGACCCACTCCTGAAGTCCTCCAAGGATAGAGCATGGATTGGGTTGCTGCGGCCGGTTGTTAGTGGAGACATCCGTTGAGGCAGCCGGATGGCACATGCCAAGGTTACCTTGACAAAAGCTTATAAGACAAGGCCGGAGTCAGTTCGAGTCGTGGATTCAGTTCGCCACTCACTCACTCACCGCAAACAAATCATTATTTAAACAAGCTTAACAGTTCCCACAAGACAACAACAGCGTGACCGCATAGACAAAGAGGTAAAACGACTCATAAGATATTGCAAGAGTTGTGATTCCTTTTCGATACTCAACTAGACAAAATGAGGTGGTGGGGCGGAACAGCAAGGATCAGTATTGACATCCGCGACAAGTCAATACCACAACAATGGCTGTTAGGGCCCCAAGGCTTACCATCGAAGGAACAATACGCAGTATTGAACGTGCCTGCAAATTCGGGGAAACTAACGACGGAGGAAATTGAGATGACTGACTCGGACGTTGAATCGTTGTTGGAGGCGTACCGAACTCGCAAGTGGACAGTGAGACAAGTCATCACAGCCTTCCTGAAGAAGGCAGTCATAATGAATCAAATGGTAAGTGACACACAGCACCAAAGGACACATCCCATCGCGACGCTGACCACAGCTCCAAAAGACAAACTTCGTAGCCGAGTTCCTTTCAGAAGACGCCCTCACCCGCGCGGACGAACTCGACGCCCACCTCGCATCAACAGGCACCCTCGCAGGCACTCTCCACGGCATCCCAACCTCACTAGCGGAGCCCTTCCCCCTCGCAAGCCACATCACCCACGCCGGCATCGTCTCGCGCATCAATCGCGGGCCCCCACCAGCCGAGGACGCACAACTCGTCCGCCAGCTCAAGCAGGCCGGCGCTGTGATCCACCTCCGGACCAACGTGGCCCAGGCGCTCGTGGGACTTGACTGCGAGAACAATATCATGGGCACCACGCTGAACCCGCATGATCTGCGCCTCTCAGCGGGCGGGCCGTGCGGTGGTGAGGGAGTGAGTGTTGGGGGCGGCTGTTCGGTGCTTGGCGTTGGAACCAATGTTGGGGTCGCTGCTGCATTTGGGGGTTGCTACGGGTTCAAGCCAACGGCCTCGAGGGGCTCCGTGGACGGGTCCGTGGAGTTGACAGGGGAGCAGGAGAGTCTAGGCGGCATTACGGGGCCCTTGGGACGGAGTGTGGACGGATTGGAGGCCTGGATGAAGGCGGTGCTCACCCAGGCTCCGCGTGATGCTGACACTTCTTTGGCGCCCGTCCCTTGGAGATCGGACGTCGGCCTCGGAGGCTTCACCGTGGGCGTGATGTGGGACGACGGGATCATCAGGCCCCATCCGCCCGTGCTGCGGGCCTTGAGCACGGCGGTCGATGAGCTCAGGGCTGCTGGCGTCAGGGTTGTGGAGTGGGAGCCGTACGATCACCGACGAGGCTTGGATATCCTCGTCCCCCTCCTCTTCCCGGACGGCGGCCAGCGGTACCTCAATGAGTTCGACGAATCCGGCGAGCCAGCCTTACCTTCAACGCGACATGTGTTCGGCTTGGCGAAGAAGTCCGACAGGGCCCCCCTGACTGCCCACAACACCTCGGCGCTGAGCCAGGAGCGAGAAAAATATCAGCGGCAGCACGACGCGCTGATGAAGGAGCGAGAGGTGGATTTCATCCTCGGCCCGGCGTACGTAGGCGCAGGGGCACTGCAAGGCAGTGCGAAGTGTTCTCACTACACTTCCATTTGGGACATCCTGAACATGCCCTCCGTGGTTCTGCCCAGTGGGTTGAGGTGTGACAAGAAAGTGGACATCAGAGACGAAACCCACAGCCCCAGGAGCGATGTCGACGAAGAACATCACCGAGCCTGTAAGTAGTCCTACCATCCAGTGGAACTGCCATGTTGTTAACATCTCCACTCAGATGATCCGGACTTGTTTGACGGGTTCCCCATCGCGCTGCAGCTCACAGGAAAGCGCTTCGAGGATGAGGAGGTCCTCGCGGCTGCAAGAGTTCTAGAAAATGCAGTCAAGGGAGGTAAATAGCTACGGAATAGATAATCGTTGATAAGTGATGCGTTCACGAGTGATGCGGATTCATGCTGCACGTTTACAAGAAAAGGTCACGGCGCCGTCATAATGCACGACAGTGCCACAAGAAAACTCCGGGGCGAGAATTACCACATAAGTTCCACGCAGGTAGCATGTGACATTGAAATAGAAATCCGGCCATCAGCCATCAGAACTTGATGTTATCCTGTGGTCGTCTCCTATATCTGATCGCAGACTCATGTATCAGCAAGCGTGGCATCAGGACTCACATGCGTATTGGCGTACCTGGCCATTCAGCCACAAAGATTGAGGCATCACGGCACCGCATGGGATCTTGACATATGTACGCAAACGTCAAGACTCGCAATGAGCCCACATCTAATCAAAGGCTAGCGAGCATAGCCTCAGCAGCCTCTTTCAGCCTCCCCTTGGCATTCTCAACATCCTTCAGGCTAGGCGGCATGCCCGTGAGGCTCTCCCTGAGCGGTCTGGCGTCCGCTCTGGCCGCAAGGTAGTCCATGCACTCGAGCGCGGCCTTGTGGTGCTTCTCTATGGCGTTGTGGCTAGCCCTGTGCCTCTCCGCCTCCTCGGGCGGAATGACCAGCGGGGGCGCGGGGACGTTGCTGGGCCTTGGCGGTGCCGGGGGCTGCACCATGATAACGTCGGGTGGGAGCTGGTGCATGTCTCGCGGCTGATTGGGCGCTGTGCTGTTCTGGGGCAGCGGACCACCTAGTGGCGAGGGTTGGTGTTGTTGCTGCTGCTGCATCGAACCGGGCATCCCCGGAAAACCCGGGGCACTCGGGAGGTATTCGTAGCCTTCCGTCGTGATCAGGCCGGAGGGGGTGAGATATTTCTGAGGTGGTCTCCTGAATGTCGCAAACGGATACAGGCCGTACTTGGCCATCATTTCAGCCTCGCCCGGCGGTGTGATGACGGGAGGGAGACGCGGTACAAAAGGTCGAATAATGGGCCCAGGGGCGCCTGGTTTCGGCGCTATTCGCCTGTGACCTGTTACTGGGCCCAGCGTTCGAGGTTCGACCCAGCCTTGTTGGGGAGGCTCGAATGGAGCAGCGGTAACAGGAGCGGCATTTTGTTGTTGTACTGGCGGGAGTTCGCCAATGACGTTGGGACCAGGCTGCGTTTCTTGCATATTGGTCCCCGTCCAGTACTGCGGGTAAACAAGGCCACCTGGGACGTTGGGATCAGTGATGGCATTGCGAATTGGGGGATTTGGCAAAGCAGCTTGGCTCCTGTGCGAGTTGTCGAAGGCATGGTCTACCACTGTTGTGGTGGTTTGCAGTGGTGGATGGCTTGTACCATTGGCCGAGTTAGTTTGCGATGGGCGAGATTCAGGGTGGTCAACCTTTACACCCAGCGGTGAGAGCTGGGGCTTTACGTCCTCGGCCGGCGTCTCCTGGTCCTCGTCACCTTCACAATCCTCGTCCTCCTCGCTATCCAAGTCATCGTCATCATCCGAGAGCTCGATAGGATCAGAGGCCGCCCCTGGTGCTGTTGGAGTCTCAGGCTCTGCAGACGTCGGCTGCTGGCCAAGAGCCTCGACACCTTCTGATCCTGTGCCATGTTCTTGGGTCTTGTTGCTGGCCTTGTTCGCCTTCCAGTGATTGACAATAGCCCGCATAGTTTCCGGTTCCACGGGCCTGGGCCTCAGATGGCCCATGAGTCTGTAGCCATACTCACGCCTGGCCTCCAATGCACCCTCCTCGTCCATCTTGCTCTTGACCCACGCCTTCACATCCTGTATCCCCAGCTCGGTGGCGATGTTCTCGAATTGCTCTCTCTGCAGCTTGAGCGCCTGGTTGCGGTGGAACTGGCGGATGTTGTTCACGTTACGTTCCGAGTCGGGAATGAGGCCCCATATGGTACGAAGTCGTTCGACGGTGGCGGCGCCCCGCTTGAGCTTGACGCCGCGGGACTGCAGGTTCTCTGCGATCTGTGCCGTGGACATGCCTTCTTTCGTCATGCGCAGGATCTCTGCCTTGCGCATGACACGTATCCGCACTCGCTTGACGGGAACGGGGTCGCTGTTGGCCATCCGCTTCGCTTGCTCGAGGTGGGCCTTTCTGATGTTGGCGATACCTTGCTCTGTCATCCTCCGGGGCGCCTGCAGAGGGCGAGAGTTAGTTTACCACTTGATGCATGCTGCTTCGCCCGCTGCTTCTGCTTCCGCTTCCAGGACTGATGTCATGAGAGACGACGTACCCTCTGCCTGAGCCCCCATTTCATCCTCTGCCTCGCGACGGCCCTGACGCTGGTGTCGACACCCTTCTCGATGAGTATCTCGGAGATGGCCTTGCAACCTTGGCCATTTTTGGTCCTCTCCTCGATCTCCTCCCTAAAGTCCTCGAGGTTGGACCCCTCCCCCTTGCCCCTCCTCCTCTTGGGGTATAGCCATGGCTCGCCGGTTTTTGGATTGATGTCGTCGCCCTGCTCGCGAGCGGTCCAGCTGAGGTCGGCAGCGGTTATGTCGACGCCGTCGAGGAGGTGCTCTGGTTCGTCGGGCAGCCGTCGCGTTATCCTACGCAGGGAGGTGTACTCGGTGTCGGGGGCTACTGGGTTGCGAGCGCCATCTCTGGGCGACTCTGAGCCTAGGCCGGGGTTCGCATTGTTTGAGGCTTCGCGGACGGCGGGTTGTGCGGAGTGGTGATTGTTTTCGCTGTTGCTACTGGTCGCGTTGTTGTTGGCCCTGTCAGCGGCCCCAGCCCGTTTTCGTTTTTGCCCGGCGGCGGGCATGTCGAAGGAGAATCAGCGGCTGACACGTCTCGACGCGTCCCGGCAGTAGCGGGATGGTGGGATGGGCTGTTATCTCGAGAGACCGCCGTTGCGGTTGTGCGGCGTCGCAGAGAAAACCTCGAGCTCTGGTTGGGTGTTGAGGGCTTCGAGCCGGGGTTAGGCTTGGCTCGCAGCACCCCACCATGACTGCGTGCTTGCGTGCATCACCTCAACCAATTCGAGCATCCGAGCATCAACTGACTGCCTACCATTCCTAGCTTCGCTTGCAGCACAATATTCATATCATGTCATCACAAAACAACACTCCTCTCCAGCCATGACATCCTCAGTGAGAGACACCGACCTCGACCCAAAGCATCCGTTCGTCCACGGCGTCGAAGTCTCTCCCACCACACAATGCGCCCACTGGCACTCGGACCTGGACATCATAGCCATCAAGCACAAATGCTGCGGGCAGTACTACGCCTGCATCAGCTGTCATGAAGCCCTCGCGGGTCATGTCCCGGAGGTCTGGCCACGGCACGAACGCGACGCGAAAGCTGTGCTTTGCGGAAGCTGTCGCCGCGAACTGTCAGTCGACGAGTACCTGAGCTGTGGGAACAAGTGCCCAGGTTGTGCCTCGGACTTCAACCCGGGCTGTGCCAAGCACTACGAACTGTACTTTGAGGTCTGAACAACTCTAGTCATTACACGTTTCCCAGAGGACTTGTTAGATCAAGGCCTTCAGACCACAGGATACCCACCCACCCTACAGATCTTTTTCCAGATGGTCCAGCCATTCCAGCGGGTTCGACAGATGGGAGAACTCATTCGCCGACATGGAACAACAATTAGCTCTTTTCAAAATCGAGCCAAGACTATCTTCTCCCACCTCGGATGACGGGACACGCAGAACCGTGAGGTTGCCAACAGCCCACACACCGGCCACAATCAGCTCAGGCTTCTGTTTACCACTGAGGCTTGTGTTTGCTGTTGGGTCAACCTCCGAGTTCATGCTAACAATACAGTTGTTGGCGGGCAAGTTACAGTAGAAGTAGGCCATCATGCGCTCACAGCTTGTGGGTTGAAAATACCGTTTCGGATCTGGCTTATAACAACCCCAACATTGATGAATTCCAACGCCTCAGTTTAGCAAATTTACTTCCAATCTCGATCTGTAGAAGCTCGAGAATGAAGCCAGCACACGCGTGCCGCAAAAGGTCACCGAATTTCCCACGAAACCTGTCCACATATTCCATGGCTGGCCGTCCGATGAAGCACACCCAACGCAAGTCTACCCCCAAAATACTTTGACCAACCATCATCGTCGCTCATGGTGATGATACCGCCCTTCAAGTCCAGATCGCATTCTCACTTGCCACCAATTCCCAAAGTCCCATTCGTCCTAGTCTCCATCACGGCTCCGTCCAGGGCTTCTTGAGGAACCAAATGCTTTCCCAAACCCGAACCCCCGTGCTCACCTCTCTCACATCCTGCAGTGTCCCCTAATCGAGCCGAATCCGAACACTAGGCCTCCTCCTGGCCCCTTGCCCACCCCCACTCCCACGAGCTCTGGCACTCGGTCGTCCCTGCTGCGGCTGTGGACCCTGAGGTTGTTGGAATTGTGCCAGGAGTCGTGCCTGTGCCTCGAACTCTTCAATGGTGAAAGTCGCGGGCGGAGTGGAAGTTGTATCTACCCCCTGAGTCGGAACAGTCGCAGGCGGAATTGGGGCCGGAGTGGAAGTCGCGACCGCCGCGGCAGTCTGCCCAGCGGCGGGCGCACCGCCTCCACCGACGAGGCGCCACTCGCGAGTGATAGTCTCCCTGCAAATCACGTTCGAATCCCCGGAGGTGGCTGCTGGGAGCTGCTCTGCCTCAGCCGTCGAAGACGTGGCGGGCTGGAGGGTCCCTGGATCGTTGGGCTCGGTTGGCGGGGGGCACGGCGCGTGGAAGATGCAACTGGGGTTGTGACAGCAGTATCTGTCACGGTGGGTTGCCAGGCACGTCCCGCTGCATACGCTTTGGCAGCAGCCGATGCAGTGCAGAAGGGGGATGGTCCACATGCTGGGCATCATGGTGGCTCTTGGGTGCTGCTTGCGTAGCTGGGTGTGGGCTCAGTCAAGTGTTTCTTGTACAGATCGTGTTGAATTGAGACTCGAGGAACGCCCGGTGAAATAATCCAAGTAGGTATGGTATGCAATATGGAAATGAGTGGTTTGGAAGCTATGGGCAAGAGAAGGGGGAAGACTCTTTGCAATTGCTCAACTGCATGATGACAAACGTGCAGTGCGTCACTGTCCGGACCAATTCAGGCCGTCACCACGGGCACTTGACTCCTCTGCCATTGGGAATCGTGGACAGCATGATGAAGGAATTTCCAATTCTGGTCGATGTCCAGACTTAGTGGATGTTGGTTCTCGCGGTCTTTCTCACAGCGTCGCCGAAGATTTGACACCTTTTGCCGACTCATTGCTACTAGATCGCATTCATTCAGGCTACATGTAAGATCTCCTCCCTCAAGCCAAACCACAAGGCCATATCGAACAATCCTACAGAAGGAAGCCTATCTCGAGGCTTCAAGCCTAGAGCGAAGTCTCATACGTGCGCCTCTAAGCGCTTGTGAAAGACTCAACCTTGACGGAACCACCAAGAGCCTTAGTAGCGAAATTGAAAATGCCATATCGGTAACCCATGAAAAACTCCCACTCATTGTTCAGAGTCAGCTGAGAGCCAAACGTCGTGAAACTGTTGCCATCGAGGCTGTACGAGAAGGTGCCCTTCTTCCCCGAGCCGGGACTAATGTCGACGGTAGCACGAAGCCAGACACGACGTTGCGTGATGGGCGTGGTCGCTGCCTGAGAGCCTGTCGAAGACGTAGCCCAGGTGCTCTTAGTCATGCTCAAGCCGTTGTACATGACAATGGCGTAAGATGAACCGGTCCGCTGGACAGCG
Organism: Diaporthe citrichinensis; assembly: GCA_014872995.1. NCBI lineage: Eukaryota > Fungi > Ascomycota > Sordariomycetes > Diaporthales > Diaporthaceae > Diaporthe > Diaporthe citrichinensis. Next base: position 150,157 of record JADAZR010000058.1, on the reverse strand, counting down.
ATGTACGCGGACGCCTGCCGCAGCAGCGACAAGCCAGCACGGTCGCCATCGCCCAGGGAAGTGAAGTCAATAACGACTGTGCCGACTCCTTGCGGGCCGTGGATACGCTTGGTCAACGTGTTACGGGCCGCATATAGGTCGCTTGTCACAGTTGCGGCGCTGAGGGTCAAGCCGTTGGATACCGTGAATTTGGACGTGTCAGGGTTGTGATTCCACTCCCACGCTGGCCCAAGAGACGTCCCAGAAAACGAGTCTGTGCCGAGCGTGGACTGGACCGGCTTCTGGGTTGCTGGGTAGGGGTATGACTTTCCCCATGCCCCGTTCGACAAGGTGACTACCGGAAAGCCGTCTGAGCCCCAAGTCACCGGGGCAAGGACCGGGACCCTGCCGCCGGGGTAGTTGTCGATGAACGCCATATAATACCACTTGCCATCGGTGGTGTCGACCAGACTACCCTGGTGAGGGTTTCCGGCCCCAGACACAGGCGCGGCCACGCTCTCAACCAGTGCCTTGATGGTGTACGGGCCCCACGGGCTGCTCGCCTGGAGCACGTACTGACTGCTCGCCGGCTTGGTCACGAAGATGTAGTATTTTCCATTGCGTTTATACATCCGGCTGCCCTCGAGGGTTCCGATGCTAGACGGCGTCGAGTACACGTTCTGTTTGCGCGCCTCCGAAAGACCATCTGCGGATAGCTGAGCGACGCTGATCTGGGTGTTCCCGTACGCAACATACATCGTGTCGTCGTCGTCGATTAGGAGGCCGGCATCGTAGTAGCAAGTCGCGATCTTGGCCTTCTGAGACCAGGGCCCCGTCGGCGATGGGGCAGTAAAGACGTATGTTGTTGAGTACTCGATGCAGCCGATCCAGTACCACAGGTTGTTGCTCTTGCGAAACTTAAACGTAGAAGCAAAAACACCCTTGACGTAAGCCTGTTGGCCTCCTGTCAAGTCGTACTTGGTGCCCCAGCCGAGTGTAGGTACTGCATGGCTGAGATACTCCCAATTGACGAGATCGTAAGAGCGTAGGATCGGGGCACCGGGCGAATAGTGCATCGTCGAGGCAGTAAAGTAGTATGTGTCGTTGACTCGGATAACCTCGTTGTCGGCAAGGTCCTCCCAAAGCACAGGGTTATTGAAGTTTTGACCTTGTACCAAGGTCGTCAGGCCCAGGGCCGCGAGAACAAATTGCCAAAGAGCTGCCATGTCTGCAGGGAATGCTAGCTGTTACTGAAGCTCATAGCAAGGAGACGAGTGACGGGCACACATAACCTGGATGCCTGCTTTTGTGCAGTTTAAATACCCATTTCAAATCTCATGGTTATACAGATCGACAACGGTCAACATTGACGTTTTCGCTCGCAAAGTAAAGAGCAACTGACACCTGGAGTTGAGAGTTGGCGCACAATGCAGTGTGACTGAAATGTGGTGCGTATCTCAATTGGAGCGCAACAAAAGCACACTTTGTGCCAGTCTCCAACTTTGCGCGAGTTTGATTTTACCGCCGGGAATGACTGACAGGATAAATTGCCAGTGGCTTGAAACGGTTAGATCCCGGTAATTGCCATGTCTTGTGTTACAGTGTTACAACCTCGGCTTGTTCCTCCCGCTATAGTTGCAGGGCATATTTAGGGTACTCGGGTCCTGCTCTAGCGACAATCGCGCAATTGCTTAATTTTCCACAGCGGAAGTGACGATGACAGGCGAAACGTATCCGAGCGAATGGAGTCCCAAGTGTACGAAGGAGGCGGAGCGTGCGAGTCCTGAATATCCCGAATATGTTGAGCAGCAGCTAATGCAAGGCGAGACTAAGCTGGTTAACTCAAGCCTGCCAACGGTGATGGATTCCACCGCATTTTATGGTCACAAGGGGTCCAGATTATAATATTTGCATCTACACCATTATTGCTGTTCTTTGCTTAATCTTAGTAATTGTAAGCTCCTGTTTCTTCTACTTCAGAAAAAAAGAAACGCCAAGTCCAATAGTTAACGCTGTGCAACATATGCCTGTCTTCTCCTACTTTCCAAGTTCAATATCTAATGTTGTATATACCAGCTGCTTTGGTGCTGAGTACCTACGTAATCTGAACAACCACGGAAACCATGTAAGTTGAACAATGGAACACCGTGGACTTCTAAGGTCGGTGTACGAAGCTGTTGAATCACCACAACCTGCCACCTTTTCTGATTTCAATTATCGCGCAGTATCAGGTGTAAGGCTCCAGTTTGTGGAAGGTATGAGATAGTATGTTCATAGAGAAAAATACAGAGTCCCATGCCTATCATCAGTTCTCGATGATAAACAGAGTGGCGTGGGTCTTGTGGATATGTATGATTTCCCAAATTGGCTGACAACTCAACAATCCGACTTATCCTGCCTATTAGTGATGCTGGAAAATGAACAAGTGACTAGAGAGCCTGTCATAATCATACCCCAGTAGCTCCTGGCTGCGACGAGTGTGAATTCAACTTGAGGAGTTGGCCAGCCCTGACTAGGGACTGAGCCATGGCAATATCGAATCATCCAGTTGATTAAGCCCCAGAGTGATTGATGCGCCCGCCTGACAGCCAATACAGTCAACTGAAAGAGATCAATCACAGCTCCGTCTTCATGGCTATTTCGAACCGGCCGGTTCGAGTCACGCGCGCGTGCAGAAGTATAAATATCCAAAGAACAACAAGTGTAGTCTAACTTTAATTCCATTCAATTCAACATCGGCTTTCACACCACAACAAGCAGAAAGACCACGCCAGAATCAAGAATCGACCAAGAAACCGACCAGCCGAATTGAATCATCGCAGCAACATGACGCCGAGAACCGCGCATACCGTTTTCCGCTCCCAGTCGTAAGTCTGCCTCGCGGTTATCTTTGTTCCTTTGATATTTCTGGTCCATGTGCTTTAGACTAACATGCTGCAGACCTGCGTCTTCTTCACAGCCAGCCGCGTCTGGAAACACTGGACAAGAAGCCGCTGGGCAAGGAACCACTGGACAAGGAACCACTGGGCAGGGAACCACTGGACAGGGAACCACTGGACAGGGAACCACTGGTACTGGGCAAGATGCTGGACAGAGAGGCGGCGGACAGGGTAGCGCTGGACCGGGCTTTGACGCTGTACAGGGTGGCTCTTAAAGGAGAAGAGACGCCACGTGGAAAGCAACGGATATGATGGACACTTCTAAGTAGTCAATACAATATCCGCCTTGAGCCTCGCCTTTCCAGATCATGTCATTTGATACATGCTATACGATCCCTAGACAAACAGTCAGTAACTTGCGAGAGCCCCAGATACTTGTGCAGATTCTGTGAGTTCTGTGAAATCAGACACACAGGATTTCATGACTTGCATTTCGTTATCACACCCTCCCCGGCCAGAGGCTACAAAATATTGGCTTGCCTTGTCTCAAAAATCTACAGTCTTCAGTCGTTCATATTCTCAATAATATTAATACGAGGAGTGGAAGCGCCGATATGCTAGCTAGGTGAATAGACTGTATGGGCTTCCCAGTGCCCTGGCACAATTTACCCGCTGCCCCTAGAGCACAATGGGGGAACATCATCTAAACACAGTCAGGTAGAACGAAATGAATCGAAGCAAGTTTCGCCTAGGCCTGGCAGGACCTCCGAACAAGTCAAGACTTCGCGACTCCTGAGGAGCCAGAGTGGAGGGGGTCCCCGGTTGTTTCCTCCCGGAGATGTGTTCACCTCGATCCTGGGCCGCCTTTTCTTCTTTTTGAATTTCCTCGTCTAACTTCTTTTTGGTGGATGCCTTTTTCCACGTCGTCTTCTTCGCCATCGGCGCGCGCTCGGCCGTATCCTGCGTCTCTTGGGCAGCCTAGGTAGTGAAGGCAGATGAAGGTGATCGTTTCTCCCCTGGAGAGGATTTAGCCCCCAAACGGCTGATCATTTCCCAGCAAGTATTTTGGGGGACTGAGACACCCCCCTGTAGCAGATGCACCGCAGTGGCCGACTGTGTTTTGCAGCTTTAAGCACTGCAGCTGTCCTAATTAGGTATAGACATACACCGTTGCACTGCGTGAAGCTAACGAAAAGTGGCGGCAACAGTCAGCAGTAGGATCCTCCTGTGTGACGGACCTGCGAAATTATGGATGTCGTCTTTTTTCAGCTCCTCCAACATTGAGAGCCTTGTCGTCTTTCTCATCATCTCTCCCCGCCTCCTCTTCCCTCCCATTTTGTCATTTGTCAAAATGTTCATTCTCACACTCCTCGACATATTCCGCTTTGAAATCCATACTCAATGTGCCGGTTTGCAACGTCCGGGTTGGTCCAACTGAATATATGGACCCGATCACTGCACTGGGTGCCGCTGGATCCATAGTCGGTATCGCCGCGTTTGGACTGCAGCTAGGTGCTTATTTGTACAAAGTCCAGTCAAAAATCCGCTCGGCAAAAGAAAGCCTAAGGAACTTACTCGCGTCAATCAGATCGACAGCCTCGGCACTGGAGAGTTTGTATACATACGTCAAACTTGAGCGAGAGGGCATGGTGAACAGGCGGGGGCGGCTCCAGCTTTTTTCGCTACAGGCTCTGGTTGATCTCAAGGATACAGCAGACCAATGTCTGATCATTTTCTGGAGGATTGAATCCATTATTACGAGGAACAAGGATTCTGCATCTGATGAGGAGCTGGCAAGAAAACTTGTCCAGTTTAACAAGCTACTCAACAAGGACGAGGGGGCCAGGGTCTCCCTTGAAGATAACATTGGCGATCCGAGCTGGAGCGTATTTGGAAGCATCCGCTGGACTTACGTTGACTTCAAGCTTGACGGGTACAGTCAGCAGCTTCATCACTACCAGGGCTGTCTCACGCTGATGTGCTCGGTGGTCTCACTCGGAGAACTTCGGACAATAGGGACCCAGTAAGTCGGCCTGTTCGTGAATATGGGATATTGAATCTTGTTTGACGAGAAATAGTCTCCGCAGCAACACGCATCTCAGGTCTATAGATGAAGCATACCGCGTATTGCTCAGTCACAAAGACATTGTAATAATCGCTTCCGAGTTTTCTCGTCCCCAGGCAACGCATAATCGCCAAAGCACAAAGACGCCGAAAAGGCCAAACACGACTGAGGGGAGAAACTTCAAGATGGCCCCAAAAGACGTAAAGTCCTCGAGGAGTAGTGTCAATACCGGATCAAAGACCTATGATACCAGACCATCACCTGGTCCTCTGGAACAGCCCGCTAAACAGCCGTTGAGTGACAAAACTAATAATGTTGAGAACGATGAAACTGGACCGAATACTCTATATGAACGCAGAGAGGACCCACAGAACCCTACTGTGGATTCTGGTACGTTGAGGGATTGCAATTCCCAGGCAATATCGTATTGAACACAATTAACAAAACCTGTGGCACAGCTGAGACTCCCAATTCCGAGGCTAGATCTATCGCCTCTCATGACGCTGGCGTTGCTCCAAGAGCCGCAGTGGAGAACGAACCAAATCTAGATCGAACTTCGACAGCGTCGACCAGCTCAACCCGGTCCACGGGAGCACATCGCGGAAATCATGACGCTGCTGCTCATGGAAGAGGCGAAGGAGGAGGTGAGAATATCACTAGTTCAGTGGCAGAGCGTGCATTCGTTCCGGTCTCAGCACAAAATAACGACAACCAAAGACCTCACCATGGTGTCCAAGTAGCACCAGATATTCAAACAGCGAACAATAGTCATCGCAAGGAAGAAAATGGCACCGATGAATGGGCAAGCGAAATGGAAGATCCGGAATCAGCTGGGAATACAAATGAACCGGACCGACGAAGCTCCTACCGCCAGGGGTCCAAATTCCACAGAGATTCAACAAAAGCAGGTTCTACAAGATACATCGAAACACACCAGAAGGCCCTCGAACTCAAAGAAAGGAGCAGATCGCGGACTCTGATCACCCCAGACAAGACCTTTGAGGAGACCAACCGCGTACTAATAGCAGCCTACAAGATCGCAGCTGGCTCCGCTCACCTTGTTCCTCTATACAGACACACATCACCATGGGTTCCGAAGGGCCCCTGGAAGCCCAATGGTCGCCGCCAAGTCTCTTTATTGTGGCGATCTCGATTCCGAGTGGCGCACAAGTCATTCCTCAGAACCTTCTCCACTATGACGAAAGAGGACTTAGATGCTCTAGAGCAAGTCCTGCAGGATCATGGAAACGACGGCTCATACCCATTTCTGGTAGATTTGAAAAAGATGAGTGGTGGCTGGTACTTCAAATCGTGGACGAAGAATAGCTGCCCCGCGTATCTTGCCATTGTCGAAGAGCATTACTATGTGGAAGAGAACTCGGAGACACCAGTACTCAGGGCTACACTCCAACATGAAAACAGCAAATCATCCTCATTCCAAGGTAAACATCTACCCACCTTTCCTCTTACCAAATAACGACAGCCGGGCTCTGTTTGTGCGAGTGGTTGTTTTGGTTGCAAGAACAAAGATCAAAAATACAACAAACTAACAATTCCTACCAGCAGGCGCTGCTCAGCCGAAATCACATCATTTGAGGCTGGACCGAACACGACAACGGTCCTCCCATTCCCTAATCAGAATTCCGGCACGCCAGAGCTTCTTGAACACACGTGGCATCCAAGATGTCTCAGACATGTTGACAGTCGATGAAGAGAGTGCAGACGAGGATTCCTTGTCGTCACGGGAATATCGCCTTTTCTCCATCCAGCCGCTGGCCAAGGACTCGAGTAATTGGGTCAGATGCACAGTGCGGGAAGAGCCGTTGGGTACCAACGAGATCCTGGAACGGATCAGACATCTCGACTCGGACAAGACTTCCGTGATAGACAAGAAATTGTTGCTCCGGTCGGATCAGCAGGCGCAGGTGACCCGAGTCCACGCCAATGTTGTGATGACCGAGACTGATCCTGGCATGTACTGGCTGCTACGCCAATTGCAAGTCATGCAGAAAGAAACTCCGTTTTTCCGGAAGAAGGGTGAGGACTCGGGGATTTTGGTTATTTTTGTTCGGGAGCCGCGGCCAGGGTTCGAAAATCGACAGAGGCATGGCTCCTCTACGACGACGGTGGCGGCGGCGAACGCGAACGAAAACGTCCTCAACAAACATACGGAAGTAGCTGCTCCCCTGCCGTTAAATGCGATGCCAGTACCGTTAACTGTTCCAAATAAAAAGGCACACTCACCTTCTATCAGATCTTTCGAGAAGAAAACGGAATTGGGGAAGGACACAGCCGCTGCAGACACCGGTAGCATCGACTTCATCAGAGTCGACATCGACCCTGAAGGAGAAGCCGCAGAAGCCGCATCGCCTGATAACCTGGGCGATTCAGGCTCCAGAAGGTCCAGGTCTAGGTCAAAGCCCTCCCGTGCTGAGAAGCATAGCACAACTCGAAGACCGCCTCTGTCGAGGGTTTCAACGAACAATGCCGGTGATCGTGTGTACGAAAGTCGAAACATGCTGTCACGATCGCGATCCCGAGTCCCTTCACCATCGAGATCCTACGACAATGAACTGGAGAGAATGCGTTACTATGCATACTCTGCGGGGCGCAAAGATCAGGAGAAAGAGGAGGAGGCCGAGAAGCGTGAGCAATTGGCTTTGGAGCGATACTACGGGCAGATCGACGCTCGCCTCGAGAGCGCGAATTATTGGCCACCAGAGGTACAACGACAGTCTTTTAATGAGAGCATATCTCGACGACCAAGTGAAGCCGCAGATGGCTCGCAGCGGCAGGATTTTGACAACGAGGTCCGCAACGAAGTGCTGGTAATCAGGGCCCTCGAGCACCGCCAAGGAAAAGCCGCTGAGAGGCTACAAAAGGCCCGGACAGTCTCTGAGGCGGAAGAAGCAAGGTTGGATTTGAATATGAGTGAGTTCGTTCTTTTAACTACTCTTCGCTTCTTTTTTCCCCTTCCAATTCTTTATGAAGAAAAAGGAGTTCTTCCTCACGAACCCTCTGCCCAACACTTCCCGTTGGCTACCGGACGGTGGAAGTACATGTATGTGTTGTGTTGATACAGAGGCAATGAGCCATTTGTGGCTTGTGTACCTCCGTCTACCTCCCATCATGTAACTTACTCGTTGGCTAATCGTCTTTTTTAGTAATATCTCTTTTAAGAGAGGCTGAAGAGAGGTTGAACATACTTGCACGAGGGAGCGCGCTAAGGCAAACACGAACAGATGAAGACCTTGCGGACAATGCAGCCTATGGTCTCGGACCCATGGAACTACAAGCAAGGTACCAAGTGAGATATCCCACTCACTTTGATAGTGAGCCATATGATCCTCAAGCAAGATCCCCAGGCGCCGAAGGTGATGCCATCGATCAGCTTTTGCTCACGTGGACGCCGTGGAATGATGCCGTGGACAGCACCAATAAGGCGGCTCCAATAAGCTCTGGTCAAATTGAGGTTTCAGAGCAGAGTGAACCAGAGCAACAAGGCGACGAAGTCACGATCAACGAAGAGCTTTCTGTACCGCTACCTGCGAATGATGGCCAGGGATCGCAAGTTGGAAGTTTGGACGGCCCTGTTCTCGAATCGGACAGTGGACGATCACATGTTGAAACAACAAACGAAGGCCCCGCCGAACTCGCAATCGTATCTGATGCAGTATCACAGACGTCTGAAGAGGAGGCTCGTAGTCCCCATGACGACAATACTCACAGCGGTTCCGCTACAGAGGCACCACTGCCCGCTGCTGAAAGTGACGGTCACCACGTGCATACGGTATTGGACGCGGACAAGGACCCGGATAGTGATATCAGTGGAAGCGAATCTGTCGAGTACGATGATGAGAATGAGATCGAGAGCATCGACAAATCAAGGAATGAGGCTGACCCCGTGGCAAGAGGACATCAAGAAACCATCCCCCGAGACCCTGCCACCTCCAGTTCACAAGAGCATCTTGATCGCGCCAGGCGACTGGTGAGAAGTACGGCCATCCGGTCCGACCCTGGGGATGCCGAGGAAGAGAGGAAGCCATCAGTAGTGGATGATGTCGGCGAAGTTGGACGTCCGAGTGGTTTTCGGCTTCCGAGAAAAGCCCGCACGTGGGACACGCACGAGCCTCAAAGCCGAGATGCTCGGGTAGCGACAGCTGAAAAAGGAAAAGCCACGAGATCCGAAGTGGTCTCCGGGTCGGAAAGGAAGAGGACTGGTGGCAAGTTGGCTGTGGGAAACGCAAAGAAGCTTGAGGTTCTTAGTGAGCCAAACAGACGGAGTCTCAGCCGGCAGAAAGAGGAGGATGAATACGACTTGGGGGCTTATCGAGGTATCCTTCGAGATCTCACCTCTCCGTCTCGCGCGTCACAATCCGTTAGGTTCGGAGATAGAAGTGAAACCACTCTAGAGGTACCAGAAGAAGTCATACGAGCTCGCGCTCGGATCCATCGCGATGCTGTCGAAGCTCGGCGGAGGAGGCGAGCGACAGAAGAGGATGCGGAATTGTCTCGAAGAGCCAGAGAGGAACAACTGGAGACCCAACGACACAGACGACAACTGGCCGAGTTACGTCTTGAGAGGAGAAGGCTAGAAGAGGCATACGCTGTGATAGAGGAAAGGGAACGGGAGGCAAGAGTACGCCGTAGGCGGGAAGAAGTCGAGCGAGCCGAGAGACTCGCCCGCGGACTTGATTTTGAAGATGCGCACCCCGACCTGGACGGCTTTACAAGCTTCAGAAGGTACCGGAGGAGGTAGGGAATTCAGATCTAAATTGTAGCATTTGGAAGCTATATGTACTATGCGTGGGAAGAACTTGTAAATGAATTGTAATTGTACATTTAAAATTGAAATAAATTATTTAACAAGGCAACTCACCGGTTGCTCCTTTCACACAATTGGCAAGATTGAGAGAGGTGACCTCAGTGGACGTCGTTCGGTTAGTTGACACCTCTGCTTTGCATTGGATGACAGCTGATATACAAGTCAACTGGCTCAGAGGCATGCGCACGGGAGGCTTGAGTTTGAATTCTCCATCTCTTTCCAGAGGCACAGCCTTTGGTTTCGCTTTCACTGTATGCACTGGATGCTGGGTTGGCCCAACGTTTCATTATGCGACAGACCCCAAGGAAATTGCAGGGCATGGATAGATCACAGCTTGTCCAGAGGATACAAAAGTCACGAATTAGTCCAACTGTTTGAGAACCCCATGATTCGCAGCTAGGTCTAGACCGTTCGTGTTTTTCCCAGCATCGACTGGTACCCACTTGACCGACTGACTGGAGATGATTTACGAAACCTTATTCGCAAGACCCACATACTTTCTGTCTCCATGCATGGGTTTTCAATACGCTCTTTGTCGAGCTCTCCGTCCTGAAGTATTGGAATAACCTCTGTATCACGTGTATTTGGCTCTGAAAACTGTCAAGCCTTGGTATATATATGATGAGACGGTGTCGTCAGGAGTAGTCATATTCGACCCTGCCTATGGCTCCAGCGAGTCTGACTCCTAGCCTGTTTAGGTGGCTTGCAATTCTTGGCTACTTTGGCGCCCAGCTTCAGCCAACTCAATAGGCCGGCGCTCTTCGCAAGACTCATTCAGTGTTGCAAAAGAGAAACTAGATAGCCGTCAGAAGTAGCTCGTACTTGTTAATTGAATGAGGCCCCATGCACAGTGGGACGTTAATGATTTTGACTACTTGTGTCGAAGTGACCCGAGTCATACATACTCGCATAAATAAATAACCCCTGCGGTCATCCGAACCGAAGTTCATCCAAGCAATGCGAAAAGCAGGGGCTCGATAGTCTTATCTCTACTGCACGGGCATGCACCTCACACTCCCTACCCTGCGCTGCCACCTTGCTGGGTCTTCACACTAGCCGCATGAAGCAGCTGTGTGGGACCGATGATACCCGCCGCCAGACCGAGCGACGGGCCCCGGTGCTCGGTCTGTAAACATTGCGCCGCCGCCGCAGGCCCTTAGCCGCCGGTTGTTTGTCACTTTTCCAAGCCTCGTTAAAGTGCCCAGGCGGCGAAGACCATATCTGTTGAGCTGCTCAGCCCCAAGTTGAAGAGTGCTTTTACTTGGTAACCCCGCTGCGACTTTGAGATATTTTTATGTCCCCTCGAAAATCATGACTGCCCCAATCATCGCGCCCACCTTCACCGCAGATCATCGAGACCTAATCGAGAAGGTGGTCGGGAAGGACCCGCTTTGCCGAAGGCTTGATATCAGACGACTCCCATTCGTACTGGCATAGTCCCTGCCCCTGTTCCTGTTCGCGACTACTACGTAGTACTTCAAACACAATTCTATCACGCCATCCCCATGTCTATACGATAATTGCCCAGTCGCCGACTCGCCGCACCGTTCATCTCTGGTCTTTTCTTGTCCGGAGGAACTCTAACAAGCTTTCCCGACATGCGGCGCCACTGCAGTCATCTGCAGTGCAACGTGCTCGCCAAGATTCCCCCGCCTGTGTAATACTCGTCCAGTGTATTGTGCGCAGCCTGTGTACATGACATGACTGATTAGCTAGCATCAGGGTCTAGTATCAGGGTCTTGTACACGGTCGAACAGCACAAACATATGTTGTGAACCCACCTACCGTACAGTATCCGTATCAGCAGCACTCTGGACGAGCATTACCTTGTGGTTATCTGCCATGCCTCCATAAACAGACAAATGGCAACGGAAATATGGTGGGTACCATTCTCGCCCGTTGGCTCCACTTTGATGCACCCGGTTGGCGGTCACGATGCCACCTCGCATCGCACCCGCAGGGTACCATCAGCACCTCCTTCTGGAAGGTTTTCTACCGACGCTCGGGGCGACTTTCCTGTTCCTGGGCCCGTCGTTCATGTTCCTCGCCCGGCTGATACGTTGCGACGCGTCCTGGGTCTGTGAGCTTCGCGTCCTATTTAATAGCTGTGGTGGTCCACCCTTTCTCCTTCCCCAGCCCTCTCTTCTCCCTCACCCCCGTCTCTCCTTGCCAGCCAGTCAGTCGTTTTCCTCTGGGTCTGCCAAGCCGACGACGCCAAGATGAAGGTGCCAGCTCTCCTCACCACCGGCAGCGCCCTGCTCGCCACCGGCGTCTCAGCCATCAAAGCCGTCAACTTTATGCACCTGGTGCCTCCTCCCCTGGATATTGCCGATACCGAGTTCGCCTCCAGCCTCGTCCAGAAGCGCGCCACCAACTCCTCGGCCACCCTGGGGAACGGCACCTTCCAGCAGCTCCTCGACCACTCGGACCCCTCCAAGGGCACCTTCAGCCAGGCCTTCTGGTGGAGCACCCAGTACTGGCAGGGGCCCGGCTCGCCCGTCGTCTTCTTCACCCCGGGCGAGGTCGCAGCCGCAGGTTATACCGGATATCTGACCAACAGGACTCTAACCGGCACTCTAGCTCAGGAGCTCGGCGCGGCCGCGGTTCTTCTCGAGCATCGGTACTGGGGAGAGTCGAGCCCGTTCGACGAGCTGACCACCGAGAACCTGCAATACCTGACCCTGGAGAACTCCATCTACGACACGACGTACTTTGCCAACAACGTCAAGTTCCCCTTTGCCACCAACGCCAGCAGCAATGCCGATAGCGTTCCCTGGGTGTTCTCCGGTGGTAGCTACAGCGGCGCCCTCGCGGCGTGGGTAGAGAGCGTTGACCCCGGTACGTTCTGGGCCTACCACGCCTCCAGCGCTGTGGTTGAGGTCATCTACGATTTTGTAAGTATTATTCGCAAATCGACATATATCCATGAGATTTAGGCTTGTGGCAAGATATTAACGGATGCTCGTCAACAGTGGCAATACTTTGCGCCCGTTCAGGAGGGCATGCCCGCCAACTGCAGCGCGGACGTGTCCAAGGTCATCGAGCACGTCGACAGCATCCTGCTGGGCGACGACGACGAGGCGAAGCAGGCCCTCAAGGAGAAGTTCGGCCTCGGCGCTATCGAGCACGATGATGACTTTGCTAGCGCCCTGGAAAATGGTCCTTGGCAGTGGCAGAGTCACGACTTTAACTCTAACTACTCTTCCTTCTGTATGCCGACCCCAGTCGTTCTCGAAGTTTGAAATTGTTGAGAAAGCATTTCTGGAACGCTTTGCTAACCGCCGTTTGGACAGTCCAATTCTGCGACACTGTTGAGAATGTCGGCCCTCTGTACCCTAACTCAACTGTTGTCCCTGGAGCCGAGGGCGTCGGCTTGGAGAAGGCTCTGGAGGGATACGCCAACTGGGTCAAGAAGGAACTTATCCCTGGATGTAAGTCGATTGCGAGCGCAGTCACTTTGTTTGAGACCTCTTACTAAATATCCGTTTCTTGTTAATAGACTGCGCTGGCTATGGCTACGATGAGTGGTCCGACGACGACAGCCTCGGTTGCTTCGACTCGTACAACGAGACCAGCCCCATCTACACCGACGTGACCGTTAGCAACCCTATCGACCGCCAATGGACATGGATGCTCTGCAACGACCCGTAAGTCCCAGCCTTGCTCAAACTGTCAACTCTCAGCTAACTCGGCTACCCAAGCTTCGCCTACTGGCAAGACGGCGCCCCCGAGGGCACGCCGACTATCGTCTCCCGCCTCGTGACGGCAGAGTACTGGCAGCAGCAGTGCGCGCTCTACTTCCCTCCGCCAGGCACCTTCGGCAGCGCAGAGGGCAAGACGGTAGAGGACACCAACGCCTACACGGGCGGGTGGGACCGTGCAGGAAACACGACACGACTCATCTTTGTCAACGGCCAGTGGGACCCCTGGAAGGACGCCACCGTCTCGAGCGAGTTCCGGCCCGATGGACCGTATGAAGGCACCAAGGACGCACCTGTGCTACTCATCCCTGGCGGCATCCACTGCAGCGACTTGTCTATGACGAATGGCAGAGTCAATGCTGGCGTCAAGGCCGTGCAGGATGCTGTCATTGACCAGATTGTGGAGTGGGTTGGGGAGTTTGCTACTGAGGAGGGCAAGGCTGAGCAGGTCGCTTTGAGGACGCGGTCATGATTGAATGTATCCAGTCCTTCAACATTGAATACACACAGTCTTCTGCGTGTTTGTGAATGACTCACACATTGTGCTTCACTGCTGAAAGAATTCTTAGTGATCCTAATTTGTGATTGAGCGAAGTCCAAGTTAATTGAATCAGTTGACCTAGTTTATTGACCTCAAGGAATACACAGACGATTCAAAATGTGCACCTACAAACTTGATCCGGATTGCACTGTGACATACTTTGACTCACTGAGGAGCGGAAAGCATCAAGCCATTGACGTCATGATTGGTTCACCACGTGAATCAACGAACAAACGATATGCTGTTGGCGTATCTATAAAGGATGCCCTGGCCCATGACATTTCTGCATGCGGAAGATGCGCCTACCCGGTGCTCACCCGGAGCCAGCATGGTTGTCTCAGCGAACTAGGCAGAGGTCTCTTCCCGGATCCGATGATATTCTTCAGGATTCATGCCTTCCAAGTAAATATCACAGAAAATCACTGAAAAGAATTGCCAGGGTCGTACTATGCCTGATCCTATCTATGGGGAGAATACATTCACTATCTAACGTTGGCACCACACATGCACGTGCACATGCACACATATCTACTCACGCGTTTGCAATTCAGGGCACGGCCCAAGAAGGGTACCAGTGTAACTAGCCTAGGAATTGTCTCAGTCCCATACAACGGGTGGTTAATTTCAAACAGACTGGGCCAATTCCTTCATGCCCAACAGTGAATCTCCTTTGGAACATCAAGTTGGGCGAGAACGTTTGGGATACCGTGATCAGTCACGTTCACTCAACCCTCTACCTATAGACCTTTCCCACAATATTTCTGCCCAAGGTCAACTGGCCTCGTCTCTTCCTTTACTCTCTTGCAGGCGCACTTCCAGCCACGATTTGCCTGATTCCGCTGCTCACCACAGCCCTTCCATTTCGCTATTGCCCTTCCGTCAACCACCTCAAATATCTGAAGGCATCAACGCCAGATCCGGAAGAGTAACCCGAAGCTCATTGCCAGCTTTTGTTGTGCAATCCTACCTCCATTCGCCGAGAAACACCCTGACGACAGAAGTAAATCCATCTAACAACACGCCTGACACCAGCGCCCAAGACTTCCTCCTTCTTCACCCAAATACCGACCGTCAAGATGTCACAGCCCTCAACTCAGACCGCTGCGAACCCCCAGCAGATACCTCGCTATCCTAGCGAGAAGCCCATGGCCCCAAGAACACCAAGCAATGACGAGGCCGCGCTGACAATGGCAAAGCTGGCATTGCAAGCCAAGGAGAAGCTGAAGAAGAGGAGGCAGAAGAAGGCGAAGGGCGCTGATGATCAGCAGCCGGAAACACAACACGGCAATACCGAAGCGGACCAGCAAGAATCTGTCAATGACGGAACGGCCGCCGGAGATCCCAGTCGTGAGGATTCCCAGCACGAGGCTTCACAGCCGAAGGATGAGGGCACCGATTCCTCCATCCCTTGGCCGGAAATGCCTTTTGCATACGGAGAGTATCCCGAGCTCAGACTCCCGCTGAAGTCAATGTACGATGGGAGCGGCGAGTGGCCTCAGAAAACCAAGCATAACGGCGAGAAGTATTCGTGGAGCAACATCGGGTTCCCTGAAGACCTGACACTGGTTGTTCCCGAATTTGAGGACGACACCCACATCGAGACTGAGGAACCCTCAATCACGGAGCTTGCCACAGACGTCAACAACATCCGATCCAAAGCTCCAGAGGACATTGCCGACGGAGCGGTGGAGCGTCTTGAGGAGGATCAACGTACCATAGAGATCTTCGAAGTCCATGGACGGACTGTCTGCCGCGTCAAGCTCAGCGATGTCAACGCCTTTGGAATTGGATCCCCTTACAGCTTGTCCAAAGTGTCCAAATTACTCGAACGGAAGATCGACAAGGAGCTTGGTGCCAAGCCTGACCTTCAGATTGAGCATTGGGTGATGGCTCAAGTCCTGCTGTCCATGTCTGGGCAGATCGGAGGCAGGACCAATGATTATTTCAGTCAGGCTCGAAGCCTAGCACAACAGCAGCTCTACGTCAATACCGAGCTTGAGGGTGAAGTTAAACAACAGATCCAGACTGTTGACCTCGACAAAGACCCAGCGTTCTCAAAGATGCTGGATCTCGTGAAGAAAGGCTGCCCAAGAAAAGCTTACAACCCTTATCACCAGGCCAAGCGAGACCAGTATGCCGTTGACAACGGCCTGCTATACAAAGTGCGAAACACAGACATCGTCCTTGTCCTGGACCGTTCCGACAACCTGGTAATGTTCCAATGCAGTGATGTCTTCAAGCAGCTTCTCACGAAGGCTGTCCAGAAGCTGGTTGTTCAAGCATTCGAGACCTACAGCACTTGTACTCCGGTACCATTTCCAGATATGACTCGACACGGCCTGCATTGGATCTCATTCCTTGCCGAGAGACCAGACCTGGACTTCCGGAACACGGACAACGACCCGCGTCAGGCGAAATCAGGTAATACACCAGCCCCTGGAATTTACTCTTCACACCCAGCTGACAATTATCTTGCAAGGTGTCTTCCATATTGGAGGCCGCTGCGAAGTAGGTGACCCGAACGGCCAAAAGATGCCAGCTCCCACCAAAGACCTGTCCGGAAAGAGAGTGCCTGAAGAGGGCCACGTCCTTCACCAGCTTAAGAAGCTGCGTTACTGCGCCTTCGGCGCATGTACTGAGATATCCAGGTTCTTCTTCCAGATCCTCGACCCAAACCTGCTGCAGAAATACGTCGACGTTGCGGACGAGGTCGCCAAGCTGGACTACATCCACTTCCAGACCAGACGCTCGAACGAGCCCTTTCTGATGCGGGCTCTGCTAGTCAACCTGATGACATACGAGCACAAGGACACCGGAGACTGGCACCACGGATTCGCGTTTCTGCTGCCCGTCGGCGACTTCAGCGGCGGTGACCTCGTGCTCCGGGAGCTGGGCCTGCAGATCGAGGCTCCCCCGGGCTGTCTGCAGATGTTCCGCGGCCGCGAGCTGAGGCACTCCATCTCGAAGTGGACTGGGCGGCGCTTCGTCTGCGTCAACGTCACCCATGAGGCTGTCCGGAGGTGGGCACGCCGCTCGATGGGTGAGGAGGTAACTGGAACTCCAACATCCCGTGCGCCATCTATCATGGCAGACTGCATCGACCAGGAGCCGGAGGATGTTGTGCCGGAGGATCAGGGAGAGGAGGAAATGTATTATTGGCTGGAGGAGAGTGAGGGTGAGCTTGAGGAATCGGTTGACGATGGTTCTGAGGCCTCAATTCCGTCAAACTCTGATCGGAAACGCACGGCCACATCCAAGCACAGGGCCGCTAGCTCTTCCGACGCTTCTGCGGAAGCTAGCGACAAGAATGCGGCAAAGACAAAACGTCAGAAGAAGGCTTGAGGTGGGAACTGAGCTTGGCATCCAGTTCATCGGAGTGGCGACTCTAGAAGGAATGACTGGATGTGCACAGCTACTCATGAATCGGGCTGATACTGATCATGTTGAGAGAAGGAATGCCATCAGTAAGGATATGGTGTGAGATGGCTTAGTACTAGATGTGTGCCACCGAGGGACCATGGCGTCTGTGTCACATACATAATCAGACATCTCCAGGTATTGTGACCAGCTCCTTTTAATTCAGCTTGTCGACCAGTCAAAGTGTATTCTAGACCTCCACAAGCAAAAAGAAGAAAGTAATTGTAAATGAGAAGATCGTGAAACTTGCAAAACATTGGGGAAATCCGTATTGCTGCAGACTGCTTCATGATGTCTCTGTATCTGCATACCATAAGAGCTGTGCTAGTATGCTACCACGAGGCTATCACTCTAACGACAGGCGTCCCATGCAGCCAGTCCCATGTCATCAGTCCCATGTCATCATCTGAACCAAAAACTCTATGTAGTACCTAGGTAGCTGTCTAATTGTCCGACGTATAATACTTACTAGCGATAGGCTGCTGTATCTCATTAGAGTCAACGGGAATTAAGCGCCTCGACTTCTCCTTGAACTCCTCATATCCTTTATACCACGCCTCATCCACACCCTTCATTGGCTCAACACCGCTCTCATCAACGCCTTCATTCACCCAAGCGAGAATCTCTTGCATATATGGCACCTGATTCTGGATCAGGCTGTGGAACGCCTTGCCCTTGTCCCCTTTAGCCTTGCGGGCGGCGTACTCGATTCGCATAGCCTCGTCTGACGGCAGCTTGGCGAGGCCCGCGTATACGCGAGCTACCACCTCAGCCTGGAACTCGAACATGGAGAAAGTGGAGGTGTAGTATGGCACTCCCACAAATGTCAGGGTTGGGTCTGGCATGTAGAACTTTGAGATGAATAGAGTCAGCATGAGAGAAAAGAGAGGAGAGTAAACAGCGCTTGAGGGTACTAACGATATCTTTGTGAAGGTTATGTGTGACACATTTGTCTGACGTGATGATGATACTCTCATCCGCGTCGTCGGCAGCTATCTTTTCAGACTCGAGCCCGGTGAGAAAGGGATATGTGGTCTGATAGCCCGAGGCAATGATGACATGGTGGATGTCTTGGAGAACCCGCCCATCAGTCAGATGCACCGTGCCAGGGATGGGTGCGCCAGGTGTTTCCGATCCAGAGGAGATGCTCTTTCCCTCGTCGAGCTTGAATGACTTCAGACCTGCCACCCGCTCCGAGTTGGCAGGCAGGAAGGACTTGTCGAGGTCGAATTTGCCGCCGCGGGAGGACTGGTAGCTCTTGTTGGCCAGCCCGTCAAGCTCCTTGGCGATGTCGAGAGACGAGACACCCGCGCCGATGACGAGCACGTTCTGGTCTTTGTAATGGTGCGGATACCGATAGCTCTTCGAGTGTCTCACCCTGTCAGGGTATTTTCGCTTCCATTCAGCCAGGCCCGGAACTTCCGGGATGAGCGGGACGTGATAGTGGCCCGCGGCGACGACAACGGCGTCAAACGTCCACTCCTTGTTCTGGAAGGAGTATTTGCCATCGTCATTCTTCAGGAGTGTCTTGGTGCGCACATCCCACTTCCCCGTTGATGCGTTCTTGACGGCTTCTTCGACACGGGTGTCGAACAGCGTGACGTCGTGGGCGCCAGTCTCTCTGGAGAGACGCTGCACGTACGTCTCGATCTCGTGGTGGGTGACGTGATCTGGGGTTCCTTCGGGCCACTGCAGCAGAGTCGTCTTCATCATAGTTGTTGGGACATTGTTCATGAGTCCCTCATAGCAAGGCCCTGGTGGTGCATGCAGGAGTGCGATTTGGTCTTGGTCCTGAGCTTCCCGGCTATCCTTGGGGCTCGTGGCGCCATCTGGTGTGTGGCTCCCTTCGGGGGACTCTGTGCTTGGATATTCGGGATCCCTATCTGGCCGTAGATCGAAGTGCCAAACGCCGCCAGTCACACTGGAGCGCTCGAACACGACGACCTCGAAGCCGTGGCGTAGGAGGTGAGCTGCTGACGAGACGCCGCTGATTCCGGCGCCAATGACCGCTACTGACTTGATTGGGGCCATCGTCGATTCAGGGTGCCGTACTAGCACTCCGACGTCTTTCAGGAGTCCGGACGGCGCCAAGAACTTTGGAGAGCTGGGACAAGTCTAGGATGATCTTACTAGGCTGAGGACCAGCGACAAGGTCCTGACTGTACGGCGTTTATTCAACTGTTTTTAAATCAAATTTGATGAGTGTTCCACAGGTCTGATTGCCAACCGCTAGACGGAAGCTTATGCCGCGGTCGGCGCCGAGGTGACGCTTCGCGGGAGCACGCCATCTACATATCCGAATTGCGTTATAGAGGGGTGCCAACCCTAAACACATTTTGGATCTGTCGCAGCTGAGAAATCATTAGAAACCCAGTACAATACCCCGTAATGAGGCATAATGTTATTGGCCTACCGACATATTCGTGTCCACCACGTAAGACTGGGAGAATCGCTCGCTGCATACAGGTGCTGAGGTTTGTTCCACACCTGCATTGGTAGATGGCGCCATTCACCGTATCATGTTGCATTAGGTCCAGGACCGGCCTGCAAAGGAGACTTCCGGTACCTCCAGACATCCATCCACCTCTAATATCGAATCCTAAAGGACCAAGCTGTGTCATGACACCGGCAGGTCAGTGAATGCTGTCAACAAACCCAGTCACGTGAGGAGCTCCCACCATCGCTAACCCAAAGCATTCAAGGCTGGGTCCTTGAAGTTGACTAATACTCGGGAACATCCATAAAACTTTGTTAGTTGACACAGATTTGTCTAAACTTAGTCTTAGTTTGCCCAACTCCATGTTCATGTTGCTTCGATCTACCCAAGCTCTTTGTATACCCCCAGACAGTCGATTTGCACTGTAATACCATTTATCTCAAGTAAATGTACTTGGGGAAAGACCCTGATTTGTAAAGGAAGGCTTGAGTCATTCACTAGGTTATACGTCTTTGTTATTGATGGTTATAAATGGAACATGTTAGATATGCAACCCTTGAAAACTAACGTCCCCAGCCTAGATTCGGCCCACCCCCTGATTCGGCCTGGCCCACACCTGTGTATGCGCATGTATGCGTCTAGACCCACCTTATAAATACTTCTCAATATCTTTATAAGGGATTTTTTCCTAATCACTAAACTTCTCCCTAATATTAATTTAATTATTATAAAGATATATAATAAAGATGACGTGGTGAATACCCTTGCTATTATTATTAAATGTAACGACTTAAGCTTAGCGGCTTATTAGTAGATGATCACCCCAACATAAAAGGAGTGCCGCAAGCCTTATAAAAGGGTTTTAAGGGGTAAGAATTAGTTTTAACAACAACCAGTACCTATAAATAGTATACCCTTCACCTTAATATTAATGCTTATTATGCTTAGTAATTATGCACATTATAATTAAATTTAATTACTTTATAAGCCTTAATTTCATTTTTAATAAATTATTAAGCATTTAATAAAGTAATTTTAATCCTTATTATAATATATTTAATTAGCTGGCATTTTAAATTTAACCATTTTAGCTGCCGGAATGTATCTTTGGAATTAATCTTAAACTAAGCCGGGTAAAATATTTAATGCTCCAAAGATACTATAGTATTTTATATGCTACCTTGTGTGCCTGATTCGTTCCTATTAAGAACGAAAGATTTGCATCCCACAATTGACAACTTAAGTGTTATTATTCAATCCTGTTGAAACGGCAGACTCACTGCTAGCAAAGTAAGCCACTCAGCCAAAAGACCAGATAACAATTAAACTCGCTTTGATTGCTTTCCTAGCAGTACATAAGCACTGTACCATCACACATGTTAGAGACAATTCTGGCATATCTCATCCACAACATTAAGCCTATATCATGTGATAAAAATGACCCAGTCTGTACATGCCAATATAATAGTAAAACCATGCATGTCATACAGTCAGTGGCCGTGGCGAGCATTTCACAGTGATGAAGTTCGTGGATAACAACAACCCGTGATGACTAAGCTCATGTGTAACACGCGATTGGCCCGGGCCCAGAAAATGGCTCAGATGTTCACAAACCTTCAATAGAAGCAGTGCATTATGTTATCGTGCTGAACGTGAGGCAACAATTGGGAACGAAGTTATATTCTTCTTAATTGAACACAATGTTCTATGTCGTGATACCAAACCTGAATAAACGTCCCCCACTACCAGAAAAAAGGAACGGCCGCCGCCGGCCCCTTGCATCTCCTGTATAGCCTCTCCAGCCTCCAGTCTATTCCAAAAGCGAGTCCAGGTCGAGCTCCTCCTGGCGTCTCCTGACCAGCAGCCTCAGCTCCGGGTTGACGACGACGCCGCTACCCACGTTGATGTCCTGCGGGTCGTGGCCCTCGGGGAGCCTCCAGTCGTACTTCATGAGCAGGTGGGCCAGCGCGATCTTGACCTCGTTGGCCGCGAAGAACCTCCCCGGGCAGGCGTGCGCGCCGTGGCCGAAGCCCAGGTGCAGGGTGCTGGTGCTGACAAGGTGGGCGATCTTCTCCTTCTCGGGGTCGTCGCGCCAGCGCATGAAGCGGTAGGGGTCGAACTTGGCGGGGTCCTCGTAGAAGCTGCTGTTCCACATGTTGGTGGTGTCGACGATGATCTTCTGGCCCTTGCGGATCACGAAGTCGTTGGACAGCTTGACGTCGGACAGGGCGGAGCGCCGGATGCCGATGAGGATGGGCTTGAGCCGCTGCGCCTCCTTGATGGCGCTGTCCATCAGCTTGAGGTTGTACAGCGACGTCTTCTGGAGCCCTTGCTTGCCCAGGACCTCGACGACCTCGTCGCGGAGGGGCTGAAAGATCTCGGGGTGGCGCGCAATCTGCAGCATTGTCTCCTGGAGCAGGTCGGTGGTGGTGTCGATGGCCACAGTGGATAGCGTGATCTGCGCGTTGACGGGGTCGTAATTTGTGCCGTACTCCTTCTCAAACCAGCCCATGGCGTCGTCGAACACTGGCGGCTCCTCCCCTCTAGCGAGGGCCTCTGCCTGGAGCGCCCTGCGCTTCTCGACCAGCGGCTTGAGGATCCGGCGCGGCGCGGGCAGCTTGGCGCGCACCTCCTGGCACGAGGGCAGGAACCAGTGGACGACCGGCCGCAGGAAGTCGGGCCAGGTGCGCAGCTCGTTGGCGGTGGCAAAGGAGATGCTGGTGTACTCGGACACGGCGGCGACCCACTCGTCATTGCGACACATTTCCTCGCCCATGAAGATCCTCGTCGACATCCGTGACACGAGCCTGCCGATTTCAGCATGTGCCGCGACTTCATGCCATTCTATCTTATGTCAGAGAAGATTAAAAACAAGAAGAAGCAAGATAGAAAGAAGAGGAAAAGCTTACCTGGAGAGTCTGTCAGGAGATCTTTTAGTCCCGTAGTGGCCTCTTGTGACAAGGGCATCGTAAGCTTCGCTTCCCATGTGCATGCGAGATTAGCTGGAGGACTTCAAGTCTGATGTCTGTAGGCCTTTCACGATGGAGGTAATGAAAAACTTACCGAGCACCTTGGTGAGGTTTCTGTTGATCAAATTTACGCTCTCTTTCGTGAGGCAGAAGGGCTCAAACCCAGGGATATGGCCGTGAGCGTCCTAGGTAGCACAGTAAGTCTGGTGAATCTCGATGGGACCGCACAAAAGTGAATTCGAGGCCCCATAGATGGACAACTGCTTCGAGGCATGCTTACATGGTTAGCTGCCGCGAGGAATGACAGCTCTGGGTTGTTCCGAATCTCTGGCATGAACTCTGCGGGCAACACGACGACATCACCAAAGTCCGAGTACAGTCTGTAGAGCTTCTGTCCGTACGTCTCTCGGCCCCGTATCAACATCTGTTTGCCCTTGGCGAGATATTCCTCCAGCAGCCTCCGGGTCGTGAGCTCGAATGGTTTCTTGGGGTTGAGCCTGGGGAGGTTGTCCTTGCCGTCATGCAAGGCGTACACGACCAGGGCGAAGAGAAAGGCGGTGACGGCGTATGCGAAGGGTTTCTCTATGGGAAAGGAGAGGGAAAAGCCTGCCCCTATCGGGTCCGGGCTTGCAAGTCGTGAGGTCATAGTGGCAAGCACAATAATACTAATGGCAGGTATCAGTCAGTCGTTGCGGATGTGAGATTTGTTGGGCTTTTATGTCGAAGCCGGTTAAATGATTAAGAGGTCAGGTTGGATGGTTTCATCCCCTCAATTCTCTAAAGGAAGAGAGGGGGCAATGTGGTGGAGACTTGCGCGGCACAGTGGAGATCTTCTGCTTAACTCTACAATTTAATGCTCGGTGTATAGTCAGAATCCGATAACACGTATCAGGAATGCAACTTGGAGCGTGGAACAGACGTAGCAGTTTGAGAGAATGCTTGGTCCTCCTTCACTGCTTCGGGTTCCACCAAAAGCCCGTTGGCAGTCTATACGTGGTGAGGTCCAAAAGAGTGGATCGATCCAAGCCGCTGCATGTGGCTGCCGGTGGCCACTGCGTTACAGCTTACTCGTGCTGCGGCTCTCCAATGGGACGGCCACACACTTATGCCGGAAACTCTCTGTCCATGTGGGCGGGCTTCCGGGAATTATGTTCGGCCGGTTGAGGCTGCCTGCATCTTGTTTCCCATAATACCAAGGAGATATCGTTCATTGATAGTTTCGGCAATGCGCTCCGTACCGCAAGACTATCTGCCACTATGGTGCCAACCAGTCCAGATATATAGTCGGTCTCAACAATGCAGCGAGATCGCGGGAGACACAGACCAAACAACACAACTTTCACCACATGAATATCTTTTTGACAGTGAGCAGTGGCATTCACCGCCCCTTGCACTCACTGCTAACTCCGATAGGACTTTAGAGCGTAGATAATGGGCCATTTGGCCTCCTCCTTTCTTCTTCTTTTCGGTAGCCGCAACGCAGTTTGTTGTGTCTGTCTGCCCAGCTCCCTACAGCATCGCTGGCAAAAGATGTAGCTGGAGTTACCAATTCGCGTTCAGAATGGGAGGCTTTGATTGGGAAGATTGTGCAAGGAGGTCTATACACGTGGAGTAATCGAATCCCAGAAAGCACAAGCAAGTGGTAGAAAGTCAGCGAATGATACCCACGGTTTCAGCAACGCGCCCTATAACTGCTTCGGCAGTTCCTGTTGCAGCACCGTGGTTGCAGTGACACGGCTAGTATTGTGTGTTATGCCCTTGTTTATCACGCAAGCCCGTCTCAGGAGGTATGTAGCTCTTCTTTTCGTACATCCATAACCACGTCTGTACAAAGTATGGTAGCAAGTGACGTGGTAAAAATCACTTTTGAATCAATTGAATACCTGGCCTCCACTCTCAGGTGTCTAACGACACGTCAAAAGTTGTTTCTCGGCACTGATAGCGACTTTCTTGGGAACTTTGTGGTCGGGGCAGGTTGAGGCCAATGCTCGTTCATACAGTATAAACGATAGGCATCATCTTCGCCTGAGTGAGGAGGGACTGGATGCATACTGCTTAAGAAGCACATGTGTACAGATCAAAATCGAGACCACTTTGCCTGAGTGATAGAATGCTGCCATTTTTTCCAACTGTGGTTTAGCCAACTACAACAAATGTCGTTTCCTACAAGGATGACGCAAAATCCGCAATTTGGCAATCTGCTTGCGAGGGAAATCCATGATCGAACCTCGTGTATCCAGGCCCAATCGTGATTTTCTCAACTGAGATTGTTATAATATTTGGCAGCATACCGAGCGTGAACTGCTCAAGGAAGCGTGGGTCATTCCCTCTGAGAAGACTTGTCAAAAGACCCGGATGGAAAATTGAGACGCTAAACAAGCCATGTAAGTTGTCTTGCCCCTGACGTCAGACGTATCCAAGGACCTCATGGGATAGGCGAGGAAAGTAGCAGGCTTAGGAAGCTTTGTTGGCAGGGGTATATTCTCGGCCTCACTGTTCGCCATTAACACAGTTGTTGTAGAAGACCAACCAGAATCTCCTGGGCAATTTTGCTTTGCTTTATGGTCACTCGACGACGGTTGGGGGACAAGAGACTGTATTAGGACGTGACCCCGCGTAGACTGGTGTAAATACTTGCAGCTTGTCGTGAACGGACTGGTGTTGCGTGAAATGATATTGTCAATATTGGCACTTGCCGAGATTGTGTGATTTGGCTTGTACGACTTTTGAAGAAAACAGGCTGTATGGATGGCGCGACACGAGCAAGTGGGCCTCGTATGTGAATCTTTTCCACAACCACTGTTGTGTGCTAACATCGCTGGCCAGTCATGACCGTATTTGATGTAAAGTAGACGCTCAAGTGAGGGATAATCAAAGGAAATCCCCTGACAACCGCAGATTCTGGAATGGCAGAGACAATGGATGGATAATCTAAAGTGATGCGCGTGTGGGTGGGTCTGGGTGTGTTGCGTGGAAATCAGTCCGCGGTGTCAACGAGTGACGGGTCTTCCAAGGTTGATCGATTTTTCGTCGTTCTCGCGGTTGACTTACCTGCCTGCGGAAATAGTGTCGTAGTATCGTCTCGATGGTCTCGTGTGGCATACTACCCAGAGTCAGGGACATTGCACCGATTGAATACGGCAGCTCGGAGGGGAGGTTGCACTGGGTGATGCCCAGGGCGTCCGTCAGGGTGGGCCGGGCCCCGTTTGCAGACCCCTGCAGGCAATTAGACGTCGACCAGCCGTTGCCGTCCCATCTGCCCTTGCGCTAGGAGCTAACGAGAGACGCTAGCGCAGTGGTTCCGCTGGGGCCCGTGGCAACGGCAAGGGCCTCCACGCAGCTGGGGGAGCTCGTCTTTTGTTGTTTCATCCCACCTTGCGACGACCAGTTGCTTGTGACTGATTTCCTCCCCAATACTCCTGTGCTCCTCCCGTACCTGCCTGTCCTCCTTACCCACCCGCGACCCAAAATATTATCCATTGCCCCGCGTTGCATCCCTCAAGCGAGGCCACACTCGCAGCAGACCTCGAAGGTCAATTGATCCCAGCGCTCAACCGACATCGAATCGCAATCGCATCGCATCGCATCGCATCGCATCGCATCGCACTGCTGATCGCCTGGCCCAGTCCAACTTTGGAGCCGAGCTCTGATGTCCAGCAAAAGCTTCATGTGATTGATGTGAGCCGCCTCCCCCGCCTCCCCTCCCTGCCCTCTGCGTCTGAGCGCGCAGCCTTGGGAAGTATCAGCAAACATTGGCATCAACCTACAGTTTGCCCTTCTTTGCTCGGCGCGTACCACGTCCCACATTCTTCTACCGATGCGCTGACATGTGTGTTGTACATAATAGAGTGCGCGCACAGCACCGGCCCCTCCGACTCGCCAATTGAGGCGACGACCAAAACTCTACAGAACAGCCCCAAATCGCACCGGGCGGCTCTCATTCGCCGTTCGAGAGGCCATGGCTGAGAAAATCACAGACGAGCAGGTCGAGGCCTTGCAGAACGTCTTGCGCTCCGACGCCTCTGTCGATGCGAAAGTCGCTCAAGTCACCGCCGTCAAGACCGGCATCAAACACCACAATGTCCCTGACACCTGCGTCGCACAGCTCTTCGAGGCCTTGCGCACCGCCTCCGCAAACCAGCACGGTGTCCTCGCCAATGCAGGACTTACCTCGCTCAACCACCTGCTCACGCGCCTGTCGCGGCAGGAGCCCAAGTACATTGTAAGAGAAACCAAGACGACGTTGCCAATGCTTGTGGACAGGATGGGCGATCCGAAGGAGAAGTTCCGCTCCCTCGCGGTGCAGTCGATGGCTACCATGTATAAGGTCGTGCCAGCTGATGTCGAGCGCCACATTCGGAATTTTGCCATGGCGGGTAAGAACTCCAGGGCAAAGGAGGCCAGCTTGCAGTGGCTCCTGCAGATGAACCAGGAACAAGGCTTGCAGTTCCGAACCTACGTCCCACGTCTCATGGAGCTGCTGGAGGATGCCGACGCCAGTGTTCGCGAAACGGCCAAGACCACGGTCATCGAGCTTTTCAGAGACGCCTCGAATACAGCCAAGGCCGATTTGAAAAAGCAATTAGAGACCTACAGAGTCCGCCCAGCCATCAAACAGGCCATAGTGAAGGAGCTGATCCCAAGATCGACGACCCCCGCCCCCGACGACAACGAACCAGTAGATTTGCCCAGACCCGGCTCACGCCCGAACCTCTCAGCCAGCGTATCCTCTGTGTCTACTTACATCGAGCGACCGACAACCCCTATGCCTGATTCCAGGACCGAGACAGTCGAGCCCTCGTACCTCAACACAACGCGCGAACTGGATGACACGTTTACTCAGATGAAGGGCTATTTCGACGGAAACGAGACAGAACACAACTGGAAGCCGCGGGAGCAGAGTATTCACAAGCTCCGCAGGTTTATGGCTGGCAACGCCGTGTCGGATTTCCACGACCCGTTCCTGGCAGGCCTGAGGAGTCTTCTCGATGGCATCATCAAAGCTGTCACCTCCCTCAGGACGAGCGTGTCAAAAGAGGGCTGTGCCCTGGTCCAGGACATCGCCATCAACTACGGATCTGCTATGGATCCTATGGTGGAGCTGCTGATGCAGACATTCATCAAGCTGTCTGCCGCGACAAAGAAGATCGCCTCGCAACATGCGGATGTCTGTATCGACACCATCATCGGCAGGGTAACCTACAAGAAAGAGATCATGCAGCATGTTGCGGGTGCTTGCACGGACAAGAATGTGCAGCCTAGATCGTACGCGACTGGGTGGCTGAAGACCCTTATGAAGAAGGAGTCGCACCACAAGAGCCACTTTGAGCATAGTGGCGGCTTGGATTTGACAGAGAAGTCAATAAAGAAGGGGCTCGGCGATCCGAATCCTAGTGTCAGAGAAAAGATGAGGTCCACGTTCTGGACATTTTATGGTATTTGGCCCGCAAGGGCAGAGGCGTACGTTGCTCCTTCGCGTTGATCGCACAGCCATTGAAAACTGACGTGCATTCTAGTCTCATGGACACTTTGGAACCCACAATGCAGAAGGCGCTAGAAAAGGACCCGAACAACCCCAATGCACCAAAGAAGGCAGAACCTGCAGCGCGGCCAGGCCTGGGCCTCTCTCGTAGCACGATGGGAGCCAAGCCATCGCTCAGGGAGACCATGATGGCCCAGAAGAAAGCCCTGGCGACGAAGAACCTCCCGGTCAGACCTGGATCAGCCATGGCACACTTTTCACCTCCTCGTACAACTCGGGCCGTCTCTTCCTCGTCGACTGCTTCAGCAAGTACCACTGCACCATCCACAGCAACGCGTCAAAAACCAACCACCAGCGGTGGGCTCTCGGTAGCCCCCGTTCGGCCGACGAGGAAACGGCCAGAAATGGCACCGCGACCAGCAACTGCGGGTCCATATTCTGTCCGTGGCGGGATCGACACCGAGATGAGCCCCCCGCCAACGAGGCCGAAGGCAGTGACAACCAAGACCATGGGCACAACGCCGAAGCGGACAGTGGCGAAGACGAGACCTGCTCACAAACCGACCGCGAGTGAGTCGAGTATTCCCACACCTACCAGGTTGACGCACGCAAAATCCTCGCCTGCCACCAGCCCAGCAAAGAGCCCAGCTAGGCAAAGGTTACAGCCTGGGCCGCTTCTCGGTAGCCCTCAGCCCGAGGATAATCTTTCGCTGATAACGCCATCCACCCCGACCTTCCCACCAGCGGATCCGCCAGCCCTTACGTCTCCCGACCTCATTGCGCCTGAACTCACTGCCCCGGCGGAGCGAGATCAAACAGCAAGCCCGTCGGGAACACCGTCCAAGGCCCTGCGAGTATACGAGGATCCTTTGACAGCAGAGCAGTCAACTCCACGGTTGACTCCGCCAGCAGTACTGGAAGAGAAGCCCGTCAATGAGGATGCCGCCAACTTGGTGGCGCGGCAGAGTGGCGATGGACCCGCGCAACCCGACATCTCGCCCGATAAGGCCAAGCAACATGCCCGGCTCATTGAGAGCGCACTGGCCAAGATCAATGCGAAGTCGCTCGACGTACACGGGTTTCGCAAGCTTCAAGGCATCCTCCGAGACAACAAAGCCCCTCTATCCGACGAGAAATTCGAGGCACTGCTCCTGGGCCTCTTCGACTACCTGGAGGACCCACAGTCCAACCTCACTCCCGAGAAGGTACAGGACGTCAAGGCCCAGAACCTGGCAACGATCAAGCTCCTGCTCAAGAAGTACCGCGACCACTTCCAGCCGCACATCTCCAAGGGCCTAGAGTCGCTGATGTCGGCGCGCGCGGTGTACGACGCCCGCACGCACATCGTCTCCGGGCTGGAGCTCCTGGCGGACGAGCTGGTCTCGCTGGGTGACGCGCAGGAGATCGCGACGGTGCTGACGAGGCGGATGACGGACACTCCCGTGGACAACGCCGCCGGGTGGCGGTCGCTGAGCATGGGGCTGCACGTGCTTAAGGAGATGGTGGACGCCAAGGCCGAGTACGTGCCGACGGACCAGGAGCTGGGCAGCATGGCGGCGCTGTGCACGCGGTGCCTGGACAGCAGCGAGTCCGGGGTCCGGATGGACGCGGTGCAGCTGTGCGTGGCGCTGCAGGGGCGCGTCGGCGACGCCAGGTTCTGGGATGTGATGAAGGACGTCAAGGACGACCCCAAGAGCCTGATCACGTACTACATCGTCAAGAGGCAGAGGGAGAAGGAGGCGACTAATGGCATGGCCTAGGTGACCCGCCTGGCCCGCTTCTGTTGGAGATGAGGTTGGTTGGTCGTGTGTTCTATTCCGGGGGGCGGACGGTGGAATCGGGGGATGGGGGAAACGGAGGTCTGTGGTCTATGGTCCCGGCGGTCGGGTATGGTGTGTTATACCTTTTTGATTCCTACTTTTCTTGCATCAAAACAAAAGTGCGACAGGACAGATCCGGCGGGGACCAGGCGGTCAGGGTGTTGGAGTTCGGGATATGGCTTCTGTTGTCGGGTGGAAGGAGGCCGGGGTTTGGTGATCGACCGGATTCCGTGATTATACCATGCCTGCTGTTTTTCTCTATTTGTCCATACCAACAACTCACATGCCACTTTTTTCTCAAAAAGCTGTGTTAATATCTACTGTGGGTGGATCCCCTTCTCTGGAGTGCTCCTGCAAGCTGTGCCACGGTCCGTACTATCGAGCAGAGGAACATGAAATACGTGCATTTACGATTATGTTTCCCTTCACTGTGAGCGAGCTCGAGGGGGCGTGTGGCTCCCAGTGCTCAATAATTCCGATTCCTCGCTTGTTCCATTTATTCATTGTCTTTCCAGAGCATGTATGCAGTTAACTAACCCACCGGCCTTCCCCTGTAGCCACCCGGACCCGGACCAGCCACAATGGCAGAGCCCACATGTTGTGGCGGGCTGCTGCAGGTGAGGGTGGTATGTATGATAGGCAGGTAGTCTAATAGTCTTGCTTATAGATGAGATTGTGGCAGGGGGCGTGGAGGGTTCCAGATTAGCGCCCCCCCCCCCTTCGTGGGCGGGCACGTGTGAGTGCATGTCCTTTCCCGAGATCTCACGTAACGTTGCCATCGTCACTGTTCCTACCTGGGTTACCTTCTAGAAGAGTTCCGTGATGGTCGTTCCATGCTTCTGTGTACTTCGTGCACGGTCATTGTTGGGCCCGTTGGTTTTGGTGGGCGCGAAGACGGATGGAAATTTGCCTGGCTGGTTGGGTTACTACTGCACATTATTATTTTGCGCAGACCAGTCAGACGTGGGTTTCTATCTGATACGCGTGCTATTTGGAAATAGAACGGTTTCCGGTCATCCAAGACCCACGAATAAGTCAGCAACGCGGCTCGATCACCAGTCAGATTCAATCAGTCAGTTGTTCGACTTGGCACGACACGGCAGGAAGCAGAGCCATGCCCTGTCAGCGGGCGAAGGATCGCGAGATGCAGGGACGGCCGGCATTGATCGACAATAGGGTAAGAAAAGAGACAGAAGAAAAGCCAAGCTTCAGGGTCTAGACTACGCGGTGCAATGGGGTGGCAGATTGGGCTCATCTGCCGGGTCTGGACTGAGGGCTGTCCAGGGTTTCTTCCATCATACCCACCCTCGGCCCTGACAATAAAATGCGCACTCACAAACTAAAGTCACTACCAAAACTTCCCCACACTCTGCGATAACACCTTCACTTCACAGCCTGACTTTTTAATCAATACATTTTCTTTAAATATTGAAAAACCTATGAATGGTATAGAAAAGGATTCTGAATTGATTAACGCAATTCAACTAATAGATACATTAAGGCGATCTCTGGTTAGAGGCTGTGTAAATAAAGGTATAGTTTGTGAGGTCGCGTTTTTTTGTCAGGGCCGAGCCACCCTCTACCTGCCCTGTGAACTGCTGGGGAGGATTAGGATCGGGTGGAGAACATGGTTTTGGTCGATGGCAAGGGAAATGGGGTCTGGTTGAAGCGGCCAGACAGTCCGCCCACCCTTTACCACCCCCCCTCCCAAGGTTGGTGATCCCCCATCTGCCGTGGCCCTGCAAGTGTCGTTTCAAAGCTGGTTGAAACACTCAAAAACAAAATCCCCGGGCCGGCGGCCGTTCGTGGATTATCAAGGGGTGGGCGTGTGGGGAAACCGCCTCGGTCTGCGAGCCCAAAACGAGCAGCTGCAAGCAAGTACACCTACATGGCGCATGCAACATGTATGTATGCGTATGATGACGTGCTGCACGTCGATGATGAACATCGAAAGAATTGCGCCCGGGATCCGAGAATAGCAAAAAATGGGAAAAATAAAAAAGGCAAGTGGTTACAAATTTAGCAAAGTCAAGTCATTGCGCTCGCGTCTCGGGCGCGTCCACATCTATATCCCGGGACCTTAATGACTGGGACCCACAGCCCCCGTCGACTGTGCTCGCTTTCACACAGGCGAGGAGAGAGAGAGTGTTGCAAAACCCACCGCATCGCCTTGCTCCACTCCCACCAGACGACGAGGCCGCGCACGCCAGGGCTGCGGCCCGCGCGCACAACCTGCGATCGCCGGATATCGAATGATCCCCCCAGGAGGGACGGCCGGCTACTACCCAATCACGGGGCTATCGCGACGAGTATTGCCAGGCTTATTTCCTTTTTTCCGTTTTTGGTGGTCGTGTGATTGATAATCCCGCGACACGGGGGTGGAGGGCCGGATAGTATGCACACAAGAATTGTTTTCTGGCCGTGCCCGCCCCGTTCCCCAGCAAGCTTGTCTGCAGGATGAACGGCACCGTTGAACATGATGCGTGCTTGTGAGTATATATGTGGGGGGAGGGATGTCGCATGTCTTATGTGTCTTGTCGCGGCACAGCATGAAGCATAAGTTAGGATGGCATGTCGTGCATCTGGTGCGCGGCTCGAGATAGGCCCCACCTGCATTGGCGTGCTTGAGCTTATGCTCAGCTCAGGGGCAGGAACACGTACGGCCAGCCCTGCCGGCCATCACGGGAGGACGAGGGTGGGCGGGAAACGAGATCTCGGTTGAACAACTCGGAGTCAGCCTTGGCCATGATATCTACCTGGGTGGTATAATAAGGCGGGTAAATAAGTTTGTCGCGTCGTGATCTGCCGCGAGGCTGCACCGAAGCGAAGGATTGACGGATGGGCGGGCTGCTGCTGGATGGCTGGCTGCATGGATTTAGCCTCGCATCGAAGGCTGAGTGGGCGGTTGTACACTTTGACCGTGTACCGTCCAGCCGGTAGATGATCGCGTGTTGCCTTCGAGTCTGAAACGTGGCCGAAATGTTATCATTGTTGCCTTTTCGTGATGGCAGTTGGTTTTCCTGCCATCCTTGACAGCTTCCCATCTGTCCTGGAGATTGGACACGTTGGGAAAGCATAAGCCGGGAAGGAACATCCTGGTTGCGCACAACGTTGGGTGCCCGAGATCGAGGGGTGACGACGTGTGGGCCGGGTGGCAAGAACGACCGAAGGATGGCAGGCGCTGGAGCTTGCGAACAGACCTCGCGTCACCTTGTGGGACGATTGATGATGGGCTTTCAGACCGCGGCATCGGGAAGTCGATGGGCTCTCCCGCTCCTGATCCTGATCCTGCCGTCCAGTTGCTACGCCCTTCCTTCTGTGCATCATGTTCAGTTGGAAGTTAATGCAGCGTGCCTACTGCGACTGGAGGCAAGGCTGTTTCAATCACCCCCTCACCCTCACCTTCCTCCGTCACTCAACTTGAAACCTCCGCCATGCGGGTCCTCTGTTGGCTTTGGGTTCTGGTCTCGAGCGTCTATTGGCTTTCGCGTTTGGCGGTGACACTGCAGTTGATTCTGAGATTGTGCGGCAAACCTACCCTTGGCGGGCCGCAGGATCTCTTCCGCTATCGATTTACGCATTGCAGACCCGGTAATGGTGGCGGGCACCGCTGCCCGCCATCAGATGTCGGTGATGATAACCGGGGACATGATCTACTTTGTAGGGAGAGTGTGTGTATTGCCCGGGTTCCATCGAACCTACCTGCGGCCGGGTCACCCGTGTCATCTTTGCGATATCTGGCAGCTGCAGGCAGACTGCATGCGCAATGCCAGCCATGCTTTTTCTTTGGGTCCGGAAGAAAAGATTGCGAGGACTGTTGCGCCAAACTGTACGTGTCAGTGATCAGAAGCGTACAATGACGACTTGGGCCGCCGGTTGATGTCACGCGGAATGGCGACCAAAGTATCACAAGCAGCGTCGTTCGTGCTGGACGAACTCTGACGACACCTTAATATACGAGGATCTGCACTGGGGCTGGGCGAGAGCAGCCCCCAGCAGGTCCAGCGCAACGGACGTATGATAGCGTGTTACCAAGACGGCTTGTTCAGGGGATGGTTTGGCCCGGCAGGGCAATGCTGCCTGCTCCATATTGACCCAAGAGCTTCTTTCTTCTGTTGTTAGAACTTTTGAATGTTGTGCTGCTGCTGCTGCGGTTGACTACGGGTGTGCCCCTGAATCTGAAATGACAAGGTCCTCGCACCCACATTCGTGCCTACTTCCGAGTTCCTGCAGCCCCCCGTCGCTGTTGCTGCGAGGCTGCAGGATACTACACTCTGGCCTGGGATGGCACGTGGATGGGTTCATGATCTGCTTCTTGAGCTGAAAGACATGTGTCCTTGATGCGACACATTGCTCTGCGGCACAGATCGCCCCCAGGTACGCCCCAGAACCAACACAGTACAGCAGACTGGTGGAAATCGTCCCACGTTTTCTCCAGGGGAAATCAGCGCCCGGGTGCAGGCGGGCTGCGTTAGCCTCTCTGATGTGGAATGGTGTTGATACGACTTCGAGGGCGACCATTCCGGGTTGGGAGGATAGCAGGCACGCCACTATGTCGTGCGACCTGGTCCTGTAACTTGGATTCTCGTTCTGCCAAAATGGCTCATCTTGCTCTGGATTGCTGATGTCTTGGCATATTGGAGATATCAGACAAGTCGAGCACAGCACCAAGGCACGCTGCATCGACCATATACGTGCACGCACACACATATATACACACACACAACTATATTTATATCTCGTCAATACTCGTCTATCTCCTCCGGAAGTGGACCACGATTGCGAACGGCTTAGCCTCGAGGCTAGAATGATTTGGGAGGAAAGTCTCCGATCCAATGCCGGCATCTGAGGCGGCAGACGCAAACACGGTAGAGTAATCACCCGTAATATGTGTGATGTTACTCTATCAATGGGTATGCCATCTGGCTGGGACGGAGAGGCCGTTCGTAGTTGGCAAGACGGAAGGACAACAACCACAACCGCGCCACCACCACAGCGAACCCTCAGCTGGCTGGCCCTGAGGCTGTTCTAGCAACCCAAGCATGCTGCAGCAATGACAGGAACCCATGGATGTCGCGCGATGGGCAGCGGACCTAGTTCCCGTTCTAGCGACATGCAGACCGTCTGCAGGAGGCTGCTGTCAGGAGGGTGGCCACATGCTGGTTGGCTACTTGGCTGGTCCAGATTCTGACCACCACCTCCGGGCCCCAGGGCCTATGGGAGAGCCTGAGGGCCAGAGAGGAGGAAGGGCGTTGATCATCCGGCCCAGGCTGGCCAGGCTGGCGGGGAGGGCCACATTATGGAACGCAATCTAGGCAATCCATTGATTTCCCCAAGAGGACTGGCTGCAGATCATTGCATGTCGAGATTGTTGCTACTGCTGCTTCGGTGGTTGATCAAGATGAGGACAATGAAGATAATAAAGACATGGTGCTCCACACGATGTTTGTTCACTTAGTAGACCACGATGGGTAGATTTGATAGATAGTACACAACCGACATCCAGCTGTGACTGGCATTGAGTGACATGGTCCACATGCCTACGGAGTACTACTTACTTAGTAATTAGGTACATGGCAGCTTCGCCTGAGCAACGTTTGACAGACATGTAACGAACATGCAGATTCACATTGACTGTTGGAGAGGCTAGCAGCAAGACGAGGCATGATGACATGCATAGGCTATACTTGCTTTTGCTTCTTCTTGGGAATAAAACAACATCAAATGCCAGTCCTGATGATTCAGTGACCATGTTCTATACAAATAATACAACTATCAGCATGCAGTCTTGGCTGTCAGGAACAACAGTCCAGTCTGCAAGCATCTTGACCTTGGCAATGAACCCATGGGTCCTGACCCCCTTCCCCTGCCTGGCCCTTTCTCTCTGACACTCTTCCTCTCTGTTTTATTCCGTGCTCGCCTTCCCTTCTTGGGGGGACCGCCCATTGAAAGGGGGGCTTCCCGAACTCCAACTCAAAGTCCAACCCGCAGTGTCCCCAGCAGAGAGGGACCAGAGTGGGACCTCGTTCTCCGCTACACTCCGCCCTGGCTGGGCCCTGGCTAATCCGAGACTGTCCAAGTCCCGAGGGTCCTTCCCCCCACCCCTGGCGACTCCTGGACTGGTGGCTTCTGCTGTAACTGCCCAGGTGTGTGCTGTCAGGCTGTCAGGTTATCCGCCTGTCTGCTGTCCAATGCCCGCTGCCCACTGCCGCACTGCCCGCCCATTCATTCCATCCATCCACCCAATCCTCCCGCCAGTCCCCATCACATCACACTTCCCATCAAATCAATGAATCAACCGGGCAGGCCTGCACTTGCTGCTGCACTGTCCTTGCTTCACTCCACTCCACGTCTCGTCTTGTCCTGACCCCAACTCACACTCGCCCTCGCCCTGCCCTGCACCTCAGTTCCGGGCCAGCAGCACGAGTGACAGACAAGAGTGCTCAGACAAGAGGACCATCTGCATCACAGACCGGCCCTGGTCACACAGACATATGTCTGTGCCCTTTCAACGTCCTCACTCCTCATTCCGAATCCACGCTTCCACATCCCGCCAGCGAGGCCTAGCTCCTCTCCTCTGACATTAGAGAGCCAGAGCAGAGCCGTGCTCTCCTTCTCCCGGGCTCTACAACTGACCAACGACCCAAGCCGACCCAAGCCACGACGGCATCACCACCGCCCCTCCGTCGACTTCAATCAAGGGTTTTCGCTCTCCAGCCCGGCTTCCTCACCCCTCTCCCCTAACTCTCCCTCCCCCTCTCCACCGCAGGAACAGGACAGCCCACACAGCATAGATGCCCTCACCCTGGCCGGCATCCTGCTCTCTGCCTTCTCATGCTACTGATTCACCACCCCTCCCCTCATTGAGCCACGGTTGCTGCTCCTGATCCGGATCAACAACGCCTTTCTTTATCTGGGCCACGGCAGACAGCACAGCACCGACCAGCAGCCATGGACGACTACCTGGAGAGCCCCATGGAGGACGATGTCTTTCCTTGCAAAGGCTGTGGAGAGGTAAACTTGCAGGCTCCAAACCTCCAACAAGGGCGAATCAGTATGTGTCTTGACCAGACATTGGCTGACTCTTCTTGAACGTGAAACAGATCCTGGAGGAGGGCAAGGCCTTTGAGCTTGGTATGTGTGCTGCTGAGTTGCTTGCCCCTTGCCTTTCTTGCATCTTGCCTCTGTGTGTTTGACACCGATTTGTTTGACGAACGACCGGATGAACGAACGGATGAACGAACGAAACCCAGACCCCTTTGTCTTCTTGGTCGTCCTGGGGGATCAGCTTGCTTCTCTGCGCCCCCATTCTTCGTTCCACACCGGCCCCTGCGCTTGACCATGGCCCCCGAGCCTGAAGCTGACCAGAAGACAGCTGGAAACCGATGGCATCTAAATTGCTTCCGATGCAACACCTGCGGCACCCTCCTCGACTCCGATGCGAACCTCCTCCTCCTCGGCGATGGCTCCCTCATCTGCAACAACTGCACCTACAGCTGTAGCGCATGTAGCAACAAGATCGAGGACCTCGCGATCCTTACTGGCGACCAGGCCTTCTGTGCGACCTGCTTCCGGTGTCGAAACTGTAAGAGGAAGATCGAGAATCTGCGATATGCAAGGACATCACAGGGCATCTTCTGCATGAGCTGCCACGAGTCGCTCATGGCAAGACGGAGAAAGAAATCCAAAGCTGCCGCCCATGCGAAGGCGAGAGACAAGGACTCTCCAATGGTCGACAAGTCGCTGCCCGCCTTGCCGCCGAACGCAATACCGCCGAACGCGTTTTCCGACGACCGTGTTTCCCCAGATTCGGACACGCCCACCGAGCTGTCGCCCCGGCCAACCAGGCCCCCTTATCCCAGGAAGGACTCGTCCTCAAGAGGTAGTTCACGCCCCGCTCGCTCGCCAGAGCGGCATCCTGAATCCAACAAGGAGACCGGGCTCGGCCTGCCCGCCCACAACTACCGGAAAAACAGGAATAGCTCCATCATCGGTGGACAGGCTAACATCGAAGGTGCAGACGGTGACAGCTTTTTCATCCCAGTGGCCCTGGACCCCAGCCCCGCGCCCTCGGTGTCGTCCCCAAGGTCCAACGGCGACGCCTTTGACCAGCGCAAAGTTAGCAACAACGAAAAGGATTATTTTACAAAGCAGGCGGACAGGAAGAACGAGGTTCGCAGTTCCCAGGCCTCTACCCCTCATATTGCTTTCCAGGAAAAACCACGACGGACTTCGTCCGACTACGAGGCCTCGACTCCCAAGGAGCCCGCGCGGAAGCTGTCAAAGTCGTCTAGGTCTGACAGGAGCGTCATGTCACAGGCATCCCCGGTCGCCAGCGAGGATCGGTCCCAGAAAAGCTCGAACGGGCACAAGGATGAATTCAAGCTCCAGGATGCTCCCAAAAGTAAGAAATTAATCACCAACCGGCTCCCTCCACAAGTGACCAGCTCCTTGGAGAATGGAACTCCCAAGTCCGTGGATCGCAACGTCAGGAGAGAAACCCTGGGTTCCAAATCCGAGTCGCCTCCGCGGTATGGCTCGGCGGACAGGTCTGGAGCCTCCAGGGAAGCCCAGGACGCTCGTGCAAAAGATGATGACAAGCGTCCATCCCTCGAAACAAACAATTCCGCTAGGACCGGAGACACATCAAATTCCAGGACAGTTCCTCGAAAGGACCTCCCCATTTCGGCTGCCAACCGCAGCGGTATGTAGCCAACTCTTTCCAAGGCAACGTGTACTGACGCACATCTGTGTTGTAGTAAACGGCAAATCCACGAGGACCGAGGATCTTACTCGGCCACAGGTCGAGCAGAAATTGAGCGACACGTATATGTCCCCGCGAGCTCCTCCTCAGCCACCCGGAGCGACCGCTGCGAAGGATGCGAGCAATGCAAAGAATGGGCAGACATCCCCCAAGGTGTCCCCCAAGCTACCGAGATGGAGCTCTGGCGGCGATTTCACCATGGATGAAGACATGGCACGTATCCTGGGCACAGACGAGGGATCCTCCTCTTTACTACGCCGAGTCTCCAACGCCGTGAGGCACGGGCGTACCGGAAGCACAGAGTCTAACTCACCGCAGACCAGGACCGCACATGGCAGAAGCATGAGCGAAACGACCCGCGGGACCGCGTCACCCAGCTGGGACAAGACCCCGATTATCGAGACCGACCAAGGTGGCGAGACGAACTCCATCAGCATTCCCCTATCCCAGGATGACCCGGCGTTTTTGAAGCGACAACTGCGCACATCGGAACAGCGAGTCGCGGAGCTGGAGAAGAAGTTCCATTCCGAAAAGGACCTGTTGTCTATCGACGAGAAGCTCACCGAGAAGCGGAAGACGGTCTCTGTCCTGGACACGCAGACCGAAATCATGCTTCGTGAGTTGGAGGTGCTGGCCGGCTACGTGGAGCGAGCTAAGGACACCCAACGGCCCATCGATTATCATGCTCTTGAGCAGTCTGCCATCAAGGACTTCGTCGAGAAGCTGGAAAAGGTCAAGCAGACTATGTCCGCGACAATC
The DNA here is from genome assembly GCA_014872995.1 of Diaporthe citrichinensis. Lineage (NCBI taxonomy): Eukaryota > Fungi > Ascomycota > Sordariomycetes > Diaporthales > Diaporthaceae > Diaporthe > Diaporthe citrichinensis. The sequence continues at coordinate 110,519 of JADAZR010000058.1, read as the reverse complement.
CAGCAGTTGCACACTGAACGGAACCAGTTAATTGAAGATAAGGAGCGCGCGATCGCCGACCGGGACCGAGCCCTCCTCGAGTTCGAGCAGCTGTCATCGAAGAATGCACAGCTTGCCGATATGAACAATGACCTCACGCACCAGATCCAAGGCCGCTTCAAATCTCAGGTCGGATCTGATGGCAAGCCTCCCAACGGGTTGGGCATATACACAAACCACAAGTCCATGTCGAGCACATCTGTCCACAACATTGACGCATCAAGCTTCCAGACCGGGCCGACCCTAGTCGCCACAGACGTTGATGAGCCCATCCTGGAGGGACCAACCGTGGTGCAGGTGAGAAAGGGGCAAGCCAAGAAGTTCAACTGGAAGAAGGGCGGGAAGTCCGTGGCACAGAACATTACCAGAGTCGGCCGGGCTGTCGCTGCCTTCCAGACGAACGAGCGCGACCCCAGACTCCCTCAACAGGGTGGCTTGAACTCGGACAACATTGGTCTACCATACAACATGACGAACACGCAATTTGAGCAGCCGACGACCATACTACCCAGCGTCAATGGGCAGCAGAACCGCGTTCCTCCTGCTGACGCTCGTGGCTTTGGTTTCTTTGGCAAGAACAAGAACCCTAACCTACCAAAGTCCGTCTCCGCCGCGAACATAAGTACCGCAGCCGCGGCGGCGGAGGACCCATCCGTTCTGTTCGGTTCCGAGCTTTGCGAGAGGGCCGAACACGAGCGTCGACAGATTCCAAGTGTGGTGACCCGCTGTATAGAGGAGGTTGAGCTCCGGGGCATGGACGCCGAAGGCATATACCGGAAGTCAGGGGGCAACTCGCAGGTCAAGATGATTCAAGAGGGCTTTGACAAGGTGGACGACTTTGACATCTCCGACCCAACCATCGACATCGCGTCTGTCACCAGCGTTCTCAAGCAGTATTTCCGGAAGCTGCCCACACCGCTCCTGACTTTCGACGTCTATGACCGGGTCCTGGAATCAGCTGGTAAGTTTGCTGTTGATTTGGACGTAGTTGCATGTGCTGACCGCAACGCAGGCATTGTCGACACCGCTGAGCGCTGTGCTCATCTTCAGAAGACGGTGAACCTTCTTCCGCCAAAGCACCGCGACACTCTGGAATTCCTGATGTTCCATCTGGCCAGAGTCGCCAGCCGGGAGCGAGAGAACTTGGTGAGTTTTGAAAGACACCGAGAGCAGGCCGAACTACAGGCAAAGAAACTGACAGTTGTCCCAGATGTCACCCAAGAACCTGGCCGTGGTGTTCGCACCTACAATCATGCGAGACCACAGTCTCGAGAAGGAGATGACGGACATGCACTCGAAGAACCTCGCTGTGCAATTTATGGTTGAGCACAGCCACGAAATCTTTGCGACCGACTGAGGACATGGAAAACGAGAAGCCTCGGAGCAGCGTCGACCTATCAGTCAGCTACGAAAGGCCGACAAGGCGGGAGAAGATGTGAAGACATGAGGATGAGCTCATCCCACCATTGACCCACCCACCGACTGAGATCATAGCGCCCTCCTACTTGACCATTGTTGTACATATTTACTTCGCCATGTGGGGGATTTCACCCAAAGGTGCGAGGACAGAAGAGCGGATGAAACCAAGGTGGAAACTCCTTGGTTGTTTTTTTGACATAATGCGCTGGCAGGGGGGTGAGCCAGCCGAGTTGACAGTGATCTGGTTAGAATTCGATTCCCAGGCTAGCAAGCTTCCGAAATCATTCGGCTGGATGGCATGTGTGCATCGAAAGGGAATTTTTGCAGGCGAGCTTGATACCTAATCCCGTAGTGGAAATGTTATCTTCTGGATGCGAGTACGGTACAACGCTCTCTTTGATTGGTCCCATTGTGTCCAGATGGCAACGAATAGTTGAGATGTAGAGAGTGGGCTATTTGTGGTGACGAGATGGGTAACCCCTATTCCGCTTTGGCGGTGCAATAGCTTGCACAGCTGGACAGCAATGGAGGGTCTTATCGATAAAGCGTTACGTAGCAGGACCCCTGGACCGCGGCCGTGAACTCGCCAACGTTCCAAGCAGTCGGTGTCTAAGGTACCTACCTAGCTACAGATGTGCTTTGCGAATCCTTTTGTTTCTTCTCGTTCACAGAGCCGACCTCAGCCCACGCGATCTGCCTGCAAGATCAGAAGGTCAGCCTCCACCGATTCCATCCGCGTAAGAGCCTTGCATCGAGGCGCGACTGCCACGAATGCGACCAACGCCCACGGCCGGCCTCCCGCTCCCTAGCTGACCTCACGACCACGACGACCACAACCACGATCATGTGGCTTGACCGGCTCGGTGCTCACAACAACTTCCAACAGTCCTCCAATCCGAACAGCAGGCCCATTTCCCCCCTACCTCGACGAGTGTCCAGCCGCGGGAGTCCATACATCACATCGCAATCACGGTCAGGGAGAGGGTCTGAGGCGTCTCTGGTGTCTTCCAGCGACACCGGATCCTCTGTTTCCCTCCTCAGAGGGACAGCACGACCCAATGGCGGGCAGATAGGAAGCTCCTCACTCAAGCAGACCATCACTGTCGATGATGGATCCGAGTCGCTGTCCGTGCTGGGCAAGATACTTGGGAGCGAGGTGGCTACGGAGCGAGCAGAGTCGAGCGGCGCCCCGTCGCCTGTAACGCAATTGGAAGACCCATTTAGCTCTACCATAACGCAAGAAGATCTTGAGATTGAGTTCGACTTTGGCGGGGTCTCTCTGCGGGAGTTCATAGCCCAGAGCGACGACGAGAGCCCCGGCGCAGGTGTACATAGATCGCAGTCAGTTGAAGAATGTATGTGGTTTCCTCTCCTCCTTCCACGCCTCGTGACGAGAACAAGTGGACCCCACAGCGGCTGACATACAAGGACGTGACTTTGTAGATGAGCTGGCCAAGACCAAGTATGAAGATTTGCACAAGTCCATACGCGCGTGCGACGACGTCCTCAGCTCCGTCGAGACGAACCTAACGAGCTTCCGGGACGACCTCGCGGCGGTGTCCGCCGACATTGAGCACCTGCAGGCGCGGTCCACCGCCCTTAACATCAGGCTGGAGAACCGAAAGGCCGTCGAGAAGGGCCTGGGACCCGTGGTGGAGGAGCTGAGCGTCTCGCCCGTGGTGGTCTCTGAGATCGCCGAGGGCCACGTCGACGAGTCGTGGGTCAAGATGCTCGCCGAGGTCGAGAAGAGGTCCGAGGCGCTGGCCAAGAATGCGAAGCAGCAGGGCCAGAGCAGGGCGCTGGCGGACCTGGCGCCGTTGCTGGAGAAGTTGACGCTCAAGGTATGGATGGACCCTCCTCGACCCCTGGCACCAGAGAGCGCTCAATGAGCGCGCATGCTGACTTGTTGCACCTAGGCCATCGAAAGGATAAGAGACTACTTTGTCGCGCAGGTAAAGGCTCTCAGATCACCACACATGAACGCGCAAATCATCCAACAGCAAAAGTTCTTGAAGTATAAAGAGCTCTACGCCTTTCTGCACAGACATCACTCCCAGCTGGCAGACGAGATATCCCTTGCCTACATGAACACGATGCGGTGGTACTACCTGAACCAGTTTGGGCGGTACCAAAAGGCTCTCGACAAGATCAAGCTCCATATAATCGACAAGACTGACGTCCTAGGCCACGAGGACACGTCTAGGAAAGCAACAGTCCTGGGCGGCGCAAGAGGGCTCGGCGGCCCGCCGCACGACGCCTTCAACCTCGGGCGGCGCATCGACCTGCTCAAGACGCCCAACCAGACGGCGCTCAGCAGCTACCTCGCCGAGGAGGACCAGTCGACGCACTACCTGGAGGTCCCATTCCGCAACTTCAACCTCGCGCTGCTGGACAACGCGACGGCCGAGTACACGTTCCTGGCGTCCTTCTTCACGCCGAGCCTGACCCTGGCCAGGGTGGGCAAGAACTTCAACTACATCTTCGACCCGACGTTCCAGCTGGGCCACAACCTCACGCGGTCGCTCGCGTCCGAGACGTACGACAGCCTGGGCCTGCTGCTCTGCATCAGGCTCAACCAGCACTTCGCCTTCGAGCTGCAGCGCCGCCGCGTGCCCGCCATGGACGGCTACGTCAACGGCACCTCGATGGCGCTGTGGCCGCGCCTCCAGGCCGTCATGGACGCGCACTGCGAATCGGTGCGTGCCATGACCTCGGGCCTGCCGCAGCGGCCCCTCCCCGCCGCCACAGCCCGCACCACCAGCGCGGCGCCGCACGTCGCCACGCAGCGCTTCGGCCAGCTCGTACACGGAATCCTGTCGCTCAGCGGCGGCAGCAGCGACCAACATGGGGCCGCCGGCGGCGGGGGCGGAGGCGGGAGCGGCGACGACGAGCCCGTGGCCGCGTCGCTCGGTCGCCTGCGCAGCGAGATGGAGGCGTTCCTCACGCGCTACAGCCAGGCGTACTTCGGGGGCGACGTCAAGGGCCGCAAGCGCGAGCGGTTCCTGTACAACAATTACAGCCTCATACTCACCATCATCGGGGACCTCGGCGGCGGGAAGCTGGCGGCCGAGCAGGTCGCGCACTTTGAGGGGCTCAAGACGGCGTTTCAGGAGGCTGCTTGATCCTCGGCAACGCAGGACAGGATCCCTTTCCGAGTCCAGAACTGAGCATGAAGGGGGAGGGGATTCAAATATGTTGTCATGCTGGGTGAAAAGGTGAGGGGTGGCTCTTGGGGGGTCTACAATGGTTAAAAAGTCTAACGTTCTCCCCGTCCCAACTGGCAGGGAGGACTTGATGCATCGGCGGGGCTCGCAGTGGCGTGGGAATGTAAAGAAATGGCCTAGCCTGTACTTCATAGATTCCCTCGAATGTTAATCACTACATGAGTGCCGCGCCACCCAGGCATTCCACGGTATCGCCAGGCTTCTGTAATCGTAGAAGCTACACTTACAGAGCTCAGCTGAGATCCATGATGTGAAAGTATAACACTTGCAAGGCACAGGGCTTCTTCGTTTTGGGCTTCTTCGAAGGGTTCTTTTCTATTTTTGAAAGAGGAATACTTGAGATTATAAGCTCAGCAGCCAGCATTAGTAGCGGGTTCTGTTGCCCCCCACGCCCCCCCCCCCACCCCGCCACCCCCCCAAACGCCCCTTCCTCTATGCCCGGTTATGTTGTCGAGGAGACGGCTTTCCGCCATGCTGTGTCAAATCACTGTCCCTGTCTTATATGCGTTTAATATACAACACCGTCTGTCTATGCTCACGACAGCCCCACAGCCGAGGTAGACAAGCCCATTAGAAACCCTGCCACCACGCCGAGACCAGCGCCGTCATGTACCGCACCGGACCGGCAGCGACGCCGTTCGACAAGGCCGACCTGCGGATCCAGTACGCCAGCACGCCGAACGCGACCGCGACGCCGACGGCCCTGGCGGGCTTCCTGTACCGCCAGAGGGCCTTGAGGACCCTCTCGCGCCTCTCCTCGCGCCGGAGCTCGATGATCTGCTGGTCGAAGAAGTAGGCGCCGACGGCGAGGCTCTGGCCGGCGCAGTCGCGCGCGGAGCGGGCCGTCTTGAGGACGCTGTGCGGGGAGACGCCGCGGCGCCACGAGGGCAGGGACTCGGGCGGGTGGTCGGCGAGCAGGCGGCGGGCGCCCGCGACGAGGCGGTCCGCGCCGAGGGGCTGGGGCAGCTTGGAGAGGACGGAGTGGAGGATCTCGGGCTCGCCCGCTGGGACGTCGAAGAGCTCGTCGCGGCGGCCGATGACGATCTGCGCGAAGACGTAGACGGAGAAGACGGGCTCGGTGGCGAGCAGCACGTCGAAGAGGCGCGCGATCTCGCCGAGCGACGTCACGTCGTGCGCGTACATGGTCAGCGTGCCCGACAGTGCGAAGAAGGGCTCCGCCTGCGGGAGGTGGCGCGCCAGGGCCGGGTCCGCGGCGCGGATGATGTCCGGGATCAGGCGCAGCTGGGCGATGGCGGCGGAGAGGTTGGGGAGCATGAAGTCGCGGATGCGCAGGGCCGAGAGCCGGGACACGGCCGGGCTGCGGAGGGGGGGTGGGAGGATGAGGAGGAAGACCTGGCATATGTCGTGGTAGCCTTGGAAGTAGCAGAGGTACGGGTGCCGCCTCAGCACGGAGAGGATGAGGTCCGACAGCTCTTGCTTCTGGCGGGTGAGCTCTTGGTCGGATTCGTCTGTGGCGAGGTCAGAATCGTCGCGCAGACCGCAATTTGAGGGTGAGATGGACTGAAGGGGGTGCATTTCTTCACGTCGTAGTCTTACAATTAGGGTAGTACACGAAAGCTCTGGCGACGTCCAGCTTTACTTGCTCCTCTTCGTTGTGAGGCTTGAGATGTTTCCATGAGTCGTCAACAAACTCTGAAGCGGTCAAGCGCACTGCTTCGTGGCTGACACCAGACACCTTCTCGTCCTCGTCGCTTGGGAGCCGAACTGGTACTCCTAGCAGTATAGGCCCTGTATGCTATTAGCATTCGGCCCTCGCTTCTTTGGTGCAACCTAGGCTGTTTCTCAGAGAGAAATGTCCTGGGCTTGAGAAGCCATCGCACAAACTCACATGCTTGTTGCCGCAGCTCATCCCTGATGAATCCGCCAGGAGACTCGGCTAGAGCCTGCAGGCCTTCAATGTCTCTCCGTCTACAGGCGTCGGTTATCTCTCGCGCCTTGAGTTCCTCCAGCTGGGCGTTGCTTTCCGTGACCTCGGGTTGTGACGGTGGAGACCTGTATGGCTCGCCATTGCCCTTTTCCTCTGCAATTACATCGCTTCCATATGCCAGGTGCTCATCCTCGGCGTCCATGTCGTGCTGGCCCTCTCAGTGAGGTGCTGGCAGGTCGCAGAGTTCCAGCCTTACTTCAAGCGATGTGTCCTCCTCAAAATGACGAGGTCACGCCGGGCCGGGCAGGCCAGTGACGACGTCTCGCCCAGGCAGGCCTTCACGTATAGTGGAGAGTCCTGCTCACAGACTCGTGTGAAGTGGTGACAGTATGAATGTGTGAGTTGCAGGGGCTTCGTGCCAGATCTCCAGCAGGCGTTCGAAGCCTCTGCGGGCTATTGAAGCCACCGATGTGTCCGGATGCGCGTCCCGACGCGTTGCCAAAGATGCCAATACTGGCTAAAGACAATCGAGACAGACCCGAGGAACTTCTGTTTTGATTGTATTGGTTGTTGAACGGTCGACTTCACATGCCAGACAATGCAGACAGGGGTAGGGCGCGGGCGATATGATATTCGTGATTGAATGAGCTCAGGATGAAGCTTCCTCTCACCTCAAATGAGACTGGGGGGGGGCCTTCTCGAGCTTGGGCGAGATATGACGTGCCCCACGTTCTCTGGGTGGCCCCTGAAGCAAGGGCTTTCCATGATGAGCTGTTAGGGGTCTCCCGCCCTGTCACAGCGGGTAGGGCGACCCGCTAGGCCGATCAACCGAACCACCTGGGCACACCGAGCCACTGAACCATGGCAACCTCGACCACAGAACTCGAAGTCGGTGACAGAGGTGGTGGTTCGGGTCAAGGACATATGTATATGATTCAATGCTTAGAACTCAGGTTGCTGGCATTTGGTGCTTACGACCATCAAATATTGGGCAACCTTGAGCTCATCATACACACATGCACGCCTTCGCTTACTTTCTCCCCCAAGACTCCCCTTAATCCATACTGTGCCACGATCAACATGGGGCTTCTTTCTGACCACCGACCCCTTCGAACAGATCACCACCACCCCCAGGGTCTGATTCCATCCCGGCCCCAGCCTGGCACAACGGCCACTGCTTCTCGGTTATGTACTGCCGAGACCTGCTCCATCTGGTCAGACAGAAAGCTGCCTCCAGGCCCTGGCCCGAGAGCACGGAGACAGGCTTGGAGGTGACATGGGGCGGGCCCGATCGGTAGGAATCCTGGGGAAAAAGTGATCAGTCAGGTCTGTCTCGATGTCACCCCGGTGTGAGGACCGATGAGCTGCCGGTCTAGTCTACTGGCTCAGCCTTGTGCGACAAGCATGAGCCTGCAGGGCGAACCATGGAGCGTCTGTCGACCTAGGCTATTTATCTTGAGACCTCTTGGAATGCAGCAGTGTGGTCTCGGGTCATGCACCCGTGGACCATTCCCTCGTGAACTGAGGCTCACCCTTGGCGAACGACAGTCCCTCCATCCCTCCAAGGTATCTCGGGGGAAACGACTGGATTTGGAACAACAAGCAGTCAGGGAGCTGGCAGAAGCAAGTACATAAGTAGGGAAAATTAATAATGGAAGCTTGTCGTCTGAGGTGAGTGGATCCACAAGGGAGAGCCAGCTGGGGGCGCTCTCCCGTCCCGTAAGCCCAACGACCCAAGGAGGTATTGTCGGCTTATTAGTGAAAGCCATTGCTCTGGTTCAGCTTCATCGACACCCAGGTAGTGTCATGACTGATCCAGAAATCGTCGCCTTGCTCACCTGCATTGTCTGACGTGCTCAGGCGGCCACACACCATGACACCTGTTCAAGATCCAGGGCGCCGATATCAGGAACAACACCGGGCACGCACAGCAGCAGCAGTTGGCCTTCTTGGGCACGGCAGACGCCTCTAATGCAGTGTCGTCCGTATCGATCATAGCCTGAGTGAGGCCGGCAAGCTCCGGCCGCAGCAGGATCCGCTCGCTCCCGAGAACCTCTTTCTGATGTAGTAATCCATTATTGCGCTGACTATGCCTCCGGTGACTGGGATCGAGTACCCCGAAGACAATGATGCTGGTTAATGCTGGTTACGCAGCGCGGCCTGTACCTAGTCCATGCCTTCCAAGGTTGTCCTGAGCATGAAGGGGTACGGAAAGCGAGGGGCCGCAATGAACTGATAATAGGCCATGAACGCAGGAGACGAGATCAAACAGCAATTCAGTAGACTATGCAACTGTGACTGTGGTGTTGCCTTGAGGTTACGGAATACCTGAGAGTACATTGAGTGTGGCAATGTCTTGTGTGCTGACTGAGGTAGCACGCGAGTTCTCTTTTGTGGGGCCCAGACGGGTCACGTCAACTGATTGAGGGGGAAGCTGCGAGCTGCAAGCAAGCTACGAGCTTGCGTGCATGCTTCCTGCCGTGTGCCTCTAGGACTCCCTCTCGGACCGTCCCACTTGGTCCAGCTTATGGTCACGATCACTTCTGACGTCGCCAACGACCAGGCTTGTCACCCGCGATAGACGCAGGCAGTCCGCACTCGCCAGAAAAGACACCCGCGCCGTACGAATTGCTGGGCTGGCTAATTCTCTTGGTGCTCGAATAGGTTGGACGAGGAAATAAAGCGCAAGGGTTCGGTCGCTTATCTGCCAGACGGCGAGGGCACAGAAAAAGGCAGGACGGGCCTTGCGTGGATCTGGATAGCCCCACGCGCGCATCACGCACGCATTGCCGAGTGTACATTGGATACCTTGGATGTGCAGCAGCACCGCTCACAGCCCATATAAGACCACACCTCCGTGACACATCCCAGCTGCCCCCCTTCGCGGTGCACAAACTTCTTCGTCAGATCCAGGCCCAAAGTCAAATCCAAATCCAAGTCCAAGCAAGTCCAAGTTCGGGACGCACAGGGTCATCGACTTCGGTCAGCTGCCCTTCCCGTCCATTCTCTCGCTCCCAGCCGCACTTCGCCCTGCAGCAGTCTGCGAACCACCCTGCCGCACAACGAGGCAACTGGCGACGTTCCCTAGCATCCGTCCTCCAAGGCTTGGGGTTGCTTTGCCATTCACGGTTCATCTCCGTATCGTCATTGTCGCCTCGGCCCGAGAGCGCTGGGCCATCCTACGTCGAGCTCACCAGTCGCATGTGGGGTGTGTGTGTGTGCGTCAAGGGCGGCTCGAGGACAAGCCCGCTGTGTTTCCATCAGCTGCACGCCGAGCAGTCGTCAGTGCCCTGGTCTGGTCACCGAGAAGGTCGCCTCGCCCTTAATCACCCTGGACTGCCCATGTGGCTTCGCTCGGTCCTACAGACGTCACGGGCTGTATAGCTCAAACCTCGATATCTCCTGGAAATGGCACACGGGCCTGTTGAACCTCTCATATCTAGACCACCTGCGACCTTCCTTCGCCGTTGGTAATACAGCACGGGCTGTTCCCCTCCACCGCGCAGCACACACTCCAACATGGCTTCTCAGTTCCAGTCCCAGGTCCTCGAAAATGGCCAGTGGGTTACGAGGACCTCAAACGTCAACGACGTGCTGAGCAAGCCCGCCACGAAGCCAGCCAAGCAAAAACAACCACCACCCCAATGTGGGATCATGACCAGGACTTTGGTTGAAAGCCCGGTTGCTCATTGGATCCTCCCCGTGCGACTTCGTTCCCCTCAGCACAATGATATCGCAATAGTAGGCGTGAGTAACTGGTTCTGTTCTCCCTGCCTTCGTTCCCCCAAGTCCCACGCCCCTCCACAACATCAAAGTAGCAGCCATGAAAAGACAGCCGACAGATTGCGCTCTGGCTGATGACGAGCTAATAATTCCACACCACAAAGGATCACTACGTGCAAATCTCAGAACTTCAGGACGACTTACAGCTCCACAGCGTCGCGAAGAAGACGGACTTCGGGTCGCGAATTCGCAATGCTAAGGTCATTGGCACTTTCAATCGGGATGACATTGACGCCAGCAGGTTCCAAGCTAGCCGGTCTCACAGGCAGCAGGACGGTGATGTTGACGTGGGAATGTCCCAGGTTTCCACCCCAGTATCGCCCCCAAACCCGCCGCACCTACCTCCTCAGCTGCTCCTGATTGTCCTAGAGACAGGCGACTGCATCTTCCTTTTCCTACGGTCTGCAAGAGATGGCTCTTTCGAGTTTGCTGCGTTACAACACGAACTCGATACTACGCGCCTCGTGCGTCCCGGTTTCCATTTGGCAGTCGATCCGAGCTCGAGATACGTGGCACAAGCCTGCTCCAGGGACATCTTCGTCGTCCACGAGCTTGAATCTATGAGCAACCTCAACAACTCCTTCACCCACGGCCAGCCTTTGAGGCCGGTCAAATCATCTCGCCCGCGCGCTGTCAATGGCACAATACAAACCATGGACTTTCTCTACCCAAGACCACAAGATCCTCACCACATCATTTTGCTACTCATAGTGGTCAACAGAGGCATCCCTCGGATGGTCACATATGACTGGGAATTGGGGGATGACGTTGGAGAGGCGTTGGCCGCGGAGAAAATGGGCCACTTGTTGCCAAGAAATCATGAGATGCCACTCCTGATAATCCCACTCACAATACGCACGGCATTCTTTGCTGTCTCAGAGGGAGAAATTGCTTTCTGCAAAGATATCCTTCACGGTTCGCCCACTTTTGAGCCTTGCGAAATCGGAGACTTTGCCCCATCCGAGCACCACGACGGAGCAGAGCCGCCATTGTGGACTGCCTGGTCCAGGCCTCCTCGACTCTCAAGATTCCATCCAAACAACGATCACATTTACGTTGCGAGGGAGGATGGGCTTGTGTTATTTCTCGAGTGCGACTCTGAAAACATACTTGGAGCTGCGTTCAACCACGGAACATTTTGCAATGTTTCCACGGCTTTCACAAGCCTTTCACACCATAATGACGATATCCTGGTATTCGGAGGAGACTCGGGGCTTGGGGGCGTTTGGAAGGCAAGTTTCGCTTAGCTACGTGTCCGGATGAGCAGCTTACTGACTATATGTAGGCTCCCCCAAGAGAACAGGTCGTGAGGCTCAGTCAGATCCCAAACTGGTCGCCTACTGTCGATTTCGTGACAACAAACGAGTCTCGCCGCTGGGATGACCATAACGGTGCGACAGGGAAGACCCGGGCAGGCTTGGAAAAGGATGCCGATGCTCTGTCGTCTGGTTTCTTCAAACCCGATAGAATATTTGCCGCGGCCGGGAGAGGACGAAACGGCTCGATAGTGGAATACCGACATGGCCTGCGAGCAAATATCGGCATAGATTTCGACTTCGGCACAGTGGTCAAACGATGCTTCATGCTTCCGGCCAACGTGTCTGCGCCAGATTACGGCCATCACTTGCTGTTGTCTCTGCCTGGCAGGTCTGCCCTCCTGCGTTTCGACTCGGATTTCTCCGCAACATTTGACGTAGATCCCGACGAAACGCTGTACGACACATCCTCACCAACCCTTACGGCAAAGCGCGTCTCTGAGGACTTCCTCGTTCAGGTCACAGAGAATGGCATCGTTCTCATAAACTCGTCATCAAGGTACGTCATTAATCAGTGTATCTTTGTTGTCTTGTCACTTTGTACGGTATCTAATAGCGGATAGCAAACAACTTTCGTTCGCCTCTCTAGGTCTGGGCGGCGCAGCTGTCACAGATGCCACCATACAAGGGAATATACTTGCCGTCACATCACATGCGGACAATGTCTTTGAACTACACACCATACTGCTTGATGGTACCACCCTTGAGGCTCATCATCTGAACAGAGAAACGTTTGAGGGTGAAGTGACATGTCTCGGGCTCTGTAATATTGGGGGCAAGGCTCACGCTGTTGCATCTCTATGGTGGAACGGCGCCATATACCTGGACTTATACAGCATACAGGATAAGGAGCACGTGAAAACGTTCCCTATCCAATCTCGTAAGTACAGGACTTTTCCATTCACTACCAAGTATGAGGGGAAAGGGCAAGGAACAGAAGTTGCCAAAAAGATATATGCAGCTCCCTTCGATTTCTTCCTCTGCCTTGTTCCCACATTCACCATCCTCGAATACTGCACTAGAGCGGTGCATAGCTTCATGTTACAGCTCAAGCTTGATCTTTCGTCCATCGTTCTTAACATACCGTTTCTGTTGTGACTAACATGTGCACATAGTTGCCGAAAGTCTATTGCCGGATGATTTCCAAAGGGCCATAGTAAACAACATCGAACCTTTCACAAGCATCGTGCCAGTACTGGATGACTCTGGAAACAGTATTCTCATTGCTGGGAGCCGGGACGGGGCATTGCTGACTCTCGTTCTTGATGTTGATTGCGAGGTGGCGTCATTGTCTCTGGAGAGGGTGGGCTCTGTGCCAGCTTACGTCTATGAGGCTTTCGATGGATCGGCGTTTGTTTGCTGCGATTCAAGCTTCACGCTGATTGGCGACTTTCAAGGAGGTACACGAGGATTTGCCAAGAAACAAAGTGTCTGGACTGTGGATGCGAACGACAGCAGCAAGCTCGCCCCCAGCATTACCTCTGTTGTGGTGTTGCAGGAGAGTCTGTCTGGCAACGTCGCCAATACGCCGCTTCTCCTGCTCGCCACAGATCACGTCTTGCTTGCTGAGTTGCAACCAGAATTGGGACCTGTCCAACGGCAGATGCCCCTGGGCATGACACCCCACAAACTGCTTTATTCGCACGTCCTGAAGTGTTTGGTTGTGGGCGCAAGAACTCTTGATGACAGGCCCACGCTGAGATTCATCGACCCGGACACCGGTGAAGACCTCTCTCTTGCTTTGCACGGTCAGACGAGAGAGCCAGCTGACTTCATAAGTGGGCTGGGGAAATCGGGAGACCGGATTCACTGCCTAGATGAGTGGCATATTGAGTCAAAGAACAAGAATTTCTACTTCATTCTTGTCGGTACGAACGGAGGCCCAGCAGATGGAGGCAGAGTCTTGATTGTTTCTCCGCAAGTAGAGAGGCCAGCACAAGGGGAAAGCCGTGGAAGAATATCGTTTTGGACTCGGCACAGGATAAAAGGGCCAAAGGAGCCTGTTTACGCCGTAACTGCCGCAGGTCGCAAGATCCAAGCCACCTTTCACTCAGAACTCGTCTACTACAGACTGGACGAGGGAGAGAAGAAGCTCACACAGGTTTCCACCACACAGCTGGACTCAGAGGCCTGGAAGCTGAGCGTTCTTCCCGAGTCGCCGCACACCCTGGCACTGACGAGGCGCGACTCTCTCTGGGTGCTTGAAGAAGCCGAAAACGCGGCCGACGGCTTCGAAGTACGCCATGTCGACCCTTTCACCCCGCCCGGACTAGACATGCTCGAGGTAGCCGGAGACTGGCCTCCACCGCCGCAATCGGGGCTGCCATCAGAGCCACCGCCGTCGATCGTGCTCATAGCAGACCAGGAATGCGGCCTAAACGGGCTCTGGATACCATGGGACTCGCCCGACAAGGACTGCGAGGTGCTGTTCGAGACGGACCTACCATCGACTGTGCGACGGCTGCGCCTGGGAAGGACCCTACCGCCATGGTCGCGCGAGGCGCGGAGTCGGCACGGCAGCAAGCGGTTCGGCCTGCTGGCGGCGTCGGCGGGCGACGGCGAGGTGCTGGGGATGGGTATCGACGGGTCGCTGCAGCACTTCACGCTACTGGATCTCGGGGCCTGGCGATTCCTGCGGTTCCTGCAGAACGTGTCGGAGACGTCGGCGGAGCTGTACCCATTCACGTACATGCAATTCGAGTCGGCCGAGGACGAGGAGGCATTCGACCCGCGGCCGTCGGCGACGGACCGCGACACGCTCGAGCGCCAGGTCGACGGCGATCTGATGCAGCGCATCCTGGACCGGCGGGCACTCGAAGGCCTCGCGTGGTCCAGGCGCGAGTGGGCTGGGTACTTCATGGAGTACCTGGATGGGGTGGACGGTGGGAGGTGGACGAGGTTTGAGGGCGTGGTGGGCGAGGAGGAGAGGAGCAGGGCGTACCTCCGGCTGGCTTATGAGATATTGGAGTACTTCCTCGTGCCGATCATCTAAATAGGAGGGGGCTTTTGTCTGTTGTTGCTTGGATGCTACCGGGTTCATAGACATGGAGCGTTTTGGAGGTGGTCACATACTACGCAGTCGTGCTTTGTCCTTGCGTCTGTCTGTCTCCACGTGGCTCTTCTCCTTGGATATACTGAGTAGGCTGGTTGAACAATCAATTTTGTGATTGAATGGTGACTTTGAACGGACCACATGTCTAACTTGCTGCTAGAGTTCGGAAAGTTCCAAGCCGCTTTAAACGATGCATTTATGCTCAGACTCTACCCAGGCCTAGTAGTTACTGACTTCAATATCTCTCCCCTGACCAAACCCACCCTTCCCCCCCAACAAGAAAAAAGGCAAAGGAAGGAAACACTAGCAATAACAAGGGAGGGAAAGCAAAAACATCAATAAATTTCGCGGAGCTTTCTCTACAGTGGAGTGGCTACGGGTTTCACGATACACTCCACCTTTGCATGGTGATTTCCTGACATTACGCCAGGAAGTTGGGGGTTCAAGTGTCTGCTGCACTTGGCTAGAACTATAAATAGGTAGTTGTCATGGACGGGAACTCTGGAAGCGAATGCACTCCAGTACTACTTGACTACAGTAGTATGCACGGGGTTGGAAATGCAGTCTGTATCCTGAGAAGGGTGGGAAGGGGAGGGGGGATGTAGGTAGGTATTTTACACCGGTCACAATTGAAAGGGGTTTGGATATGCATCACGATGCCTTCAGGTGCCCGAGAAAAAGAAAGCATAGGCTCATACTAACGTAAAAACAGGGCTTGGCTCTCTTATTCCCGCCGGTTGTTAGTCAAGTCGGACTAAGACGTCCGGGGCCAAGCAATTGCGTATGCTTACTGTTAGTAATACCAGGCTCGATAACCTGGAACGAGAACAAACACGTCGGTTTTCCGTCGAATTAAATCTGGGGCAATTAGGTGTTGCCAACTGTCGCGGGTGGCCTCTGCATCCCTCCCTTCCCGCCGTGTCCCCGAGCCTGGATCTACCTGCTGGAGCTGTGAAGTCATGGGTTGGTGGGGCATCCTGGAAAGATTCTGCGATAGAGGGGGACACGGCGGCGGGCATGGCGGGGTGGTCGGGCTGATAACAACTTTCTTCTTTCTCTGTCCCAAGGTGTGGGCAGATTGATTTTGTTAGGCTCACGGTTCGCGGCCGCGGGTCCACACTTTGACTGACGGCCCACGGACCACGGACGTCCAGGCAGCCGGAACGGTGACGATGGCCATTTTTGGATGATGGGATTTTGATCCACTGCCCATGTTCATGATGGGGCGGGGGGTGGCTGAGGACTGGGGATGTTTGCGGTCTGAACAATGAAAACAAGGCTGTCTTCAAGGTCGGATTGCCCAAAACAGTGGTTGTCGGTCAAATGTTGGTTGGTTGGCTGGCAGGGCGAGAATGGGCATGTGTGACAATGCGAGAGGGCAGCCCAGTCGGTTCGAGAAACTTCTGGCGCCCAGTCGCTCTTTCGTTCCGCGGCCCATCCTCGCCTGACGGCACCCCTGTGGCGTGGGCTTAGCGAATCTTCAAGGCTTAGCTCCCAGGGTCTGCCAGCTTCGCAACCAGAGCTGGGCTGGCCTAGGCAGGGCAGGGCGCGGCAACCAAAGCAGTTTTTTTTTCTTCTTCGCTTGACTGGTGTGTCCCCTCGACTGCAGCTGCCGCCATATCCAACGACGGACTATTCCTTCTACACACCCACCGACATCCACACCCACCCACACTGGAATACCACGCATAACCTTTTCCCTTCATCACAACCACCACCCAGAGATCTGACTGCCCAGCACTTCGGGACTTCGATCACCGTAGTTTTCCCCCCTTACCCGTGAGAACAAACCCTGATCCAGTTGCAAATCAAACAAGCAGAGAGCGAAGAAGAAGCGTTATTCACACCAGCTTCGTCCAGTTTACCCACAATCCTCCTACCCCGCCAACCACCCAACAAACCGCCAGAATGAGTGTTGTCGGTAAGTCGCTGCACCCCAGGCCCCCTCGCTTCTGCTGCTGGCCAGCTTGATGGTCCGGATGCTGATGTGTTTGCTCGTCCACAGGCGTTGATCTCGGAACCGTTAACACGGTCATTGCCGTCGCCAGGAATCGAGGTGTCGATGTTGTACGTCCAACCGCCACCCCTCTCCATCCGCCCTCCTCGATCACGACTCCCACGTCTTAGACACCGAGAGGCCCCTGTGCCTGCATGACATGTACGCTGACCATACGTATCGTGACAGATCGCAAATGAAGTTTCCAACCGGGCGACACCGTAAGTGGCCCCCCACCTCAGCCGCAGGCCTCGCTGCCACTCGATGTATCCCGCAGTCCATGGGCTAACCACTCCGTCAAACAGATCTCTGGTAGGCTTCGGCCCCAAGGCACGATACCTCGGCGAGACGGCCAAGACACAAGAGATCTCCAACCTCAAGAACACCGTCGGCTCGTTGAAGCGCCTCTGCGGCCGCTCCCTCTCCGACCCCGATGTCCAGCTCGAGCAGCAGTACATCTCTGCGCCCCTGGTCGATATCGATGGCCAGGTCGGCGCCGAGGTCAACTACCGCGGCCAGAAGGAGAGGTACACTGCCACACAACTCACCGGCATGTTCCTCAGCAAGATCAAGGCCACAACCTCGGCCGAGCTCAAACTCCCCGTCTCCGACATCGTCCTCAGCGTGCCCGCCTGGTTCACAGACATCCAGCGCCGCGCCCTGATAGACGCCGCCGAGGTTGCCGGCCTCAAGCTGCTGCGCCTTATGAACGACACCACCGCCGCCGCCCTCGGCTACGGCATCACCAAGCTCGACCTGCCCTCGGCCGACGAGAAGCCCCGCCGCGTCGTCTTCGTCGATGTCGGCCACAGCGACTTCACCTGCTCCGTTGTCGAGTTCAAGAAGGGCGAGCTGGTCGTCAAGGGTACCGCCTGGGACCGCCACTACGGTGGCAGGAACTTCGACAAGGCCCTGGTCGACCACCTGCAGAAGGAGTTCCTCGCAAAGTACAAGATTGACATCTTCACCAACCCCCGCGCCATCGCACGTGTCCACGCCGCCGCCGAGAAGACAAAGAAGATCCTGTCGGCCAACCAACAGGCCCCCGTCAACATCGAGTCCCTTATGAACGATGTCGACGTCTCCGCCATGGTCACCCGCCAGGAGTTCGAGGCCCTCATCGACCCCCTCCTCAGCAAGACCACCGGCCCCCTGGAGCAGGCCCTGGAGCAGGCCAAGCTCACCAAGGACGACATCGACGTCATCGAGGTTGTCGGCGGTGGTTCCCGTGTGCCTGCGGTCAAGGACCGCATCCAGGCCTTCTTTGGCAAGGGCCTGTCCTACACCCTCAACGCCGACGAGGCCGCCGCCCGTGGCTGCGCCTTCAGCTGTGCCATCCTATCCCCCGTCTTCCGCGTCCGTGACTTCTCCGTCCAGGACGTCATCCCCTACCCTATCGAGTTCGCCTGGGAGAAGGCCGCAGACATTCCTGATGAGGACACGAGCCTGGTCGTCTTTAACAAGGGCGGCGTTCAGCCCTCTACCAAGATTCTGACCTTCTACCGGAAGCAGGCCTTCGACCTCGAGGCCCGCTACGTCAAGCCCGATGAGCTTCCCGGAAAGATCAACCCCTGGATCGGTCGTTTCTCGGTCAAGGGCGTTAAGGCCGCCGGAGGCCCTGACGACTTCATGATCTGCAAGCTGAAGGCCCGTGTTAACATCCACGGCGTCTTGAACGTGGAAAGTGGGTACTACGTCGAGGACCAGGAGGTCGAGGAGCCCATCCCCGAGGAGGAGCCCAAGAAGGAGGATGGCGAGAAGAAGGACCCAGATGTGAGTACTCCAGCAGTTGATCATTTTCATACGTTGTCGCCCGCAAAACGGAAGCCGTCAACTTCTCCGCCAGCGGAGAATGGGGCGACCGCCGAGATGAACCGCAAGCGAACCTGCCCTCAGAACGGCCACGGCGAAGCTGCGTCGATCTCATCCGACGCGCAGCAGCACGGGGACCCCCAGCTAACCAAATCAAAGGCCATGGAGACAGACAACAAGGAGGAGAAGCCCAAGACGCGCAAGGTGAAGAAGCAGGTGCGCAAGGGAGACCTGCCCATTGTCGCCGCCAACCTGTCCCTTGACGAGGCCGGCAAGAACAACCTGATCGAGAAGGAGTACTCGATGGTCATGGAGGACAAGCTGGTCGCCGACACCGAGGAGAAGAAGAACGAGCTCGAGACATTCATCTACGAGCTCCGCAACAAGCTCGACGAGCAGTACGCCGACCTTGCCAGCGACGAGGAGAAGGAGAAGATCAAGGCCAAGCTAGAGGCTTCCGAGGTGAGTTTTGGAACTATACACACTACTTCCCACGTACGTCAACGCAACAGTTGGTTGACTCTCATCTAGGACTGGCTGTACGAGGATGGCGAGGACACCACCAAGGCTGTCTACGTTGCCAAGATTGACGAGATCCGCGCCCTGGCCGGCCCCATCATCCAGCGACATTTCGAGAAGGTCGAGGCCGAGCGCCAAGCGGTACAGGCCAAGGTGGATGCCGAGCGGGCAGCCAAGAAGGCGGCCGAGGAAGAGGCACGCAAGCAGGCCGAGTCCCAGAAGGCTTCTGAGGGCGCCAACGGCAAGGACGCCGAGATGCCAGACGCAGATGCCGCACCAAAGGCAGAGGCTGAGGAGGCCCAGGACCCGAAATAGAGTTTCGGTCAGAGCTTTGACACCCCTATCGTGCTCGAGTGAAGAGGAAATTGCGCGGCACGGCATGCCGGGGATGTCTACGTTTTGAGAGAGCGAGAACGAGAAAGAGGAAGGAAGAGAAGACACAACACAAAGATAGGATAAAGAGCACAGGGACTGTGGTTTTCCCATAGATGGATTCAAGACAGTCAGTCGGTTCCATGAGCAGCTTGGCTGGCTCCTTGTAATCTCAGGCCCACCCCCCTACCCTCCCCCCTCTTTTCACCTCTCATAGAGTGAATAGAAGGGTGGAGGTGACTTCTGGAGCAAGAGATGGAGAGAGGGGACTGACTCTCTCAGTGGCTGTTCACAGAGTAATTTGACATTGGGTGGGAAAGACAGGAAATGTGTTGTTGCAATAGACGGGAACAAAAAGAGAACGGGACACCCACATGTTTTTATTTTGATTGGTTTTTTCAACTCCTCTACCCTTGGCTTTTTTGTTCACTCCCCTTTAAGAATGATGGATGTTGCGGTTTAGATTTAGCCTAGATGTGACAATGGACATGAAACTCATTCCAACGTGTTCTTATCTCTCGACAAGTCCTATGAGTGGGACATTACCTACATACATGTAAATGCACACACATACAACCTTTTCATCACTTGGGAAAATCCCCAGCCTAGCACTGAGAAAGCAACCCAGATTTAGTGAGAATGGATATTGGCCCCTGCAAAAAAGGACGGCACACCGGTACTACTAATACTAACTAACACCCACGCCCAATTCGCATGTCCAATTGGGCGTGTGAGTTGGGTGCATAGGTGCTGAGGGTATGAGTGTTGGGTGTGTGGGTATGTAGGTGTTGAGTGTGTATATCCTAAGCGTGTGGGTTCTGGGTGTATGGGTTCTGGGTGTATGGGTCTTGGGTGTATGGGTCTTGGGTGTATGGGTTTTGGGTATATGGGGTCTTGGGTGTATGGGTCTTGGGTGTATGGGTTCTGGGTGTATGGGTTCTGGGTATATTGGTGTGTAGGTGTTGGGCGTGTAAGTGTACGAATGGGCCTGGGTGATATGCTCTGGTTAGCTGTAGCTGTAGCTGTCACGCGATGTATGCCTGTATATGTATAAATACTCATTATGCACCACTGTCCTTGCAAAAATGAACAAGGCTGTTATTTTTAATTGCCGCTGTTTTGTTGTATCAAACTTTTTTGAACCTCCCCCCCCTCAGCCTCGCTAGCGCTTTTAATTTTCTAATCTAGGGGATGTCGAACAGCGGCTTCAGCTTGACAATGAGCTGCCACTCGTCGTTGGAGACGTCCTTGCGGTAAAACTCCTTGAGGCAATCGATAGACGCCCGCGAGATGGCGCTGTACAGCGTATCCGACTCCTCAAGCTGCCGACCGTACGTGGGCTGGTGCCCGCCCATCTCGATCTTGACCGCCACCGAGGGCTGGCCCTTCTTGCAGACTGGGATCTGCTTGTGCTCTCGCTCGATGGATGTGCTGTTGTTTGTTAGCGGTGCCCAGATGATGACAATTTGTGCCTCGGCGGGACGGCATGACCGCGGATGTCGAGTCACGGAAAGGACGGGAACTTACACTCTGCCCATAGCAACGATCTCCTTCACACCAGTCGTAGGGTTATGTTTCACGGCTGAGATGGGTGTGTTGACCTTCAGCTGGCCTTCCACCACATCAACACCAACGACGATAGGGTCCGTCTTGTTGAATACTGCCACAGGCTTGAGCACGCAGGGGAAGACTGCCAGCATCTTGGAGTCCTCCTTCTTCTTCTCGAGCAGGTCGTCCATGTGCTTGGTGAACTGGTCGAAGAGGTGGTAGATGATGTCAGCCGTGAAGATCTTGATACCGTTCTCCTCGGCGTACGACTGGGCATCCTTCTCGACCTTGACGTCGAAGCAGAGCATGACCGCGTAGTCGGGCGACTTCTCCAGCATGATACCGCACTGGATGACGTCTCGCTTGGAGACCGGGCCAATGCCAACGTTGGCGACGGGGATCTTGCAGTCCTTGAGGAAGTCCAGCAGAGCCTCGAGGGAACCAAGCGTGGAAGCCTGGACGGACACACCACGACCAGTCCTCTCGACACGGCTGAACAAGGTCTCGAGATCGCTCTCGAGCTCGTCCTCGATGTCATCCTCGTCGTCGTCAGGGCCAGCGACCAGCAGACGGGAACCAGCAATGGCCTTCTCCAGCCCTGGTGCGACGATCTTGACACCGAGCGCAGCCTTAACCTCCTTGTTATGCACGTACTGTGACTTGAGACGGAGCTCCTTGAGTTTCTCTGGCGTAAGCAGGGCTCGGACGTTGGTCTTGATGACGCCCTCTGTGCCACACAACAGGATCCTGTCGCCTTCCCGCATGATACCATTGGAAAGAATGACATCGATCGTCATACCGAAACCCTCGATCTGCTTGACTTCGAGAACGGTGGCTTGCACCTCGGAGAGGTACATAAGCGAGCCCACCATCCTCTCCTGCGTGAGCTGCAGGATCAGCTTGAGCATATCGGGAATACCCTCGCCGGTGTGGGCTGATGTGGGAATGAGCGAGACGAATTTGGACATCTGCTTGTTCTCGTAGAAGAGCTCGGCGTTGAAGCCTTGCTCGGCGAAGGCAACCTTGGTCTGGTCCAGCCGGTTCTTGAACTCGTTCTGCACAGCCTTGCCCTGGAGCGCCAAACTCTCCTGGAAGCCGTTGTTATCGATCTTCTTCCAGCCGTACAGACGATCGATCTTGTTGAGGGCCACCACGAACGGTGTCTTCCTCTCACGGAGCATGCGCATGGACTCGAGTGTCTGGGGCTCCAGGCCGTGCATGATATCGACCACCAAGATGGCGATGTTGCAGAGGGAGGAACCTCTTGAACGCAGGTTGGAGAAGGACTCGTGACCAGGCGTGTCGATGACCAGCAGACCAGGCACCTTGAACTCGAACTTGCCGTCCTGGTTGACGACTTGGGTCTTCTGCTTGATGGACTCGACTGGGAAGTAGGTGGCACCAATCTGCTGAGTAATGCCACCTGCTTCGCCCTCCTGGACGTTGGTCTGACGGATCTTGTCGAGCAGCTTGGTCTTTCCGGTATCGACGTGTCCCAGAATACAGCAAATGGGCGACCGGAGGTTGTCCTTTGATCGGGCAGCCAGGGCAGCCTGGTGGGCCTTCTCACGTCTTGCGAGGGCTTCCCTCCTCCTCTGCGCCTCGAGGCCAGCATCTTCATCATCTGACGAGGACTCTTCTTCGGAGGACTCCTCCTGGGCTTCTTCCTTTGGTCTTGAAGGTAGTGATTTCTCCCCTACCTTGCTGTCCTCGTTCTTGTCGGCCTCGTCATCAGAGTCTGCGTCCCAGCTGTCCTTGGGCTCCTCGTCGGATGCCGCCGCGGCCTCCCAGTCCTCCTCGATCTCCTCTTCCCTGGCCGCGGCTGCTTTCGCTGCTGCCTCGGCCTCGGCCTTCTCCCGGGCAAGGCGCTCGTCTTCCTCCTTCTTCCTCAAAGCCTCTTCGGCCTGTAATCTCGCACGTTCGGCGGCCTCTGCGAGTGCTTTCTCCTCGTCGATCTGACCATTGATTAGTGACTGAACCGAACCATGTACGTGATGACTCCGGCACTCACCTTTTCTTGCTTCTTGCCCTTGCCCTTCTTCTCGAACTTGGGCTTCTCTTTCTTAGCCGACTCGCCGTCTGCAAGACCGCCGACCTGTATGCCAGCGGCCAGCATCTGCTGCAGCTTGCGCTCGTTGCGGGCCTTCTCCTCCTTCTGAGCCTTGGTCATGTATTTGCCCTCCTTCTTGAGCTGCTCGACCCTCTCCTTCTCCCTCTGCTTCTTGCGGGCCTTCTCCTCTTCCTTGCGCTTGTTTTCCTCCTCGAGTTGGCGCTCTTCTTCTTCTATCCGGGCTCGCTCCTCGGCGTCGGCCTTGGCTTTGGCCTCCTCCCGCAGACGAAGCTCTTCTTGTTGCTTCTGAAGGAGTTGGAGGTGCTTGGGGAGCTTCTTCCCGGACTTGCCGGCTTCCGCCGCAGGGGCCGCCGCTGCAGGCTCATCCTGCTTCTCGGCGGCTTTGGCGGGCTCGGCTTTGGCGGGTGCGGGTGCGGGTGTGGTAGTCTTCTTCTTCGCAGCCTATTTGTAGGAAATATATTGTGAGCTTCGTGTTTCTAGCGGGACCTTTGTGGATTTGCAAAAGACTTACGTTCTCCTTTTTCCTCTGCTTCTCGCGCTCCTTCTTGAGCTTCTCCTTCTCGGCCTTGGTAAGGACCTTGCCCGAAGCGTCCGTCTCGTCATCCCCGCCCTTGGCAGCAGGTGCTGGCTTGGCTTGCTGCTTGCCCTTTCCGCCCTTTCCCTTCTTCTCGGGCAGGGCGAACTCGTCCTCGATGTTGGCCTCTGCTGGTGCGGCCTTCTCCTCGGCGGGCTCGGCTGGTTCGGCGCCCGGTGCGTCCTCGCCCTCGAGCTCCGGGAGTCCCTTCTTCTTGCGCCTCTCCTTGTTCTTGCGCATCAGGGCCATGAGACCTCCTGCGGCAGGGGCGTCGTCCTCGGCGGCGGCGGCGGCGGCATCACCGTTCTCGGGGGCTGGTGCATCGTCTCCATTTGCTGGGGCGATGGTCTCGCCAAGCTCGGCCTCCCAGTCGTCCTGGGCCTTCTTGTTGCCCTTCTTCTTGGGGGCCATTTTGGAAGATTATTGAGAGTGTAGATGTCGTCGTGGTTGGGCCAGCCTGCGGAGGGAATGAAATGGGGTCGACGACGGGCTGAGACGCAGTAGTGTAGACAAAAGTTGCTTTCGACTGCGGTCCGGCGAGGAGGAAAGTGTGGGGTAATATTTTTGCAGGGCAGCTCCAAGTGTGGCAAGGCAGGTGCGCTCCTCACCATTTCCTCATCTTGGCTCTTAGCCACTGAACTAACCAAGGCGGCCACCACCCTCGGGTTTAACATGACTGCAAGGGAGTATTGATTCACTTTTGGCTCTGCCACAGATATGGTACATCACTCCCACCATAGCTGCAACCATTCACACACCTAAACAACCAACGCCTACACACCCAATACCCAATACCCATACACCTAACACCCACACACCCAACACCCATACACCTAACACCCACACACCCAACACCCATATACCATACACCTAACGCCCACACACCTAACGCCTAACACCCATACACTTACCACCCATACACCCAGCACCCATACACCCAGCACCTATACACCCAATTTACACGCCCAGGTATATGAATAAGGCATTTAGGTATTAGGTGTGTGAACTGGGTATGTGGATTGGTTTAGTGCTGCTGATGTATGGGTGTACCCTCCGTTTTTGTGGGTGCGAACATCCGTTCTCTTTTTACTTATTTCTGTGAGTTCACCTGATCTCAAAAATTACTCGTAAAATGGCGTGGGACCACAGTCACCGGCAACAGATCATTCAGTAAAGAATAATTTCATATCAGCAGCGGCACCACTTGTATGTGACTTGCATGTGGTATTTGCTGCTCGATTCCCTGGGCCTGAATTAGAAATATACTCAAACAGCTCGAGCAGGAAAACATGACCATCTCAAATTGCCAGGCTGGTGCTCGTCCTCTGTCACTTGTTCCTAGTGTAAGTGGCATCATAGCTTGGATGATGCAATAATTCTAGTCTGGTGCATATAAGTCTGCCTGGCAGGATTCTCCAGAATTAATTCCTTTCAGAAAGGTGGCCCCCTGGGTGGGTTGCTTCCTTTATGGTACCCTCACATGCCGGAGAACTTGTCCCTCATGTGGCAACTTGTGTCATTCTCAGCTGTTCTATACACACGTAGTACTTGAGATGGAACCAAATTTGAAGTTCTCGTGTGCGTGATTAGGTCTATCACCCAAGGTCTATAGTGGCCAAGATCAGTCTGCTCAAGCCAGTAATCCAGCGCTCAGGTCTCTCCCTCTCCCTCTCCATGCCCCCGAATCTATCTCCTTCCACCATGGCTTGACGAGCCCGTCTCCTCCTCCTCCAAGTCTCTCTCATCCTCAAACGGAACCCTCACGTACACCTCACTCGCCAGCGGACTCCTCCCCCTCCGTCTCTCACCAACACCACCACCGCCACCACCAGAAGGGACCAGCAGCCCATCCCCACCAGCTTCTCGAAGGCCTTCCACTGACCTTCCATTGACCGGCGTGCCCGGTAGCGTCTCCGCGTAGCCCGTCTCCGCCGCGGCGTGGGTAGGCTCATACATGTGGAGGAGCGGGGCCGCCTGGGGGTGCGACAGCCTCTTAGCCTGCCGCGCGTGCGCCATCTCGTACTTGCGGCTGTCCTCCTCGTTCATCATGGCCAGGCCGTTGTCGCTGTCGTTGTCGTTGTCGTTGGTGTCCTTATCACCAATCTCCAGCTCAGGCGGCGGCGGCGGTGGCGGTGGCGGCGTCGTCTCGCGGGGCATGTACACCACGGAGGAAAGGCCGGACCGCAGGCCGTCCACATACGAGAAGCCGGGGCGGTCGCCACCGCCGAGGGCGCCCTTCCCCTTCCCCATACCCGTGGTGCTGTTCGACAGAGTACAGCTCTCCGGGGACGACTCCCGCATCTCGACGTCCTCGGCCCTCGCCTTCATCGCAGCACCGGCGGCCCCCCTCCTCCTACTCTTGGGCATGGCATCCGTGCCGGTGGATGATGAGAAGTCGGTGCTCCCGCTCGACTCCGCCCCGGGGTCCGGGTACCGATAGACCCCGCCCTCGGTCCTCAGCGGCGCGGCGAACAGGCCCTCGACCTGCGGCGGCGGCTGCAGCACGCTCCTCGTGCGGCCGAGGCCTCCGCCGTCCCCTCCCCTCCTGGCCGATGCCCTCCTCCGTCTTCTCTGACCAGCCACACGTTCCTCCTCGCCATTTTCCCGTTGCTGCTGCTCCTGCTCCATGACGGCCGGGATGAACGTCTCAGGCTTGATGTTGAGGTCGTCGCCCGTCTGCTCCGCGTGCTCGATGGCCTCCTGCACGGTGGTGTTCTTGTCCGCCGCGGCGGCGTCGGCCCGCGGGCCACCCCACGTGCGTTGGCCCGCCGTGAAGATGCCGTACACCATGTAGTACCAGTTGAAGAAGGGGTTTAGGACGAACATCATGGGGTACAGCCAGATCTTGTAGCGGCGCAGCTTGGCGCCGAAGTAGATCATCATTAGCCAGTTGAGGCCCAGCGAGACGGCGATGAACCCCACGGGGAGGTCGGCGATGCTCTTCTCGGTCGACAGCAGCGCCAGCACCATGACGAAGAAGAGCAGCGCCGTCGTGCGGATCGTGTTCTGGCAGAAGCGGTACAGCACCAGCACCGGGTACCGCCGCCACAGCCGCCAGTCGGTCAGCATGCACGCCTCGTTGGTGATGAAGCCCAGGAACCAGCGGCGCCGCTGCTTCACCAGCGACGCGTACGTCTGCACCGCCTCGGTCTTGCAGAACGCCGACGTGCACATCTGGATCTGGTACCGCCGCTTCGCCCCGATCATGAACAGGTGCGTCAGGTACCGGTCCTCGCCCAGGTGGTCCTTGGCGAAGTCGAACAGGTCCTCGCAGTGCTCCGCCTTGCCCGCGAAGTAGTACTTTGCCATGCGCCGGAACGCGCTGAACCGCAGCATCGTCAGCGCACCCGGTAGGCACGTCACCGACCCGCACCCGGACTCGACCGACCGCTCGAACAGCTGCCCGTGGATGTACTCCATGTCCTGCAGCAGCGTGATGATGCTGTGCTTCTTGGTCGTCGACGTGATCACCCCCGTCATGGCGAGCATGTTGCGCTGGTTGCCCGGGCTGAACTCCATGTCGTAGAGGAAGTTCTGCAGGCACATGCGGTCCAGGATGCAGTCCGAGTCTATAAAGAGGATGAAGAGGTTGTCGTTCATCTTGAGGTATTCCGAGTAGACCCTGTCGATGAGCTTGTAGGTCGCCTTTTGGCAGTTCCGCTTGCCCCCGTGTGGGAACCGTGAGACGGTGATCCGAGCATCTTTGTAGGCGACGTCGATGCTCTTGGGATAGGTCTCAAGCGTCAGGGGCACGCCGAGCCTCTCGATGGCAGTCAGGTAGAGTTCGTCTTCTTGGTCGCCATCAAATGATAGGAACACGTGAATACATGACGGCGGGTAATCGCAGTCAACCACGGAGTTGACGGCTGTTATGAGAACGTCCGGATCCTCCTTGTAGCACGGCATGACAATGACGACCTTGGGGGCGGAGTCCTCGTCCAGGAGCTGCTTGATGCGCTTCGTCCGCCCGAGCTGGTGAGTGACGAGCTGATACACGCAGAACAGCCACGGCACCGTCAGCAGGCCCGCAAAGGACCAGAAGGCGAACCACATGAGGAAGTCCACCATCTCCGCGGGCCAGTACCTGACTATCTGGCTCGGGAGCGGCAAGGTCACCACCATGATGGGCAGGAAGATGGCCCTGCAAGGCGTCTGGTCAGCGGCCCATAAAGAGATCGCTCAGGGGTCTGGCACTTACCTCAGCAGCAGGAAAGCAACAGCAACGACTACTGCCAGAACATTTACGGTCCAGTGTTCAGACTTGCGGAAGACCTTCCAGAGACAGTACAGAAATGCACCGATCCACAGGAACCATTCCAGGAGCGCAGCCAGCATTACTACGCCCACTATCGACGTGTACACGATCTACAACAGAGTTGTCAGCCACTGACACTCACCTCAAAACTTCAAAAGGTTCTTCCAAGATGGTAGACGTACGTCCTTGACAGCCCATGATGTAGCCATATCGAGAGCCGTTTCTGAGTAAGTCGATCAACCTCGGACCGGAAATAATAGTCTTTGTCGGTCCCAAACAGCTATTCTGGTCCAGAGCCAAAGGTTTGAGAGCGAAGAATGTGCCCACAGGGGGGCAGCTAGGCCGGGGAGGGCGGAATTCTTCACTCATGCAATGCCAGGCATGTCTCTCAAAAGGTCTGCGGCCGAAGCTTTGTGCCTGTCGGTGTGGTGCAGGTAAAATATGCGTCACCGTCCGGGCACTTGCAGCGGTACGAAGGGCTGCTCGGTGTCGTTCGGGGTGGTACTTCTTCGTATGATCCTCTTCAGACCAGGTTCGGGAGACTGTGTAATCGAAGATAGGATTTTCTACCCCCACGATGCGATATACTCAATGTTGCGGGAGGCCGTGGCAATGAGGTATATCTGAGATGCGGAAACTGCCGAGATTTCCAAGGCGGAATTCTTCAATCCAGTGAAATTGAGAAATTTCAAAGAGAGAAAAAGGAAGTACAAGCCTGTTACCCGGGCGGATAGGTGCAGTCGGATCCCGAAGCTGTACCTCAGGACATAGGACCCTCGCAGCTCGTATAAAAAAGGAAAAAGGGCTCTCTGGTCCGTTTACGTACGGCAAGAGGTACAGTACGGTACGGTATGTACTCCTTGCAGCAGTAACTCCCGGCCCCTTCGCCGGTACGCAAGAGTACCACCTTGTCGAAGAGGGACCCAAACGACTGGTTGGGAGGGCCGCAGGCTGGGCCGTTACCTGCCACCGCCACGCGCGTGTTGGTGCCAGGAGGCGTGGGGAGGCGGGCCAACCTCGCTGTGAGGTTTGAGACACGCAAGAGACAGGGTACGTAGGTGCCGCCGTGGACCCGCTGAGTTCGCCTCGATGCACTGCAGATCACCCGGAGTGCAGATTGCTGTATGTTTCGGATAGAGCCGATCTTGTGTGCATAGGTCAGTCGATTATTCTTTTGTTTGAAGGTCGGTCCGGTGCACTCACCGTAGGTCAAGGCTTGAGCCTCAGGTGGTGTGGGCTTTGACTTGGGATATGTGCGAATGCGAATGCCACAAACACGTTACCACCTGACCCTGGAGTTGTTGATGAGCCAGCCTGACTTGCTGCTCTGCCTTGAGCATCTGGAAAATGGAGAGCAAGCAGGAAGACATTGGACAGAAATGAGAGAGCAGTGGCCTAGCCAGGTGAAAAAATAGAAGAAAAAGGAACAGCATGGAGATCATCGTTGGTCCTGGGTCAAAAAGCAGCGAGTGACGACGACCCAAGAGTGAATGGACCGGCCCACCCAAGACCAACCCTTCACCTGGGTTGGTGACATTCGGGGGTGAATGGTCCATAGGTAGTGAAGGACAGTGACAAGGCTAGAAAGCCCAGGTGACATTGCCGGTAGCTGGCCATGGTCTCAACAATAGTTGAATGCGACCAGAAGTAGGTCATGCTGCGATAACGACGACCAAAAAGCTTGGTACCTCCGCACCTTAGGAAGTTGTAGTGCCAGTGTTGATCGAGGGGACGACCCTGCACGTCACCAAGATCGCGCCGGTTCATGTTGGTGCAGGGAAGATGGAGGCTCGCAGACAAGTTGGTCGGGGCTGTCGGGACAATGAAAGTGAGAGGTAACCATGGTCCCCTAAGAAACATCTCGCATCAGCTCTCGTCTCTCATGCTGGTACATGAATGGGTCACCCTTCCAATCGTGCGTGGACCCGCTCCTCCATCAAATCATGAGCCTCAACGCAGTAGCGCAGGCAGCGTAACCCCAACCGCATGAACAGTCCCAAGATCTAGGGGTGAGGCGGGAGCCAGGGAGCTTCATGCAGGCCAAGCCTTTTCTGGCTCGCTACCTTCTCAAGCTCAAGATGGCCCTCTAGCTGAGTGGTGGTATTGGGAGCATGAGAACCGAGAGAAACCCGTTGGGATATGTTTTGAAGCAGGAACAGCAGACCAACACTTTGCTTGGACTTTTTCACGCAAATTGACAAGGTAGATGTCACTTTGTCTCGCAGGGTCCACTGCAGAACCAAATTCAAGACACCAAAAAGATTGACTACTCTCCTGCTGCTGCATACTTGTTTCTCTGGGCGAAGATTCCACGTTTGACCACCCTTCTTTACTCTCCTTAACTCGTCAGACCACAGTGAGGCAGCTGACGAACAGAAGAAGGGTAGCAGCCACATCCGACTCTCCCCATCTCCTGAACGAATGTGGAGCGAAAATTGCAATCTAATAATCGCAGCACGTGTCGCTTGTTAAGATCCGCAGCATGCATGCATGATCTTTATCGCCGATGGCCGGGCAGACGGTTCATTGCCTTTCGTCTCCCGGGGCCAGCCAAGGTCGAAACGTAACTGCGAAGGTCTCTGTCACGACCTCCTCCAGACGGCTTCGCCAACACGGCACTGTTGTCTCTCCACTCCTCGCTTCCTCTCGGCTTTCATCACAAACTTTTCACCAACTCAAAGCTTCGACACAACAACTAGAACATCTCGTTTCTTGCAGGTGCACGCACTGAGATGGACTGGCGTGTTCCGTTGTGTGTGAAAGCACTCTCTTTGGAAGGACTGATGCCCCTCTTGAGGTGTTAACCTTGCCAGGTATGGAATCGAGGCCTGAATCAGGCGGCCCGAACTAGAATTGGCATGAGGCACGCAGCTGCTGTTAGAGGCATGCGCGTCCAAATCAATAGATCATTTCCTAAGCCGGCTCGGATGTCATGTCATCAAGTCCTGTAAGATATGCCGTGCAACGGCCTAGTCAGTGAAGTGATCGCTGGAGGATAAACGGCTGCTGGGGTAGGCAGCAAGGGGCTTCATCTCGTCCGATATGTCTGTTTGCGCCCATGGCAACAAGAAGGCCGCGAATGCGGAGTTGCCACAATGAAATCATCCATGGCGTCATGGGTTTCGGCATCCTCATTCACAGGCCCCAGATCGGATTTTGATAGATGTTGTAGCTGTCGCCGTCTGCGGACGCGTCCAGGAACATCGTCGAGCTTTTCTATGCGTGCGGAATTCTCATACCACTCAAAGTCTTCGAACTGGAGCTTCTTGACTCGCTGTCCAGGGTTCTTGTTGTTGGCCTTGTCGTAACGGTGGTTGTGATGGTGGGTGATTGGCTTGCTGTCAGAACCTACAAGGAAAGTAATTAGGCCTTGTCCTGGTAAGTGCTTATTGTAATTGAGACTCACCTTCTTCACCATCGTTCTCACGAAGGTCGTAGTTGAGCACGAGATTCTTGATGCGCTGCTGTTCCGCTCGCTCCGCCTGTTGCTGGCTTCTCATAGCAACCGCAAAGTGGGAGTCAGTGGGAAGCTCCAGCGTTCGGGTCTGGTCACAATTAGCTCTTATCCTTGTATTAAGCATCAAGGAGCTGACCTGTTGTTTGTTCCCCTTCTTCGTGAGCACCGAAAACGCCATTTTCGGAGCCGGGGCTGGTGCCTCGGAATCACCATCGCCTTGGTCCATGGAAAGAGTTGCCTCACGCGGTCTCGATCGAACTGGGAGCGCGACGTCGAACACAGGGCGTCGGTCGAGCTTTCTGGATTCCAGACTGTCGGACATCATCTTTGCGTACTCTCGCTCGAAGTCAGCATCTTCCTCGGGGTCGATTTCCTCTTCCTGCCGAGTAACGATGATAGCCTCGTCGACAGATTCCTCGGAAGTCGTCTGCCGGTCCTCGTCCTGCTTCGCAGATTCTTGGTCAGTGATTGTGTAGCCGGATACCGTAGAAACTAAACGCACCTCATCGTCTTCGTCTTCATCTTCATCGTCAGATGCTGCAACCTCATCCTCATCAACCTCAGCATCGTCATCATCATCTTCTGCCATCTCGTCTTCTGTCGATGAGCCACTACTGTCATCATCTTGTTCTTGGAGCTCTGGGCCATCAAGCCCAGCCGCCTTCCGATCCTGTGCAAGGACCAGCTGGAACGCCTTGCTGGCCTCCTCCAAGTTCGATGCCAGCTTCCACTGCGGCCTGGTGCCGGTGTAGATGTCGTGAACCAGAAACTCAATATCCATAGGCAACGGATTCTTGGTGAAGATGTAATACTGGGCGTACATCAGTGGAGTCCCTTCTCGGTCAAGTAAGGGAAACATACCTGAAGGAAGGAGAGGAAATAGTCAAGCTTCTTGCCCGCAGGACCCTTATTAAAGTAGACACCCGAAGCCTCGAGGATGAAGTAGATGAGACGGATCCGGAAAAAGTCGTCAGGCAAATCGAATGGATTCAGCCGCCCTGGAACCGGCGGACCGCCGTGGCCAAAGGTCATAATCTTATACATGGCGTCGAATACAACGGCATGTTCGACCAGACGGTAGTTGTAGATCTCCGCCAAGTACTTGACCTCCGCGATGCGCCGCTGGTTGTTCTTGAAGTCATGTTGCTCCAGGCCAGCACTGATAGACTCGACAACGTTGTCGATCACGTTCAGGACGAACTCTGTGCGATACCTGTAGAGGTGTGCAAGCAGAGAGGCGAGAAGGTGGATTGCACCATACTTGACCTTTCCGGGCTTGGAGAAGACCTTTTCGAGCGCCTGTCGGACCTAGATGAGTTTGTTAGGGCGAACTGAACTCTGCAGCTGGCGGAACCCGTCACTTACTTCTGCTTCTTCCCAGTGCATCCTGCGGATCTGTCTCGCGATCTTATCGAGAGTCCGCTTCGACAAGTCCACGTAGATTAGCTTTCTGACGAAGAGCTCAAGAGGGGTTCGTTCCTTCTGCTGGATGGCAGGTCTCTCGGGTGGATCGACATAGTAAATGGCGTTCTCGATCAGCATCCGCTCGTTGGGTCCAATGTGCTGCACGGATTTCTTGCGCTGCAGGGTCTCCAAGAAGGAGGTCATGCGAGGCGAAGTTTCCGGGTTCCGCAGCAGGTATCGACCGCAGTTCTCAAGGAGGTCGCAAATGATCTGAATGTTCATTTTGGAAAAGTCGTCCAGGCAGACCTTGAGACAGTGGAAGACGGTGTGCTCGGGGACAATACCGAACTTGGTCAACTCCGCTAGGTAGCGAATGTTGCCAATGCGGACTTGAGCCAAGAACTCCTTGCTCTTACGGGCTTGCAGACTGCGGAACTCCGCATCCAAGTACTCGATCACACCTTTAGGAATATCCGGCATGTAGCGACCGAGGGTGGCGATGAGTCTGGCCCAACAAGGGAGAAGATCACCACGGTTCTTGGGGACATCCGTGAGAGCCTTGACCAAGCGGTTCCGCGACGCCTTGGAGTTGAGGAAGCAGAAGTCGATGGCAGTCTGATCAATTGTTTCCTTGGTCGTAAGGTCAGGCAGACGCAAGATGATGGCATCGACCTGAGCTCCGATGGTCTTGTTGGCGATCGCAGTCGTCTGGTCGTCCAAAGAAGTATCGCCTCCCTTCAACACATCGCCGTTCTCGGCAGAGTCGGCCTTCTTGCCAACTTGCTCATCACCTTCGGGCTTCTTCTTCTTGGCGTCCTCGAGAAGAATTCCGGGAACCTTTCCCTTGAGATCTGCAAGGTTCTCGTAGAAGCGGCGCTCATCCTCGTCCTGCCAGATACCTGCTCCATCTCCCTGTCCACGTAGGTACTCGCCCGCCTTCACAATGCCGATACCTCCATTCGCCAGTGCATTCGAAGCCTCGTGGTCCTTCAGATCCGGCATTTCTAGCCCTAGAGTGTCGGCGAGAATTTGGGCGTTGGCAACCAGGCGTTCCTGGGCTTTGAGTTGCTTGTCGAAATTCGCCTGTCGGTCTTCGAAAACCTCTCCGGATTTGACATATGCCTCAGCATTCTTGCGAGACTGGGAGAAGATAGCCTTCTGATCTCGGAGAAGGTGGGTCTTCACGTCTTCGAAATAGCGCTTGAGAATGTTCTTGAAGCGTTCCTGGAGTTCCGGTGATACCAGAGGCGGGTCATCACTTGACAGCTCGCCATCCTCATGCTCCCCAGAACCTTCGCTTGCCTTGCCTACGCCTTCTTCATCCGCAGCTCTGCGACCTTCGGTTCCTGCTGTCTTCCTGACACCCAAGATATCCCAGGCAAAAGTCTTGACAAAGGTGACGAGCAGGGGCAGGTTGGAATGATCGCGATCGTGGCCCAACAAGTCCTTCAGGACCTCCAGTGGGAAAGGCTCCGCGCCGCCTCCCTTGGTACTCCGGGCCTTCAGCTCCGGGACCTTGCCAGAAGCAGCCTTGACAGAGTCGTCGGGAATAACGTCGTCGAGGGTCCTCAGAACGCCGACGAGCCAGAGCTCAGTAATGACACGAAGCAGGGCCTTCTGGCGGAGTGGCCGCTGCTTCTCCTCCTTCTCTCGTACATCGGGAGGCAGGGATTTCAAGTAGCTCTTGTCAAGGGTGGCGATGCCCCGGCCAAGCTGCCATGCAAGCTGCTGGGTGAACTCATCGGGCCCGAAGCGTTGGTGCAGGGCGCTGACAATCTCGACTCCGGCCTCGACGTCACCTCCTGTGGCCTTCAACTTGGTGAGTCCTTCGTAGCAGGCGGAAATTATCTCGGACAGGTATCGGTGCAGGCTGAGGGTTCGGATTTCTTGAATAAAGGTGGGCAGGGTGGCGGCTGTCACGGCGGTGCGCAATCGCTTGATGTAGGCGGTGTGCTTTGCCAGTTTTGAGTCGAGGGGCTTATTGACCTCGAACAGGTCTTGGAGTACGCCTCGTCAGCGTCGTAGAAACACGGAGTGCGAAGTCACGGGGCACTCACCAGTCTCGCCCGCCCATGCGCGCTCGTTCAGAGAACGCAATTCACCTGTGGCGTACCATGTCAGACTCCAGACCGAGGATGGCACTCTTCAAAATGTCTCAGCTCTCGTGAGGGACTCACGTTTTCTAGCGCGATCCATCTTGGGAGCAATGGATCGCGAAGGAGTTGATTTTGAAAGTAGAACCAGAAACTAAAGTGGCTACATTCGTAAATGTTTGGCGGGCCGGTCTAACTAAGGGTTAGACAGCCCGGAGCGTTGGAAGCGACAGTCGGCGTCAACTTCGGTAGGCATCGGGGAGGCAAAGGCGACCAAGAGAGCCTTGTGACAAAGGCACCCTCTGGCTGATGGCGATGGCCGTTGTCGCTGTGCTGGGAGAGTCGGGTTGTGTTTGTACTTGGGGAAGGGAGGGCACAGCGGAGGCAAGCCAAGCTCGAGTTGGGCTGCTGTGGTCTCGCGGCTGGCGGGTTGTCAGGGGAGGGAGGTGGTGGTGGTGGTGTTTGTCTCGGTGGCAGTCAAGGCGGACGGAATCATCGAAGTTCGGCTCCCAAGGGTGGCAGTCGTCGATCACGACTGACTGACTGCGCTGCGCTGCAGGAGTGGAACCTTGTAGGTGGAAGGAGCATGCATACCAGTCAAAGCGGCCGTCAGGGAACCTGGTTGGGCCAGACAGCTGTGGTGGGGCCTCAGAATATCGGATAAACTTGGTGAATTACAAGGTGTGCTAGGCGTGCTGGTGCGGGGCGCAGCTACATGTAGCGCATGGTGCTACCCACATAGATACCTATCTCGACTACTGCTAGTCCACTGCTAGATAGGTATCAATGTACAAGGGCCAGACAATGCGTCCCAACACAAGAGATACACTGTTGACTTCGAGTAAGAAATTCCTCGACAACCAGACAAGACTGGGTACTGGATCCGAGAAAGCATCGAGGCAATAGTGATTGGTAGGCAAAAATAGATTTGAGAGGTCTATTTGTTCTTCAATAATTCTACTGGTATACACAGCTCCTTACAGTGTACATGCATGTAGATGACCATGCAAACTGACGAGTAATTATATACACAACAGCATATCAACAAGGGTTCCGTCTTTGTCAAACGGTCGGCCATAACTCATCAACACATCATTTATCCTTGCTGCCACCAGCTTTGGACCCATGTGAGGTCGACGGTCGAGGTGGCCTCGCCGCAGCGGACGTGAATATCGCGGGCTTCTTAGTCGTAAAAATCGCATCCTCAGCCTTACGCAAGTCTTCCGAAAGAGGATCGCTCATAGGTGATCCCAATGTCTGCGAGCTGCGGGGAGACCCAGGCCTTCTGGGCGTCCAGTCCTCGCTGGTTGAATCATGTACATCGCTCCACTGGCTGTCCCCGTCGTCACTCCTGGCGTCAGCCATCACTTCGTCGTTGTCCTCGCCCCAAGACTCCTGCTTCACTGAGGTGCCTTGGCCCGCTCCGGCGAGCTCCATCATGTCCAGGAAGGCCTGGGGCACTTCCTCGTCCGCGAGATCTCTCAGCCCTTCCCTGTGCAGCTGTTCCCTTCTCATGTCCTCCTCCAGCCGCAGCTGCTTCTCGCTCATGAGGTGCTTTCGTTCTGTCTCGTCATCCGTCCGAATCAACGTCTTGACAGCCGCCATGACTCCGGGGCACTTATCCACGATGTAGTTCAAAAGCCGGTCGGCCTCAGGGCTCCAGGCCGCCATTTGCTCCAAATCCATGTATGCCTTGGTCAGTGTCAAAAGCGTATGGGTGATGGGACGGTTGGCCCTAGGGCTGGCACCCTTCCGGCGCATGTCGAGAGGCAGCCTAGTCTTGGCATCGGATACCACGCGACGCACCCGCTGCCAGCCCAGCCAGTGCGGCATGAGCTGCTCCTCACACACGATGAAGGCCTCACGGAACTTCTTCATCGAAGCAAGGAACTGGACATAGTAATTCCAGTTCTTGCTGTCCAGCCGGAACTTGGACTGTAGGACCGTGGATATCACCTGGCGTAGGCCATCGGCATCACCCTGTGCAGCATACATGCGCTGCATCGTCTTGAGCGGGTTGGTGAGGATGTACCGCATGGATGGGAGAGGCTCGTCCCTTGTCGTTCCCGGTGCTCCTACATGGCTCATGTGAATTGCGCGGTCGAGTATCATGTTCCACAAGTCTTTGACTTCGGCATAGTTATCATCGTAGAAAGCAGATAGGATCAGCGACTCTAGCAGTCTCAGCGGAGGCTCCTGCATGGTCGCCGCCTCCGGGGATGAGTTCTGCCACAGCTTCAAGATCTTTGGCACCGCCATGGTCTGCCTCATCTGTGTGAAAACAAAGATCAAGACAGAGGCTAAATCTGTGCGATTTGCTACGGTGTCTGGGAAATTGAGTGTCTGAATCCATATATCTCCAAGCTGCTGCGCTCGCTTGGGTTTCCGTGCGGGCTTCATTGCTTTTCTGAATTGTCGTAAGGCCGAGGTAAGTAGGAAATGTTGCTTGCTGTCATCCTTATCTGGCGACCTTTGGGCCAATCCGCCTAGGGCTTTGAAGACTCGAACCATAGCCTCGTTGCTCTTCGGCATGCCCAGGTCCTGGAGGATGGTGCTGCTCTGAAGGGCTTTCAAGGATTGCCCGCTCCTGAGGAAGGCACTCATCAGCAAAGCATAGTGCCTCAGAGTAGGCTTGAATGAGTGACTTTTGACGGCAGACGTCAGGAGGTAGAGCGCATGGTGAGGTTGCCTGCATAGTGCCAAGCCTCGGAGGAGATGGTCGTATGTTTCATTGTCATAAGGGACGTCGTGTTCAGTCATCGCCACGAGAAGGCGGTTGACGGCCGTTAGGTCGCGCCGAGAGGCCTGGTGATACAGCAGAGTGTTCCACAATACCGTGCATTCCTCCCGCTTGAATCGGCGCGCTTTCGTTGTCATGACGCAGATTCTCTCCGCATCGATGTGTCTGTCGTTTTGGGAGTAGGCTTCCACGACACAGTCGACCATGGCCATATTCGGTTCTACGCCATCGTTCTTGGCCATGCGGTACAACTCTAGCGTAAACTCGAGATCTCCTCTTGACCCACTCATGCCCATCATTGTGCCGTAGCTATACTTGTCAGGCTTGCAAGCGTCTTGCAAGACGGTGAAGACACGGATCGCAGTGTCATATTCCCCGGCCTTGGCATGTGCATTGAGTAGCACGTTCCAGCAAATGACAGGAAGGTCGGTACCGTAGTCATTCTGAAGCTTATTGAACACACGCCGCACTTCGCTGAGCTCGCCCCTGACAGCTTGGACGTGGAGCAGAGGGAGATACTCCGGGTCCCTGCTACCCACGGGAGATTTTCGATTAGGATAATCTGTCCCGTATGCATCCCACAGGCGCTGCACGGCAATTGCATCACCGCGGCGGGCGTGAAAAGTCATGTAGAGCCGGTACCCAGGGATATCCAATTCATTGAAACGTGTGTGCCAGTCCCTCATCATCATTTCCATGCCAGCAGCATCGTCGGCTGGGAAGAAGACTTTCTGCATCATCTGACGCATGACGTGACCGCGGAGCTTGACTCCTTGCAATTTTCGATACTGCCTGTAGAGCTTGATTGTGAGGCTGGGGCCTAGTTCTTTGGATTGGCAGATAAGATCTTCGTAGAGCAGATGATCCTTGAGTAGATGCAGCACGAGGGCGAGGTCGTCTCCCTTCATTTCTCGCCAGTACTTGCGGATACATGGGGTGATCACCCTGTCCAGCAAGCTCTTGGAAAATTCTGGATCCTGGCGCACGATGGAACGGCTGGACATGTCTATGCGGAATACGAGGGCCTTGATTCCGTTCGCAATCTCCTCCATGGAAAGGACACTCTCAATGTGCTCCCAGTCGAGTTCCTCGGCGTCGGCACGGTGTGCATCCGGGTATCTTTCCCAAACATCTCCAAATGTCTCCCACTTTGAAAACTTGATGGCCGAGGCGAGTAATTGCTCCATACTTCGGCATTTTGTCGCGTAATTAAGGAACTCGTTGCGAATCGCCCTGCGTCGCTCCTTGTTTGGGGCATCATGGTACAGCCGCCACGCGTGGATGAAGTCAGAGGGATCTTCAGTCTGAAAGATGCCATGCAGTGCGTCCCAACGAGACTTCGAGGGCCGCTTTGCCGTTCTCTGCGCTGGACGGGCCGAAAGCGCGGGCGATTCTGCTTCTGGGTCCGTGAGCGAGGTGCTCTCATCATAGTCGTCTTCATAGTCCTCGTAGTCTTCGTCGAATCCTTCCTCTTCAAACGCAACTGCGTCGTTTGTGGACTCATTGCCAACAGCGGAAGCTGCTGGTACCTTCTCAGCCGGGGGCTCCGACTGAGACTGCTGAGCTGAAGCCGCTGACGATGTAAAGAGTCGAGGCACGGTCCTTGTGAGGAACAGCCTCGGCCGGTCGTATTTGTCAAGAGCTGAAGGGGACAGCCTCCTCAACAGTGACGTCGCACCATGGGGATTCAAGAAGTCGAGCAAGAAAGTAGAGGCCGTCAGGGGCTCCGACCTGGGGTGCCGAGAGACGGGGAAGATATTGAGTGACTCGAGAGGGTCCCGGATGAGTGCCTGCCAGACACTGGACAACTCGATCTCAGCAGCGCCATGGTTCCAGAAGGTGCTATGGAGTCTTCGGTGCGACTTGAGCGAGATTGTTGTCGGAGGGAGCACTCGTTGGAAGTTGCATGGTTCCAGACTTGCGGCCGTTCTTTCAAGCATTGGCATGAGGCAACGGTGCAGACTGCTGGGTTCGGAGAGGGTTGGGATAGCTTCGATTCAGGTCATTACATGTCGGCACGACTGAGGTCGGAGGAAAGCACGTCAGAGGTCAGCATTCTCAATCTACGACTGGGTCATTGGAATTGCCGCTTCATATGCGGCTATAAGTTCGTAAGGGAGGTGTGCGCACTTACGCGCTTCATGCTGGAGTCTGATGCCGTCACTGTCGCCGCTGTCGCCGCCGTCGTTCAGAGATTCGCCTTCCCGGTCGCGCTAGCACTGGGTATGGATTATTTTCGTCATGTGCCTGGAATTTGAATACGGATGGACAGTCGTGGACTGAAGCATTGAGGAGGGCCACCTGTCGTGGTGGAGCAGCTCGGGCCTGGCTGGAAGGACTCTGGAGGAATTCTGCCGTCGATGATCTCTTGACTTCGGCCAGTGGCGCAAGGTCTACATAAGAAAAAAAAAGGACGGCCCGGGACCGCAGGGAGCTCGTGCCCACCCGCGTCCGGTTTTTAGCAGGGATGCGTTCGTTAGTGGACCTGCCAACTGACCGCGACCCCAAGCTTCCATAGCTCCCCCAAAGGCCAATTTTTGCGGGGCACGGTTTGCAATGCATGCTTGAGTGAACATCGAAGCAGGAGCCCCTCCACAACTTCATGTTCCCCACGGCGCAGACTGCACAGCATCACCTACTCCCAGCCCAGAGCAGTCTCCGGCCAGCCCAGTTGGCCGCCACTCTGTGTCTGCTCTCGCCCATGCCAACATAAGTCATAGATCATAGATATCTTGATTGACAGCAGTCAGAAGCAGGCGCGACCATCATGGACACCACGAAGATCATCCTCGACACGAGGCTGGAGCTGCTCGACTACGCAAATGACTACACCACCTACGCCTCCAAGTTGACCACTCGCCTCCGAAGCACCAAGAAGAGGCTGGGCATTCCGGGAAAGAGCCATGGCAAGCCATCGAACGTCGACATAACTCCCTCGCAGTTGGCGCAAAACCATGAGTGAGTGTGCGCCCCGGCCCATCTTTCGCGACCAGCACCAGGAGCTAGACGCTGACTCCCATGCACAGGTTCATCCAGGTCCCTCTCCTCAAGGCCGAGCGGTGCTGGGCCAAGTCCATGGCGTGGCATTCAAGAGATACCATCAATAGCGACACCCGCTCCAACATTGTCTCGAAGCTCGTGAAAGCTGTCAAGGTTGTCGAGAACCTCGTTGCCACGTTATCCGACAGCGCAAGCGGTGCGACAACTTCAGATGTTCTCAGCGCGAAAGCATACGCCGCCGTGCTGAAGGGCGACTCGTCATTCCGGGCCAAGAGGTGGGAGGAGTGCCTCAACAACTACAGTGTTGCAAAGGTCATCTAT
Source organism: Diaporthe citrichinensis (assembly GCA_014872995.1). Classification (NCBI taxonomy): domain Eukaryota; kingdom Fungi; phylum Ascomycota; class Sordariomycetes; order Diaporthales; family Diaporthaceae; genus Diaporthe; species Diaporthe citrichinensis. The sequence goes on along the minus strand of JADAZR010000058.1, from coordinate 69,636 downwards.
AGCGCACTGCCGTCGTCTAAACTGGAGGGAAACACCTTCAGAGACTATGTCTCGGGTTCCGTGGATACCCCTCTGCGGTTTGCGCAGCGCCAGCAGAACATACCGACATCGCTTTCTCTCCTGTCTCTTGCGAAACAGCATCTGCCGCAATCCGACAAGGCTCTGGTCTCCGGCGTGGAAGAGGTCGCCCCTGGCTTCCTGAAGCAGGACGAAGATGCCGATATGGCCAACGGTGGTCCCCTCAAAACTGTCACATGGAGGACTAGGGAGGTTCCCGTAGAGGACGCTGAGATTGCCTCGAAATTGGCAGCCCTGGAGACTGCTGCTTCGGATTTGTCCCAAAAGCTGGGTTCTTCGCCTGACCTGCGGCCGAATGTCAAGGCTGAGGCCTACGACAGTGTTCTTGAGATCAGCAACTATGCGATTGAGGCGACGCTTCAGGCAATTGACGAGCTCAAACAGCAGAGCGTGCCTCAAGGCGACCCAAGGATGCAGAACCTGGCCATATTGCGAACGAAGCTTAACTACGATTTGCTGAGCTGGCAGATAGGGCGGAATCGCGTTCTGCTGGGGCAGCAGGATGGCGCCGTGCTAGAAGACGGCCCAGGCTTGAAGAAGGGCAGCACTGTAGACACCGAGGCGCTCGCAATCAAGGATAGCCAACAAGTCAAGCAGCTGGAGAAGAAGGCAAACGTATACAGCAAGACGTTGCAGATCCTGGATGCGGCAAAGGAGCTTCCAGGCGTCGCGGCAGACGAGCACCTTGCAGCAGAGATTGACGCCGTGTCGAAATATTTCACAGCATTGAAGTAAGTGTCTGCCGGGTCTATAGTTTCGGACGTGTTCTTGCTAACCTGATGTTAGGTCTCTTGCAATTGCTCGGTCTCACACACTGATTGGTAACCCTGCGAATGCGCTCGCTCTCACCAAGCACGCTCATGATCAAAGCCAGGCTGCTTTGCCAGTAATTGCCAAGCACAATGAAAGCAAGGACATTGGCCTGAAAACCATCGAGGTCGTCAAGTCAGACGCCGAATTTCTTCAGAACCTACTGAAGGGAGAGCTGCAGCGTTGCCGGGCGCTGGTGGAAATTGCCAACCTGCGGAAGCAGGCCGACAAGGGAGATTCCAAGGCGGCACAACGACCCCTGATCGACAAGCTTGGCCAGTACCCCTCCAAAGGAGTTGACCTCGAGAACATTGTCACCTATCCTCCTAAGATGGACCCTATTCCCATCAAGCCATTGTTCCTGGATGTGGCGTGGAACCACGTACAATATCCTCAAAAGCACGCAGCGAAAGCGGGCCCTCTCGAAGACAAGACGAACGCCAAGTCTGGGGAGCCTGAGAAGCAGCCTGCTAAGAAGGGCTGGTTTGGATTCGGCAGGGGCTAGGAGGCTCTCCAGCGGCAGGAAATTAGGAGTCGGAGCCGAGGGCCAGCCTGTCAAATGGCCCGTTTTGTGGTCGGGGGCTTTATATACTGTATGCCACTCCATGGCGATGCCTCGTCGTCTTCGCGAGGCGTGGAGGGGTAAACATATATGACGACAAAGACCATAGCTAAAACAGGCGTCGTGCAATATCACTTAATCAAATCAGCGAGGCAGGCAATTGACTCGTTCGATCTTTTCGCCCCTATTGCGTGAAATCCCTCCCCTGTGGAATGTGGATGTGTATTGCGCGGGATTGCCTGGCGCGGAGACGGATTCTCATTCCTGAGGATCCGAGGAATCGTGCCACCATTCGATTGCAGCTCATAGTTAGTATGTACAGTTAGTTCAATGGACTCTGGCTTCAACTCCTTCATGCATCAATAAGACTCAGACACAATGGAGGATACAAGCGAAGGCGAGGGCTTCCTCCATCAACAGCAGACACGGAGGGAGCCCACCAAAACGCGAGCATTGTTCGAGTACACCAAAAATCTTCTGTTCCCCCAGCGACGAAGAAAACAAACCACAGAACCGGACGAGAAACCAAGAGACGACAATGACGGTTTTGAAGAAATCGTGCTCCACGTTGAAAAGCCCCGACTATGGAAGAAACTCCAGCTCCGAACCTTCATCACCTCCCTGACAGGCCTCATCCTGACCATCCTCTCCTTCGTCTTCGGCGTCGGCTGCGGGCTAGGCATCGGCGTCCCCTACTACGGCGGCTCCTCGCTCTCACACGTCTTCAGCCGGCCGTCCAACCCCAACGGCATACCGGACAACCTCCCCATCATCCACGCGGCCCAGCTGACCAACAGGACGGAGCTGGACCTCGACACGGGCTTCACATTCTCCGGCTCCCCGCAGGTGAGGGAGTACGACTTCACCATCACCATGGGTCTCGCGGCGCCCGATGGCGTCTGGAAGCCCATGGTGCTCGTGAACGGGCAGTCGCCCGGCCCGCTGATCGAGGCGGCCACGGGCGACACGGTGCGCGTGCGCGTCACGAACCTCCTCCCCAACAACGCCAGCACGAGCGTCCACTTCCACGGCATCGACCAGCGGGGCACACCCTGGATGGACGGCGTCGCCGGCGTGACGCAGTGCGGGATCCCGGCCGGGGGAGGGTCGTGGACGTACGAGTTCACGGTCGCCGGCCAGAGGGGCACGTTCTGGTATCACGCCCACGCCGCAGTGCAGTACACGGACGGGCTTTACGGCCCCATCGTCGTGCGGGACCCGGAGGGGGAGATGGTCCCGGCCTCCGACGCGGAGAGGATCGTTTTCCTGGGCGAGAACCACCATGCCTACGCGGGAGAGCTCGCGGCCCACTACCTGGCGCCCTCGTCGCCCTGGGAGCCCGCAGAGGCCGGGGTCGAGCCCCTGAGCGATAATTTGCTGATCAACGGGCAGAACACGTTCGACTGCTCCGTGGTGTCGACCACCTTCAACTCGACGTTCCGGCAGAAGAACGCACCGGAGTGTACCGGTGGGCAGGTGTACACGACGAGGATCCGGCCCGGGACGGCCATGCGGCTCCGGCTGATCAACCATTCCTCGTACCTCTCGTACTGGTTCAGCATCGACAGGCACCCGCTCACCATCGTGGAGATAGACGGGGTCGAGGTCGAGCCCATCGTCAGCCAGGGGGTGCACGTCAACATTGGGCAGAGGTATAGTGTGATAATCAACGCGGCGGAGAAAGTGGGTGACTACACCATCAGGTCGGCGCTGGAAAAAGAGTGTTTCCTGCCTTATAGCACCTACACCAGCAGTGGGTTAGAGTCAATAGGGTACCAGGTCAAAGGGATCCTGAGATATGAGCGTGAGGAAGAGTCGGAGGGAGAAGAAACATCGGAGGAACAAGACACGGATAAGGAGGAAGAAGAAGCAGAGAAGACAAATCCGTGGGGCTGCGGCGACATGCCGTTCGACCTGCCCAAGCCCATGAGGCAGGAGGAAGCATATGAGCTACGCGAGGGAGACCCAACCCACATCATAGACTTCCAGTTCCGCCAGGTCGGCGAGATCAACCGCATCTTCCTCAACAAGGTAAGTGATATCAGCAGGCTAGCTCACCGTCCTCCCCCATAACGCACACCGCCCGAACAAATCTAACCGTGGGCCAAAACCAAAAACATTAGACCTCCTGGAGCCCCTACCAAGACGACGCAACCCTATGGCAGGTCGCAGCCGACAAGCGAGACAACGACTTCACCACAGCCGCGGGCGGCAGCGGCAGCGGCGGCGTGTACCACAACTGGGGGTTCCGCCTGGACCAGCAGGTCCTCCTGGTCCCGGACGGCAGCGGCGCCGCGCAGGTGGCCATCAACAGCCTCGACGCCATGGAGCACCCCTTCCACATGCACGGCCACAGCGTGCAGGTCGTGGGCTGGGGTCCCGGGCGGTACGACCCATCTTCCTCCTCTTCGCCCTCATCGTCGTCGTCGACGACGACGACGTGGAACCTGGCCAACCCGCTGCGCCGCGACACCTTCACAGTCCCCGCCGAGTCCCACGTCGTCATCCGCTTCAGGGCCGACAACCCGGGGATCTGGGTCATGCACTGCCACGTCGCGTGGCACCTCGAGGCGGGGATGCTCGTTTCGTTCTTGGAGCGGCCGGGTGATCTTAAAAGTCTTGTGGGCGAGATGGACACGGAGACGAGGGCGCTCTCAGAGAGCTTTTGTCCCAAGAGAGCAGGCCCGGGTGTATGATTTGATCGGGGGTAACATTAGCGATGCAACATTCACGGCGTTCTTTTCACCCGGCGCATTCGATGTCTTCACTATACAAACGATATGACACGATAATAATTTGAGCCAAGATGGTTGAGGGGGGTTGTCGTATTATCTTGCGTTGTCATCAACATCTAACAATTGTACACACATTTCGAGAGATCTCTGTCCCCCCAAAACCATGCCGTCGTAGTGTCATCCAGAACCCTTTCGTCAAATGACCTGGTCCCAAAAAAAATCGAACGCAAAAGAAAAGTTTGTTTTGATGCTCAGAACGCCGTCACCGCCCAGTTTGGTGATTAGACACAGGATAAAGTAGCGTAAAATGAGGTGGTATGGCAGCCCGTTGAGCTGCCGGGATGGTGCGGAGTATATGAGTACAGAGTGGATACAGGGGTGAAGAAAAGAGGTCTATCATGCTCCCGCGCTGCCTAGACACACATGGCCAAAAGTTGGCGTGAAAGGGGTATAATAACGTCGCTGTTCAGGTTTTGCCGAGACTAGATTTACTTGGTCTCGTCCTTCTTCTCGCCCTCAGCAGCACCCTCGTTGGGGGCCTGCTGCTCGCCGGACTCGGCACGGGCCTTGTGCATCTTGTCGAAGAGGTTCAAGCTGGCCATCTGGAGCTCGTCGGTCTTCTCCTTGATCTCGGCAGCGGTCAGAGTACCCTCGCCGGCCTGGCTCTTGGAGATGAACTCGCGCAGGGAGGTGATCTTCTCCTTGATCTGGTCGGCCTCGCTCTTGTCCAGACGGTCGGCGAACTCGTTCAGGGCCTTCTCCGTGTCGTTCACAACGCTGTCGGCGCGGTTGGCAGCCTCAATGGAAGCCTTGCGCTCCTTGTCAGCCTCGGCGTACTTCTCGGAGTCCTGCACCATCTGCTCGATCTCGTTGTCAGACAGGCCAGATCCGGAGGCAATGGTAATGGACTGGTCCTTGTTGGTGGACTTGTCCTTGGCGTGGACGTGGACAATGGAGTCGGCATCGATGTCAAAAGTGACCTCAATCTGGGGAACACCACGGTGGGCAGGAGGAATGCCAACGAGCTGGAAGTTTCCGAGCATCTTGTTGTCACGGACAAGCTCACGCTCACCCTGGTAGACCTTGATCTCGACAGCGGTCTGGAAGTCGGCGGCAGTGGAGAAGACCTGGGACTTCTTGGTAGGGATGGTGGTGTTGCGGTTGATGAGACGGGTGAAGACTCCGCCGAGGGTCTCAATACCCAGGGACAGAGGGGTAACGTCCAGAAGCAGGAGGTCCTTGACCTCACCGGAGAGCACGGCACCCTGGATGGCGGCACCAATGGCGACAGCCTCATCAGGGTTCACAGACTTGGCGGGGTCACGTCCGAAGATGCTCTTGGTGACCTCGGTGACCTTGGGCATACGGGTCATACCACCAACCAGGATAACCTCCTGGATGTCCTTGGCCTGCAGGTTGGCGTCCTTCAGAGCCTTCTTGACGGGCTCAACAGTCCTGGAGATGAGAGGGTCGACCATCTTCTCAAGCTGAGCGCGGGTCAGCTTCAGGTTGATGTGCTTAGGTCCAGAGGCGTCGGCAGTGATGAAAGGCAGGTTGATGTCGGTCTGCAGGGAGGAAGACAGCTCGATCTTGGCCTTCTCAGCGGCCTCACGGATACGCTGGATAGCCATGCGGTCGCCGGACAGGTCGAGTCCAGAGGTCTTCTTGAAGTCCTGAACCATGTGTCGCACAAGCTGGATGTCAAAGTCCTCACCACCCAGGTGGGTGTCTCCGTTGGTAGACTTGACCTCGAACACGCCGTTCTGGATCTCAAGCACGGAGATATCGAAGGTACCACCACCGAGATCGTAAACAGCGACAACGCGGTCAGCCTCCTTCTCCAGACCGTAGGCCAGGGCAGCAGCAGTGGGCTCGTTAACGACACGGAGGACGTTCAGACCAGAAATCTGACCGGCATCCTTTGTGGCTTGACGCTGGGAGTCGTTGAAGTAGGCGGGGACGGTGACGACGGCATTCTTGATGGGCTTGCTGAGGTAGGCCTCGGCAGTCTCCTTCATCTTCTGCAGGACAAAGCCACCAATCTGCGAAGGCGAGTAGTTCTGGCCACGGGAAGACACCCAGGCGTCTCCGTTGGTGTGCTGGACAATCTTGTAAGGCACCTCCTTGATGTCGCGCTGGACCTCAGCATCTTTGAACTTTCGGCCGATGAGTCGCTTGGTGGCAAAGAGGGTGTTCTCGGGGTTGACGACGGCTTGACGCTTGGCAGCGACACCGACGAGACGCTCACCGTCCTCAGCGAAAGCGACCACTGATGGCGTTGTGCGGGCACCTGGAAGCGGTTGTTAGCGGGACTCGCGGTTCGACCTGTACGTGACAGTAGCAGGAATGTTTGAGAAGTAAATGGAGACTTACCCTCTGCGTTCTCGATAATCTTGGGGGTCTTGCCCTCCATGATAGCCACGGCAGAGTTTGTGGTTCCGAGATCAATACCGATCACGGCGCCCTGGACCTTGCCATCTGTTGATTGGAACCGCGAAAAGGCGGGAGTGGCGGTTTTGCGCAGGAGACCTGCAGAGCGCGATGCTCTGGGGAGCTGTGTTGATGGGAAAGATTGTCAGTGTCCCAGATCATCACGACTGTGGCGAGCACGAGATCACGGGAGGCGGGTGCGGACTTACAGCTCTGGACATGCGCGAGGCGAGCATCTTGATCTAATTAAAGAAAGATATTCTACAATACAAAAGTATGGTGTAGAAGGTGAAGATTGCAACAAGGAGAGAAACAGGACGTTTCTTCTGATGGAGGTTGAGGGTTGAGGAAAGGGAGACTGGGCTGGTGTTGGACTTTGTGGTTGGGGATGGACGAAGCAGAGGTGAAAAAAGCTCAGAAAATATTTGCCAATGGTCAAGCAAGGTAATGACGCTCGCTCGATGAGCCGCCGACCCCCCAGCCTGTAGGAGAGAAGCTTCCCGAAAGATTTGCCTGCCAGGCCTGCCCGACCCCAGCCGACGCCTGGCCCGTGCTTTCCGGGAACGCGGGCGGGCGTAGGCTCTGGGGGGTACGTACCTCCCTCGACTCAACCGCCCCAGTAGCTCTCCCAGCGAAAACCCGCTCAAAGGAAGAAGAGGGTCCATTGTCCAGCCAACTAGAGGCGTAGGAATTGATTGCAAATAGAGCCGACTAACGACAGATGCTGGCTGCGTCGAATACCAAGTACGCGGACGAACCTCGGTAAGTATCTATTAGTCTAGATACGGTATGCACCTCGAGGAACGATGCTGCAAATTGCCTATGCATGGCCACAGAGCCCGAGCAAGCAAGCAATTGGAAGGCAAAGCGGCAGAGGGACAGACAGTGTTCCGTTGCACAAATATCTAGACTGTCACAAGCAATTGAGCCTCTCATCAGGCAGTCGGGCTGACGATGATGGGACGCTGGACACTCGGTGGTGAATGTCCGTCAGATGCGTGCAAAATCGAGATCCACGCCACAGGGTTTGGAGAAAGGTGGACAGAGAGTGGGATACCTTAGATCTGCACCAAGTGGGCATATTAGCCGCAAGTACCTCGCTGTGCCCCTGTCGCAGCTATTCTTTATTATGTGGGAAGCGGAAGGTTGCCGCCTCATTGACTGCTGCTGGCAAATGAACGTCATTCAGATTCCTCTTTGCCTCGCCCTTTGCCTGGGCAGATCACTCCTCAGCTTTCAACCTTGTCATCCAACCTTGCCTCGCCTCGTCTCGCCTCACATCACCTCGTTTTGGGCCAGACGAACTGCCTATCCATTCGGTTATCCGTCTCCGAACCTCGCTCGCCCCCTTGACGCCGACGACCTAATAACGCGATCTCGGAGCACCTCGTCAATCTCATTCAGCCGCTCATCTGCAATCCATTCCATCACCCCCATGACTCGGCAGCCTTCAGTCTGAGCCTCGCAGTCGGCACCATGGCCGTCACGGACGATAGAATGTAATCAGTCACCTCCAGCCCTCCGATCAATGTCGCATGCACTCTCTTCCTTTCGCACACGCTCACTGTGCTTTGCTCACCCCTTTGTGGTGGGGATCGGCTTGGCTAACGGATACCCGCATGTAGCTATCATCCGACAGACGCCCTCATTCTCCGCAAACCCAAGCGACACTACCGCGTCGGTCTGCGCGTCGAGTATGTTCTGGTTCCCGGCGCTGTTTGGCCCAGGTGTCCTGGTCTAACCTCTTTGTCTTAGACACTGGCAACTGCGCTCCCAAATCGGCCTGTCCTCGCCCCGCTACATCTACTACCCCGGCGGAAACGAGAACAACCAGATCCATCGACTCGACACTGCATCCCACGAAAGCGAAACAATCAAGATCCTCACCTTTGCGCCCCGATGCCTCGTGGCCAAGTATGGTTGGATATGCGCCGGTGGTGAGAACGGCGAGTTCGTGGCCGTACAGGTGGACGATGAAAGTGAAGGGGGCGATCTAGGCCGCAACAACGTCGAGAGAGACTTATTCTCAAGATACCGCCGATCTCCCGCCAATAATGGCCCCTCCGACCAAGACCACTGGCTCCATGCTTTCCACGATCATGTCCGTGCCGGTTCACCCGACGAGCGACTCCGCCTAGGCATCGATCCGGCCTCTCATAACGACAGTGACGACTCTATGCCACCCCTGATCCCAACCAGCCCCAGGACGCAGCCGAGTTCCGACAAGAGTCTGCATGCTCGATCCAAGACATTTGGCAGGGACCGCGTGAACTGCATCACGCTTTGGACTCCGCAGGTTTCCAAGGTTGGGTTTTTCGAAGGCGCATACTCTACGCCAGTGGCAGTACTTGCGAATAACGACAAGCACGTCACGGTGGTGGGATTGCGAGACCAGGATGCAGTGGACGAGCTGACATATCCAGACTGTGTCAACCGCGCCCTCATTTCACCAGACGGCCGCCTGCTTGCCGCTGTCTGCGACGACCCTTACCTATATGTTCACGAGAGGGTGGCAAGGCAGAACACTTGCCCTGGCCTGTTCACGCGCAAGGAGGATTTCGAGTGGAGACTGTGTGCAAAGATTCCCCTCAAGAGCCAGCGAAAAGAGGACCGCTCCGACCAACGAGGTAGTTTTGCCGCGTGCTTCTCGAATACCGGACGGTTCCTCGCTGTGGGAACTCAGTATGGCGTTATCTCCGTATTCGACACTGCCTCGTTTGTTGAGCCAGGTAGCGATCCCCTCATCACTGCATTCACTTCGTCAAGAGCAAAAGACGACGTGGGTGCCGTTCGTGATATGGCATTCTGCCCGGGACCATTCGACCTATTGGCATGGACAGAACACCGGGGTCGCGTCGGTGTTGCGGATATTCGGAGCAATTACGTTTCGCGGCAAATGCTGAATTTGAACGACCACGACGGGTTCGAGCAGATCATGATCACGGAGAGGGGTTCAATCGACCCGCGACTACTGGAACGTAACGACAGCGGAGAACTCAGCTACTCAAGTATCTCGACTGCAGAGAACCGACGGGCAGCACGGCGTCAAGCCACCGACTACCATCCTCCATTGACCCCGGAGGAAACCATGGTGATAGAGGCGCTTCAGGAGCACCGTAGGCGCAGGGAGCAGGCTGCTGCTCGAAACAACCCCACATCCGGTTCCAACATGTCGAGGTTGATGGAACGCCTACACAACAATCGGCAGCAGCGAGAGAATGCCACTGCACTGGCCATGAACGACTCCAGCTCTAGACTCCGCTCTGAGGCAAGTAATTCCCGCCGAGTAGGCGACATATTGAGCGACATCCAAAGCCAGCGCGATCGTCTCCGCGACCAATCTGACCGTCTCCGCGAACAGTCAGAACGAGTACGCGCGCGTCGTCTCGCAGTCGACGAGGCAGAGAGGCACAGGCTGTCTGGCGGCTCGATTCGGGCCCTGCGCGCGCCCCTCGTGCTCCCCCAGAGCAGCGAGTCGCCGCGCCAAGTGTACATCAACAACTCGTACACCGACCTCGAGGCCCTGTACCAGTCTGCGTTCGAGGGCGGGGCCGCGTCCGGGGACGGGCCCTACGAGCCTGGCCAGGGCGAGTCCACCGGGAACAGGACGAGGGACTACCTCTCCGTGTGGAGCAACATGCTGAGGGACAGAGACAATGAGGGCGAGCCGACCAGCCGGCTCGGGCGGGCGCGCCTGGACCGTCTGGTCAACATTCCTGGTGGCCGTGTCGACCGCGAGGACGACGACACTGCCGGGCTGGCCTGGAGCGAGGACGGCCGTATCTTGTGAGTGACCACCGTTCCACAAAACAGAGACAACCTACTAACAAGGAAATCTCAGAATCATCGGTGCCGTGGACGGCATATACGAGTTCCACGTCGACCTGTTCAGCAGGCGGGTCTTCCCCAGCATGGAGATGCGGTGAGAGGGGGTGAGTGAGAGACAGTAAGACAACATTTGGACGAGAGGCCCACGAATGTGCGTGTGCCTGGTGTATATTCCTTGATTGTGGGGCGGAGGGACTGTGATACTTCATAAGGATAGGAGCTTTGCAAACGACCATTGGCGGTGCATCGGCGTTGGGACGGGTAATGCTAGCAGCACGGCATTTGGAAATCCCTCGTGTCTATAGGCGTCTTGTTTCTTGTTTCTCTTCCTTTTTTTTTTGTCTCCCTTCCTGCATGTTATCAAAGTCAGCTCAAACCCTAGTCAACCTCCCCCCGTCTCTCTCGGAGGTCATCTTGTCTTGTTCCTGCCCCGTTGTTGTGTTTAATTACTCCCCCCGATCGAGAGCATCGGCTTGACAGAAAAGAAAAAGTTCGTTGTCCTGTTGTGCTTCCTGCTTGTTTGCTTCCTTGGCTGCACATGTGTACATGTTATTCTCAGGACGAGGCATCCTGTTCCGGTCTTGTGTGTGTGCGAGTAGTAATGGTCAAGTGCCGGAGACCATGCGGTTTATATAGGTCAGATTGATAATTGCCCCAAAGAGCGGATTGACTTTGACAGTCCATCCTCGGATACGGGATTGCCCCGGACGTGTTAAAGGTGATTTACAAATGTGAGAGACCGAACCACTTGGTCCGCGAAAGATTTGGGCAGAGATCTCGCTTTTTCGCTTCGGGCTATGTGCTATGTATCTATTGTAGTGATATCAAAGTCCGCCGTCCCACAGAATTACCGTCACCCGGACGAGCCAACGTCATGTAGCTGTTGGCAATACACCCGCCTGATCGTCTGTCGACCTCTGCTGCCGCGATCCGCTACCCACGTCTTGCTTGACCAAGTCACATGGACACAAACACATGCCCGCTCATCATCTATACAGCAGCCCCTCGACCATCTCCCCGATAGCAAGCGAGCTCGTGAGCCCGGGGCTCTCGATGCCCAGCAGGTTCACCCAGCCCTCATACCCCTCCTCGCGGCGTATGACAAAGTCATTAAACCCCGTCCCCTCCATGACCGCCTGCCGCGCCGCCAGCTTGGGCCGGATGCCCGCATAGTCGGGCGCGAGGGCACCCACATCGACACCAGGCAGGTACTTCCTGATCTCCTCCGTGGCGGCGGCCATGCGCGCCCCGCTGACGGCCAAATCGTCCGCCGAGTCGACCCACTCGACGTCCGGGCCGAACCGCACGCGCCCGCCCATGTCGAGCGTCAGGTGCGTGCCCAAACCCCCCGCCCCGGGCTCGGGAGCCGGGTACACGAGGGTGCCGACGCGCGGGTGGGACGCAGAGTACGAGAAGTAGTTTCCCTTGGCGTAGTAGGTGCGCATGTGGCGCTCGCGGGGCACGACCATGTTGTGCACGTCGCACGCGCCCAGCCCGGCCGCGTTGACGAGCGTGTCGGCCGAGATGGTGCTCTCCTCCCCGGACTGCGCGTCGCGCACCGTCACCTCCCACCCGGCCTCGCCCCTCTGTCCCCCCAGCGGCGAGACACCGATGACGTGGCTGCCCGGGCTGAACGTCCCGCCCGCGTCCTCGAGGTGGCCCAGCAGCGCGACCATGAGGCCGTGGCTGTCCACGATCCCCGTGGTCGGGCTCTCGAGGCACCCCGCCTCGGCGCGGACGTGCGGCTCCCGGCGCGCGAGCTCCTCCTGCCCGACCCAGCGCACGGGTACCGACCCGCCCAGCGCGCCCGCGCAGTGGTCGTGGACGCGCTGCAGGGCCACGCGCTGGCCGGGCGTCTGGGCGACGATGAACTTGCCCGTGTTGCGGTGGGGCACGGCGCTGGCGGCGCAGTACTCGTACAGCAGCTCCTTGCCACGGATGCAGAGGGATGTCTTGAGCGTCGATGCGCCGTAGTAGATGCCCGCGTGGATCACCTCGCTGTTGCGCGACGACGTCTCCTGGCCCGGCTGCGCGTGCCGCTCAAGCAGGAGCGTCGCCGGGTTGCGCTGCGCCAGCGCCCGCGACACCGCTAGGCCGACTACGCCGCCGCCGATTACCTGGGGCAAATTGTCAGCATGGTAATTTTTGTGGTAGTATTGCTTTTCCCAGTCTCATTGGGTTCTAATGGAGGAGCGATGGGACGAGATGGTGGTGGGCGGGACGATGTGAGGTAAACGGGACTGGGCCGTCCGTTGCTTCAACCATCGCCTCGACTCCACGGTGAGCCTCATAGCCCAGCCAAACAAGTGAACTCACTCACCACATGCGCGAAATCAGCCCGTCTCGCGACAGTAGTCGAGAACAGCCGGCCATGTCCAGTGCTGCTGCCAGACTCTCTCCCGAGCAGTTGGCGTGCCGCGATCTGCCTTGTCGCCACCCTCGAAAACATGTTTCCTTCTTTTGAATTCTTCCCTCCCTTCGCTCTGGCCAGAAAGCCCCGCCTCTCACTCCCCAGCTCTCTATGAAATCTGCCACGAATCTGCGAGGGAATCCGTAGGCAGAGTCTTCTTGGTGCAGGTCTCAAGGGCCCCTGGCAGTAGTGTGGATGACGCAATCGCAAAATACCCACACAGGGGAGTTGAGATGGAACAGGACTGGAAGTGCTTTTCGCCAGGGGCAAAGCCGTTCAGGTAAGGGGGGAAATTTCCATAAAACATCGACTTGATACAACTTTTGAAGAAGGGTCCATAGTTGGAAAGATGTGCGAGATCGGAGAGGCCGATAAGGACGGCTTCACCACTTGGTCGAAGCCTGCTTTGCCCTCGTAAGTGGTGGAACGGGCAGTAGGTAGACTATCTATGCACCACTACTTAGGCACACCATTGCAAGCAAGAATTCAACATGGAAGAGCTATAGCTAGGCACACGATGCACTTCTATTTTTCGAGGTATAGCTAGACTTTTCTATTCACTCCCCACATGTACACTCAATCTGTTTCCGTCGCAAGACAAAAAGACCAACAGCGCCGGAATATGCGGAAAGAATGGTATCTCAAAAGCAAAACTTCTCCTACCGCCAATGCTTCTCATGTTACCATGCACAATCCTGACCGCACATCCTCTCCTCCCTACTGATACTGATACTACGTCCCATCTAATCCTCGGGGAACTTGTCCGTCGTGGGCGTGGACGGCCCGTTGGAGTGAGAAGACATGGAGTAAGGCGCCTGTCGAGAAGATGTCAGTAAGGTCCAACTCAATTCCAGTTTCAGAAAAGAATAACGGGAAGACATAACACGTACCAGAACCTGTCTTGCATTACAAACCCTCCAGGCCAACCTCCTCACGTTTCCATCCGCAGGCACAACCGCCGGCGCGAACTCGATGCCGAACATGTTGCGGATCGCATACACCACCCGCTTGGCGTATTTGCTGTCCCTCTCCACGTGGCTGCCGAACCGCTCGTCGACCGTGCTGGGCGCAATGTCGTTGTCGCGGTCCAAGCAGTTGCGCACGACGGGGAGGAGTGCCGCCTCGATCGCCGCCTCGTCCTCCTCTTCGAAGCGGCCGATGCCTACCTCGAACGGCTCGCTGACCGACATGACCTGGTGCGAGCCATCGTGGTGGTAGCGGAACTCGAACACACCCTGGGTCCACCACAGCTTGTCGCCTTCGAACACCATCTCGCCCGAGACCAGGTCCGAGTTGGGAACTGGCTCGTCCGATTGAACCACGCCAGTGCTGTAGGACTCACCATAGAATTCTGGGGTTGTCGGAATCCAGCGGCCCAGAGACGGCACTTCAGTCTTTTCCCGAGATCGATTGTCGGTGACCATGTAGAGCCCGACCCAGTCCTTCTTGCTGTGGTTCGCGGGCGCCGTCCACTTGACGCGGATTGGAGCACCATACTCAAATACATGTGTCTTGAAGTCCTTGTCCACGCGGGCCGTGAGACTCTCCTTTCCGGTTGCCCGCTCGCTGACAGGGGCCACGGTGGAGGTACCAGTGAGGCTTAGCGAGTAGTCCTTGGGGTTGAGGCCAGCCAGGTCAGGCGGGATCCGCGTGATAGTTAGCCGAGCTGGGTACTTGTTGAACAGCGCTGTGGTGTCGCGAGCGATGCTAGACACGCCACTCGCAAGCATCGGGCCAGCAGTGGTGATGACATCGTCGACGAAGTGTCTAGTCTCGTCCAGGACTTTGTCCACGCTGGAAGACCAGCCCTTGACTGGAGGAGGAAGGGAGTTCTTGATAAACTTAGTGAGACCGGCCTCCTCTCGGAGATTCCCAGACCCATACACCTTGTGCATGTGTGGTCTCTCGACGAATTCGATGTGGCCCATCGTGAGGATTTGACTCAGGAGCGCGAACAACGCTATGGATCTGCTCCAAGTGATCACCGCCGCGCCCCACAGACCCGCCAGTCCGATGATGCGCTCCGGGTTGTTCAAAAACCGGTAGATGGAGTTGTAGGTCAACTTCGCCTTGTGGTCAAAGAAGAAGTCGCCGTAGAACCAGCCAAACTCGCCCAGGGAGTCATAGACGCTAACGAATGTCCAGATCTGCAAGGCAATGAGACTGACGCCGATGACATGCCTCAAAAGGACCCAGCCATGCGCCCAGTCCTCTGGGAGGCTGTACATCTTCCAGCAGACTGCGCAAAATGACGCGACGGACAGTGTCATACTGAAGTGGTACAGACCCTTCCATTGGCGCCAAGCCTCTCCGGCGCTCTCTCCATACTTGACGAAGTGACGCGTGATCATTCTCTCCTTTGATTGCAGAGTCAAGAGGATACCGATTCCCACACAGAACCAGAGCTTCCACAAAAGAGCGTGCAAAAAGAACAGCGCCTGGTAGAGCGGAGTCGAGGGAGTGAAAATTGCCAGCAGCGCCACATACATCGAGGCCAGGATGACGGAGTAGTCCGTGGAGCGAAGGAGATCAATATTCTGGAGGCCAAGGAGGTTGTGCACAGGTGCCAGTGCCTCTCTAGACGCTTCATCAACAGGCTCGGCCGGCATGTCCTGCTCTGAATCTGACTTGGTCCTTGGGGCCGGGGGGTTGTAAGTCTTGTCGATGTGTGGGTTCTCAACCACAACCAGGAAGACAAGCTGGGCCAGGTGCGCCGCAATCGAGATGAACAAGACCTCATAGCTGGCAGCCATGGCAGAGATACCATAGTATCCGGCATAGCCAACTGTACCACCTGGAGTTAGCCATCACACGATTTCAAAAGAGCATGCCCCACAAGTTTGTGGATGATTACGGCATTGCAGTGGCCAGCTAAAGGCGCTGGCCACCAGGAAAGACAGGTTGTATCGCACTGGCGTGCAATAGGGGACCGGGACCGGGCGTGCCCTTGGGAGGGCGGAGCGGGCGCTGGGGATTGCTTACTGCTGTACATGGGGTGCGGCGCCATCTCAAAGACGCCGTCAAATGTCAGCTCCTGGTCGACGAGGTAGAAAAAGTCACCCCAGTACCAGGCGTAGTCCTTCACTACTCGGTGGGCATCAAGTTTGACCCAGACGTTGAACACGAACAGCGCGACGCCTACAGCCCAGCGACACAGGAAGACCAAGGGGGTTTCACCCTCGGGCACGTGGGCGCAGACAAGAGCGAAGAGGCAGTAGGACACAAAGTCACACATCAGGATCAGATCGACGAGGCGGCGGAAGACGAGCCAGGTATTGTACTCGAGCGGGGCGTCCTCAAACTTGTAGTCCTCGGGAATCTTTGCCTCCAGCTCCTTCTTGAGCATGCCGTAGAGCCAGGTCCTGGGCTGCTTTCCGGTGGAGGGGTTCACAAACAGCCTCCAGCGTTTGGCCCACGTCACCATCAGCTTACTGTTGGACTGCTCCTGGAGCAAGACGCCGATGCCAAGGTTGTACGAGGCCCTCCAGAAGATGAAGACGGCGGCCACGACCGGTTTCTTGAGCTCGGTGGGCAGGGCATAGGCAAGCAGGATGTGCAGGGCGAGAATCACGAGGACGACAGCATCGGAGAGGTTCTTGGGCTCTCGGGGGTCGAAGAGTTGGCTGACCATGTCGTGGGTGGTGGGGACGATGAAGACTGTGGTAGGCAAGGAGACTGGTTAGCCCGAGGTCATCTGAAGTTAACGAGGACGACACCGGATGGCATAGCATGGCGTACCGGTCCCATCTGGAGTCCGCCCGTAGGTCTTGTTGGGCTTGTCATGTTCGCCAGGTTGTTGAGCATCGTGGTTGGCGTCGTGACGGGGCGGCTCCTTTTCAAGATGGTGGTTAGAGGCCGAGTGCTCGGCTGAGAGGACGGGTTGTGAGGCCACACCAGTTCGCTGGCGCAAGGAGCCGTCGCCGGCAGGGAGGTCCGCAGCAGAGCTCATCCTTGAGGTTGAAATCAAGGAATGCCAAATGGTTTCGTTCGTTGAAGAAGGAAACAGAAGAAAGGGGAGGAGTTATTCCCCGTGGGCGACCATGCGAGGGGCGATGGTTTTGGTATGATGAAGTACCGAGTAAATGGTTGGGAAGGTGGGAAGTGGAGGTAGTAGGAGTGGGAGCGAAAGTAGGAGTGGCAGGCTCGACAAGATCAGGAGGGGAAGGCTAAAGCAGGAACTCGTGGCTAGTTCGGCTGTAATAATATGCAGTACGTATAGAGGGTTCCCACAAGGAGGCCCGTTTGCTTGTGCTACCAAGACATTCCATGACTGTCCATCTGCACCCTGCACCTTGCACTTGCATCTCGTTACAGTTCGTAAGAAGCTGGCCTGGCAAGTACCCATGTGGACAGTAAAAATACGCGGTTGGATGCGGCTTCCCTGGGATGCGGCTTGGCCGCATATGCATTAGAGGATGGATGACTGTCTCACACGCACGTCTTGTCCTTCTCTGTGCAGCCTCTCCCCTCTGCCAGTGATCCCTCAGCCCAAGACAAAGGAGTAAGAGAGGGAGGAAAAAATGAAGAGAAAAAGGCCATTTCGTCACTCTGACCAGGGCAAGCTTCTCACCCCATGCAGCTTGAGGTCTGCTGCATACGCAGTAGACCGTCCTAGGTACAGCATGTACATACATCGACACCGTTGCATCACATTAGACCGGGGTTTAGAGCCGAATCTACCCCTCACACAATGCACTCTTTTCTGTGGACGTGTTCACTCTCCGTGGGGGTATGGGGGTTTGTCTTAGATAATTCCTTAACGGGACAAATACCCAGACTCTGGATCTGCCAGTCACAGTCTCTCTCTGGCTCTCTCTGTGTATGCGTCAGGGCCGTTGGAGTAGACTGGTGATGCGGTGGTCAATGGATGTGCTGCCCACAGAGCAAGCGTCATCACGTCAGTGTCACATGCTTTTCTGCCTGTTTTGTTGGGGCGTCCTGTACCTGGCAAAACGGAGTCTTCCGTCTGTCCGTGCATGCAAGGGCCCAATTATAAACGGCCGGGCTGCAAATTTGCACCCGGTCAGCCGGCAAAACTCCACTGGCCCCTCAGCTTCACCCCGTCTACAACATCGTGTTCCTAGTTGTGTTCGAGTTCGGGGGCCGCGGTGAATAACGGCGCAGTCTGCTGGAGCACCTCGAACGCAGCTGCCAGTCCACTGTCCAGCGATGCGGGCAGCATGTTTGCTGGCGTGGCAAACGCTATGAATGCAGGGAGCTCAATGGCATGGCGTTGAAGTGCGGCAAGAATCCCATACCCAGCATCCAGCTCATCACGGCAGTCACCATCCTCGCAGCACACGAGGCTCAATCTCTCGAACAGCTCGTCGTCGGCCGCCTTGCGGGTGGAACTGCCCTCACCAACCCAGAAGTTCTTGGGGCCAAAGTCATCGACATAAAATGCGTCACCATCTCTTTTCTGTCAACCAGGGACATTAGTCTTGCCGGCGACGATGTTGGGAACGGCGCGTTGCCAGTAGAGACGCGTGAATCTCTTGTGGGCCTGGTGGCAATTGTATCATGGGTCATTCGCCATCAGCGCGAAGCCCGGGTCATTGGACACGGTGCGAGGCTAGAAACAACTCGCTTGCAGTTCCGAACGACTCTAAGCAGCCGTCATCGGCCGCTCAATCGACATCCTCCTGTGCCGGGCCGGATAATTGCGTATGTGGCTCGATTTGGCCCAGGTCCCAACAGTCGTGCGCATTGTTCAGAATAGCCGTGTGAACCGCAACTAGCAGCCTGAAGGAACTCTTCCTTACGAAAATCATCTGGCCAGCCGTGACTGTGAGAAGTCTCTTGGTGGCCTGCAGCATGTCAAACAGAGGTCGCCACCACATGCTCTAACATGATGGATTCAACCTGCTTTCCGAGTTCTTGGACACCCGTATTATGGAGAGCCAAAAATAGCGAGCTCCCGGCAGGGAATGAGAGTCAGAGGTGAAATTCCCTTGTGTATCTTGTAGAAATAAGTCTGAAGTGAAATGGTCTTCACGTAATTGGTCAGTAATTAAGCCCTGCAGCAGCCCTTAGGGGGCTGGCTTCACTTGGACATTATCACCACGGCCTTCTGAACGCTCACTATATGAATGGCGAGCCTGAGCCATTCACTCAAGCTCTCTCTTCTCGTCACGCAGTGGTCATTCTGTGACGGACAAGAACAAGCAAGTACACAGTAACGTAATGTCGAGAAGGATCTGTCCGGAGTTGAAACTTGATGTGCAGCGCGCCATCGAGAACCGAAGGTGAACAATACCAGTATCGTGGATTCACGAACACGCTACAGGTATGCCAACTCGGATGATCAAGCTACAAATCAATAATTTCGTCCGCCTGGAGATGCTACTCCAGTTGGACTAAGGAAGTGCGCACTACAGCTTGCGAGATAATAGGAATCAGTGTATCCATCTGCGGACATGATGCGGCAGGGACGTAATATATCCCCAGGACCATTTTCGAAATATTTTCAAATGTTTTCATAATTGCTGTGTCAGGTGGGCGGTCATTGTTTGGTATGAGGTTCAAATACCATCCCTGTCGTCACCTTCAGCCGATGCGTATTGTATCTCTGCACCGGCTTCACATGCATCCAGGCTTTTAGTTAGGTCACCAGTAGTAACAAACGCCATGCCCGGACTTTTTGGGCGTTGCCTCCTTCCTTCCATAATCCTGTTTCTATGTAACTGGGACTACGTGTTTGCCTTCCTGGGCCAAAATAAGCATGAATGGCATAGCAAATATCTCTGACTGACGGTGGTCTGGCCTCCTTCTTTCCTCATAGCCGTCCTTTCGTCTGGGCGTAACGTCTGTCTCACAGGCTCTACATCATCAAAGACGTCTTCATGGTACTTTAAAGATAGATTTGTTTCTCTACTGTCCAAGTCTAATATCTGATTACCATGTCCCGGTGAATCTAATCTAGAGTGTGATTATCTAGAGCATTTTATGGCATATCTAACAGCAACGGCCTAGTTCCTGTAGACAGGAGGCAACATGCGTATATCCAAGTTGCAGGTCAAGTGCGAATGAATATGCTTACAGCTGGAGCACTGGAGTCTTTCATGGTGGATCTACAAGGTCGTCAAGCAGGCAAGGAGATAACAGGTGGAGTATTCCAAGGTTGTGAGCACCGCCAGATATGAGGGACCGGACAATATTAGGCTTTACTTACCAGATCTGTCATCACCACGAGGTTGAGAAGAATTTTGTCCAAAAGGTAGTAACAGACGCAAGGATTATGCTGATGAAGATAGTGTCTGCCTACTTATTAGTTGAATTGAGGCCTTGGCGGGTAATAAGGCTAAGCTTGAATTGGCCCTGCCAACACCCATTACTTCGAGTACGGAACCAGGAACAGGCGCGTGCAACGCGGCACAGCGCCAGCAACTAGATAAATACCTGCTAGTCTGCATTGCTGTACCAACTGTTGGTTTGAATCATTTGCTCCTGGTCACCCCTACTTTGGTATGCGAACAGCTTTGCCTCGAGGGCTGTCAACGTGCAGGCTCTTGCATTCCACCCGTCACCATCACTCCGTCGTCACTCACGCACGGTCAACGCCCTCAGCTCTCGGCCGTCCCGCCTTTTCCAGGAAGATGTACAGCTTCACGCTCAAAGATCTCAAAGCTTCGGAATGGGGGGAGCACCCGATGGCCATAACCGCCTTTAGGATGAAGAGATCTGGCTTCCATCGCTTTGGGTTTGCCATTTACCGGACAACATACGACGACGACGCGGCGTGGGAACGCTACCTCGAAGTCCTCAAGGTCACCGCGCTCAGATCTCTCGTGCAGCAGGGCGGCGACGTGCTTCTTGAGCAGTACATGGACTGTAGGTGGACGCTCCCGCCAAGTTAATAACCAAGGACTCAACCGAGAAACTGTCTGACACACTTATTCCACCACTAGGGCCAGTGATTTCCGACCGGGCCACGCTCGACGGTGCGTCCAAGGCCGATGTACGGCGGCACTTCAAGTCCTGGTGCGCAGGCCGCAGCGAGGAGCGTGACGGCCCCGGCGCCACCACGGACAGGGCCGGACGGCTGCCGCGCTTCAAGCACTGCCTCTACGTGGACCGCAAGTGCCTCGACACCGTGGCCAAGATGCCGGAGAACTTTCTCGAGCTCGAGCGGAGGGGTTTGGAGTCCAACGTGGTGGTCGTGGTGATTGACGGCGCTTTCGACGGGAGGACGCGCGGCTCAGACCAGGGCCTACACCCCGATGTCGAGGGCTGTACGGAGTGGTACGTGGGCTGGCGGTACGAGGAGATTGATCTGGTCATGTCCACATACCAGGACTCTCATCAGTATCCGCTGAGCCACCAGGCTTACAGGCGTCCGCCGCTCATCGCGCCCTTCGGGTTCGAATCTATGCCTACCTAGGCAATTACAAGTCTTCTGTTCGCTTTGTGGCGTCTCCTTCTTAAGGGGCAATTTTCATTCGCGAACCAATTAAATTCTCTAGATTTATGTTCGGAGACGCTTGTGAATTCCTACTCTAGCCACTACCGATATCACCTTGGTGCGGCAGAGGGAGCAAAGGCCGCGGGTGGTGGAGTAAATGGGTTTCAATCGTACCTAGCATAGTCTTAGTTACTGATAATTTGTATTTTCCAAGGTACGGTTCTGTCCATATCTAGGTAGAAGTCTTGAATACGAACGCCAATCTCATTCTATTTGCAAGATACCTGCATCTTCCCTCTCTGAAAACTAAGCCTCTCTGCTGGTTGCACAAGTCTTGAGTCCAGAAACATTGATCAGGATTCAGTTTGAGACAACCTGCGCACATGGCATATTGAGTACTATTTCTACAGCTGAGTGCTAATGTACATTACTAATACAAAGTGTACGAGATACCTGCAGGATCTTTCCGGTATCTTCAAATCGCTATACTTGATAGTCACATTGTATTAAACAAAATAAGCCTGGCGTATGAAGTAGGTTTTAAATCTCATATCGAATGATCCCTGTCAACCTGACACAGTAATGATAGAAACAAGATTTGTTAAAATCTCAAAAATGGTGCTGTAAATATATAAGGACGTCTCCTAGCCGGGTAGCATTCGAGATCCCATTACCCGGCTCACCACCGATCTCCTGCACAATGACAGCATTCACAAGATGAGGGGACCCGGCCGAGCATTCGCATCTCTCGGTGCATAAGATGTCCCCTCTCGGAATGCTGCGGATCGGCATCCAATGAGTGCACTTGTGCGCGGGAACAAGCCAGCGTCACCCTGCATGAGCCATGAGGCCTGCGGAGTAAAGAAGCGCCCCTACTTGTAGGTCCCGCATCCAAGACAGGCGCACGTCTCAATCCTCGATCGCTTCTAGAATTCACTTACGAGTAGCACCAAGCTCAGTTTCAGCGTTGATAATATATGATACAACATGCCTTCCTCACCCGCGGACACTGTCGCCTTCATCGGTTGGTGTGCCTTATTACTAGTTAGCCCCTCGGTGAATTTGAGAAGCTGCTGACCAGGCCTTGCTACAGGCATCGGCGTGATGGGATACCCGATGGCAAAGAATCTGCGTGAGGGACTGGAGCCTACGAAGACTCTACTTATTTGCGACGTCAGCAAGGAGGCTCTAGACCGCTTCCAAGCCGAGACTGTGGGCAAAGGGCCCGTCGAGATCGTCAAGAACGGCTTCGAGGCGGCAAAGGTAGCTGTAAGTTGTCGTCGTCCAGGCCAATTGGGTCCTGGGAATTACCTAGCTAGGATGAAGGATCGCTGCTCATAGTTCACTGCAGAACACGATCATCACCATGCTTCCGGACTCCAAGGTGGTCAAGGCAGTCTATCTTGACCCTGAAACCGGCATCCTCGCCGGCGCAGCATCAGCATCAGCACCAGAAGGAAAGCTCATCATGGAGTGCGGCACGATCGAGAACGAGACCATCCTCGCAGTAGCCAAGGCGGCCCAAGAGGCCAGCAGCGCCTCCACGCCCCTGACCTTCGTCGACGCCCCAGTGTCAGGCGGGCCCATGGGCGCCGCCGCAGGCACGCTGACCTTCATGGTAGGCTGCGAACCGGCCACGGCCGCGTCCGCGTTCCCGGCGGCCAAGTCGCACCTGCGGCACATGGGCAGCGAGGAGGGCATCTTCCTGTGCGGCGGGGTGGGGGCGGGCACGGCTTTCAAGGTGATCAACAACTACCTGAGTGCCATCACGTCGCTGGCGGCGTCCGAGGCGCTAAATATCGGGGTCAAGGCCGGGCTGGACCCGGCGCTGCTGACCGAGGTGATCAACGCGAGCGGCGGACAGTGCTGGGTGACGAGCAAGAGCAACCCCGTTCCGGGCGTCCAGGAGGGCGTGCCTAGCAGCCGCGGCTACGAGGGCGGGTTCCGCATCGAGCTCTGCGCGAAGGTGCTGGCCATGGGCTCGCGGCTGGCTGAGATGGTCGGGGCTCGCACGGTGTTGGACAAGCCGACTTTGGGGGCCTTTGAAGAAGCGATGAAGGATTCGAGGTACCAGGGGAAGGATGCGAGAGTGGTGTATAAGTGGTTGAATGAGAGTGAGAAGTAGTGGTTCCAGGCGGGTGTGTTGATATTTCTACAAGCACATCTGATTAAAGAACACTCCCAAACCGGGAACAAGTGTAAGTAGACCCCACTCTAGGGTAGGTGAGGAGTGAGTGTAAAGTATTCAATCACTGAGGTACATTCCTTGCTTAGACTTGCCCATATCTAAAAGCCCAAGGTAAAAATGCCAGCAAGCCCACAGCGCACTATAATTCTCTGCCTCGTTGCAACGTGTGATACTGATTGGGAATTGTCTGGGCAAGTGATCTTATTGATGACCGATAGTCTTTCTAATTAGCCCAACAAGTCAATGGCTCATCTCCAACAGTATGAACAATATCCACCAGCCTCACTTGTTAGGGTAATAGTAGATACCTGCAAAGACACCGACGATTGTACCGATAGAGCCAGAGAGTGCGATGCCCGCTTCTACCTGCCCGGTTACAAATCCCAGAACAAGACCTGGCACCACAATGAGGGACAGAACTCCAACAACGAGCAAGGCCATCCACAT
The DNA here is from genome assembly GCA_014872995.1 of Diaporthe citrichinensis. NCBI lineage: Eukaryota > Fungi > Ascomycota > Sordariomycetes > Diaporthales > Diaporthaceae > Diaporthe > Diaporthe citrichinensis. The sequence goes on along the minus strand of JADAZR010000058.1, from coordinate 45,747 downwards.
CGTTCTTCGTTCAGACCGTATAGGGGCCGTCTCGTCAGAGCTGCGCTCTTCGCCTGACGTTGACTGGCCAGCTTCTTCCCGGTCACCAGCCTGAGAGGCGAAAAAGGAATTGTGGTTGGGGGATGGTGGCCCTGGCGGCTCTATGGGCTGCTGGCCGGTTGTAGTGTCTTGTTGGATGCTGACGAGCTGGATCTCGAGGGCCCCTGGCTGGGAGGACGTCAACAATTATTGGTCTCAAGGTGTTCAGGTGTGGTGGGTAGTGTCTACCTCGTCTTGAGTCGCACCGGGGCGAGTGATGTGGCTGGAAGCGGCATTCTGGGCACCGCTATACCCTCTCCAGAAAGCATCTATCACGTCTCGTACGATATCAAATGCACCCATCCTGATACTGTTCAAGAAGTTGGTGCGATCGTGTTGGAACATGCCGAAGAACATACGACCAGGGGCCGGGCCAGAGTCTTCTGTGGACATCTTGCTCGAGCACGCCTAGAGCTGCGAGCTTTTAGAAAGAGAGGAAAGGAAAAGGAGCATTGTAGATTCAGTATAAGAAGGGGAGGAGTCATATCAGAGGACAATAAAAGAGAATGGGGTTCGTGTATGGTCCTCTTATATCTCTGGGAGGATGTGATATCGATCCCGGGACGTTGGACAAGTACCGGCTCACCACCATCTTCAGTATGTATACTACTCGAGCCATGTCAGTGCCGCTTTTTGACTAGGGTTGTCGTGATACGTGTAAATGGTCGGCATCAGCTGGATATTGCTCAGCAGCTCACTTAGGGGCTCAAGACGGTGAGTGGGAAAGGTCGGCTCTTTCTAGTAGTAAGAAATTCAGGGTACCCGGTACCTTGACGGAAAACAAAGAGAGCTGGACGGAGAAGCAGCCGATTGTCCTATAGGCAGGCTGGCCGGGGATGAGCTGCGGTCTGCGACGGATACGTCTCGAAACAAGCTTCTGGACTTGACGCATTTTCGAATGTTTCCACGGTAAGTACCGGTACTACCTAGGAACGTACAGAGCCTCAGACTCCGTTGTGGAACCTGTGGTTCCTGCAGGCGATGCCGGTCGTGTGTGGGGAGGGGTCAGACTTGGTGCATAGGCGCATATGGAGACTCCATTACAGTAAATCTAGGCCATTTGATTGATCAATCACGGAAACCGGCGGGGCCTGCGCCCTACGACGTGATTGGGCCTCACTCTTTGTGGATGAGCTTCGAAAGATTTTCGGGCTGCAAGTGCTGCTCTTGGGTGGAGTCAGGATTCGGCGGATGGAAACGTGGTCGAGCCTATTTGGACCTGCAAAAGACATGGAAACGCGGGGTCATCCATTACATTATTACACATTCGCTTATGTTGCGGTGGCTTGCCGACTTACCGGCAGAACTCTTGTGACATTTCCCCCCTGGTAGAGTGTTGATACAGTAGGCTGACAAGTTGTTGAACCCAAGGTAGCTACGTCATTAGAGCCTGGGAAGCACTGTCAAGCCAGCCCGGCCAACAGAGGCCGGCGGGTTGTTGAGTTTGGGGAGAAGAGAGGACTGGGGCACAAAGATCGTTCCAAATTCCCAGAAACCAACCTTGATGTGGGGACCGAGAGAGAACGGAGGAAGATAAGGTGCCTCACGGACCTGGGCTCCTACCGAGTCCTGGGCCCTGGCTGGCTGGCTGTCTCGAAAGTTTTGTCTCTGCACCTGCTCAATAAACAATATCAAGTCAATTTCAATGGACGTAAGGGTTAGACACAGCACCATGAAACATAGAAGCAATTCCAATTACGGGTGAGAGAGACAGATGCGCCATAAAGAGCGTTGAACTGCATAATTGTACTAATTTTCAGCCTAAAAGAGTTCTGAAGATTGCCTGCTCGTAATTTATACTTAAACGTTTACTCTCTATGTATATAACTCGTTGTCTCTAATTGAAGTCTTCTAAACGTGCTATCCTCCTCGAATAGCTCGTGGCGACGAAATGAGGAGTATTTGGCCGTTGTCTATTCTCCCTTCCTCAAAAGCATCTTATACGCCCATTTGGAGAACTCTATGGCCGTTTTGTCAACAAACCTGGTGGTGAGGTCGGAAACATAGATGGCCGCAGGCGCCCATAGGATAAATGCCAACAAGATGCCGAACACATAGGACGTATCACTCTCTCCACCCACAAGAGCCACAGTCCACCGGCCTAGGACCAAACCTAATGAATAAAGGAGTGGTCCATGAATCATGTATAGTGAGAAAGAGATCTTCCCCATGTATTGAGAGAAACGGTTCGTAAAGAGAACCTGTAAAAATGTGGCCTGGTCGACGACGAGCACTGTCAGCACTGCGCCGACCGGGATGACAAGGGCCTCTTGGAACCTCGGCGGAACCCAGGATGCCAGGGTCACATAGCCGGGTGCCTGCGCTGCCTCCTCAATGTCTTCTGGCATGCTGAGCAGCCACAGCGAGAGCACGAATGATACGAGCCCCACGGCCCGCCCGAGGACGCGATAGGCCGTGTTGCTTCGTTTCGCGGTCCGGGGTGCAAAGCCACCTAAGGGTGATGCGCCCTGGTGTTGTTGTAGCTCAGACCGTGGGGCCGACCGCCACCACAGCCTACTATCCTCGAGCTCGAGATGCAGATCGCACAGGAACATGCCGCCCAGGAACAAGAACATGCCCCAGTACACGAAGACCCACTGGAGGTAGACAGCCAGGCCGAGGGCAAAGAGCATCCTGGCTTTGTTGTGCACCCTGGTGAAGGCCGTCAAGAACGTGAATACCACCATGGAGCTGACAAACTCAATCGGCAGTGTCCAGAGATGCGGGTCATAAGGAGGGTCCGGCCGGCCGACGGCATCGCCCCGAAGATGAGGCTGGCCGATGGGGTCGGTGGTGAAGACCTCGGCGAGGACGTAGTGCCGGAGCTGGCCCCACAGGCTGTCGAAGCGCGGCAGGGTCCTCGTCGGGGCGGCCACGCCGGGCAGCCCCTGGTCCGGGAACCACTCCAGGTAGGCCATCATGGCGGTGACGAAGCTGACCACGGCGGCCGGCAGGAAGAGGCGCGTGTGGCGCCGGAATATGGACGACGCCATGGCCGAGCCTGCTTCCTCGAACCTGCCCTGGCGGGCCAGCGTGAGGAAGCGGTGCGATATGGTGTAGCCGGACACGACGAAGAAGACGCAGACTGGGGCCAGCCCCGAGACGACGAGCCGCAGGACGGGCAGTTGGTACAGCCACCACTGCCGAGGTGGGTTCGGTGTCCACGCCGACTGGATATCCCATGAGAACCACACCAGACCGGCGTGGACAAATACGACACATAATGCTGCAATTCCGCGCAGACCGTCTATGACAACATGTCAGTCCCATCAACCGGAACAATCGAGTATGATGTGTATTACCTAGCCACGCTGTAGAGCGGAGCGGCATTGCCTCAGTCCGCTTTGGTTCCAGGAAGCTTGGGACCAGCAAGGCGAGAATTTCCAACACCCTCCTCAAGCCATCCTGTCGCTGTGCTTCGTTGGAATATGATTGCTCTTCTTCCTGTAATCTTGAATTCCCCTCTACCTCATCGACCAGGGACTTGAACTCCTTGCTTTCGTCGACATCTTGTAACGGAGTATACGCATGCCGTCCAGTGACTTCGTCTGGATCGTGGCGTCGTCTGAAGAATGAGGGCAACATGGCCGCGTGACGCCAAATCTAATCTGCACAGCCGCTCAAGAAAAGATCTAGGAAATTCGAAATTGATACATTCGCTAATTGTGCCTGGCAACGGTGATTATCGAAGAAAGCAGTACGTGTACGAAAGAAAAAATGTTATATGGGGGGCGTTGTAGCTCAGTTTAAGCAAGGCTCAATTTGGTATTCGAAGCGCCTCTACTGCAAGGGGCGAGGCCAAGCCGTGGACTGAAATCTCAAGACCCGGACTGCAGCGCCCGGTCTCAACATAGCGATTTCTGTGGGCTTCCAAAAAGCAATATCTCCACCGTGTTTTGCGCGCCGGGTGAAGCAACCTGCATATTTCACATGCGGTAGATCGGAGGAGCGTTTCATCCAATTGGCAGAGTTGCGGGTTGTCCGTGACTGGATGAGTTCAGACGACCCCTAGAAAGGTTAACTGCGAGACGCGGTTCCTCAGCTGCTCCCTCCGATTCTCTAATTTGTTGACCCAAAGAATTGGGATCCTGCCGTCGCAATGTTGGAAAGGCGTGTTTTGTCATGAATTTACGTGAAGTAGTTCCCTTTCAACAATAGCGCGACTCTAGCGCTACAACCCAGCGTTAACTCGGCCACCGCCCTCGTGCTTCGACCAGCGCGCGGCGCTCTAGGTTTACACTAGATACAATCCCAGCTGCCAGTTGCAGGGGATATTTGCAGCGTCCTTGAGGATTTTATGTCCGCGGTACCAGCTGCTGACATATGGTCACATTTTCAGGTGTTCTGCAGGGACCAGGTCGGGTGGTTATCTCGTTTGATGTTTGTTCGGCCTATTGACTTTGTCTGTAAAGCGATCTTGAAACGAGCTGCGGATGTACGCCAAGACTGGAATGCGCGGGATGCCAGTGGCTGAGGCAAGACTATGCCTCAGCTATTTGACTACTTCAGACAACTTTCTTTTGTCTCCTGTATGCCTTTAGAAATCTAGAATTCGAAAAGCATATGTATTTTACAACCAGTCTATGTAACAATGAGAGTTTCATATGGTAAGCATACCTACACGCCATCTTTGATAGTGCGTGCTTGTACACCTAGGTAGATGATTCTGGAGGCCTGACAGGAACCCCGGCTCAACGTTGCATGACCTTAAACGGCGCGTCAACCTGTGAGATCACTTGCTACCGCTCTCCACGTGCGATTGCAGATAACTTAGCTGATGTCTGCCATCAGCTTTTGTATCAGCAAGACCACAAATCTCGATATTGACAATTATTTCCACCCATGTCAAACATCATGCCAGATCTGGATCTATCGACGTCCCATCTCCGATGGAACCACTGCCATGCCCATTCGGCAGTGCGTTCAGGACTGAGAATAAGGATGCCAGGGGTGCAAGAAGGCCGAGATGCGGTGTTTGTCTCTTCCGCTAGACATAGGAGCGAAACTCTCACATGTTGAAGCAGATGAATACCTGTCCCTGATCTCGCACGTTTACCAAGTTTACACGTAGGGTGTTCTAGGCCTCCGCCACCCGTGATTGTACATATTGTACGAGGATCCTCAATTTCGCCCTTGGATATGGGGCTCTTGAGCTCAATTTAAGACAAGGTGGCTTCTGGCGAGGGATTGCCATCACGAAGGAGAACGGGACATTCAAAAAGTTTATTTTCCTGGCGCCACCGAACGAAACCCACAAAGATTTGAACGGCAAACAGCACAGTTATGTCTGTAGGGGCCCTGGGGCTATCAGCATAAAAGGTAAAGCTGACAATGAGGTATATCACAGACCCTGGATACGGTCGCCAAGCCTCCCAGGATATGGATGGGCAGCTTCCTGTTCTCACTCGCGCAAAGGAACGATGCCTAAGAGAAAAAGTCGTATCGAAAATAATAACTCGATGTTACTGATAGAATAACAAGCTTTTAACAGATCAAATGAAGTCATGTTTTGTATACGTTGTATGATCAGTTCACCTGAGTTGAGAATGAACTTCAAAACAAAAATAATTTCTATATTGATGTTGGGAACCAGCCACAACAGTAACGAGTGTATTCTATGCCAAAAACCAAGCCCCAGAGAGTGCACCAGCAATCATGACTTCCCACATCCTCTTTCCAAAAGCAAAACACAAAACACATGCAAACACACCCCAGACTGATAAACATAGGAGAATGCGCTACTTCTTGCCGTTGTTAGCTGCATCTTCAGCTGCCTTCTTGGCCGCCGCAGCTGCAGCCTTCCTCTTCTCCAATTCCTTGGCAGCAGCGATCTCTGTACGGGGAATCCCGATTAGCAACTGCCCTGAATATAGTTCTGGGACATAGAATTGGTTTCCAGTAATACTTACTCTCTAGCTGAGTATCCATTTCTCTCTTCGCGATCTTTGCAGAATTGAGATTATCCTCAACAGCCTTAATATGAGTCGCATGCGATGGAGTGCTAAACGCATTCGGATACCGGGTCATAAACCCAAGTCGCGCCTCTGCTGCCCTAAAAGCGTGGAGCGTTAGTCAAAGCCGGGTCAAATCTTGTGGTGATAATGTACTTACAGAACAGCAAGTGTGCATTTGTGCTGCTGATCGTGCAGAGCTTGGAGTCGGCTCTTCTCGTCTTTCTTCTGCCTGGCTGCCTTTGATGAAGCATTGGCCTTTGCGTTGGCAGCGGAGAGTGTGTCCACAAGCCCTTTGTATTTATCGTAGTCATTGACTTGCTTGTCGGTCCAGTCTGATCGTCTCGCTGTATCATTAGGGTCCCTGCCCTTTTGGACATGAGACTGAACTTTGCGCTCCTCAAACATCTTTCTCTTGTTCTCGAGGACCTTGATATCGGCCATCATCTCCTGAAAACCCTGATCCATTGGCTGTAGCTTTGCCAGGTAAGAGTCGTCAGAGAGCATAGAATCGTATGACGAGGCCGAGCTGGAGGAACTCGAGGAAGATGCGGTGGGAGGACGAGACATTATGAGAATCAGAGAGGATGAGATGAATAAGTGCTATAGCGAAATGGAACAGCTATGGGGCAAAATTATGTGGCTTGGGAATAACAGAATATTTGTTTTCGTAATGTAATAGTGTCTGGAAACGATGTAAGAATATGTTGAGATGTGGACAATGATGTTACTAATGAGGCTGCTGATGTTGATGTTGATTCAAAGGACGTTCTGATGGACGGATTATCATTCATTCTTATACTTCTGATTTTTGGGGTGATCTGCTTGGTTGCTACAGCATTCCTGGTTGAATCTATTTCAAGATGATAGAGACCGCCCCGTCGGCCACGGTCTTGTACATGAGAGCGGCACAGAGCAGAGATCCACCAGGTCTCACCCAACAGTGTGCAAGCCACCGACCAACAGAAGTCAGCGGGACAGAGCATCTTGAATCATTGAGGACATGCCCTGCGGAAAGAAATGAGCTGACTTCCTGAGACCCTGTATACTCCGAGCCTCAAGCAAGTCATAGTCTACGCTTCCGGTCCTGGTGCAGTCGCTAGGTCACCGCAATATTCGGTGGCTATTGATATTGTAAATCAAGAGGTCCGACTGGTAGACGGGTCATGGAGAAGCTCATCTCTAACTACCAGCTGAATTTCTTGGGACCTTGGAGCAATGCGCAGACCAGTGTAGAACGAGGAAAGAAAGTGGAACGGTGATGTGAATCCCTGGTCCTCCTTGCCCACCCAGGTCTGGCCTGACCCAAGATCATACGATCATGAGAGCAGTTCTGATCCAATACTGCAAGTGAAAGCTTCACTCTGTTGGTTCTAAGCGAGGCGCGGCCGTGCTAGGAGGCATCGTATGTGGAGTCTCGAGCCCAGAATAGAAATCAACTCCACATGGCACAGTGGTTTCTATTTTAAACAGTCGATGGCAGTGCCGGAGCCAGGACCGTTCTGTTTGTATTCCGAAAATACACTGAAATGACCTATTTGAGTGTATATGAATGCCTCCATGATCAATCAGATAACGATATTCGCCCTTGAAAACATACTTAGATACATGGCCCGCGAGACAGGGGCGGATTTCGCTATCACGTGACGTCTGGGGACGATACTTATTAAGCAGTGCGGCGCAGCTTCTTCGTTACCATGGCCGCCCACTTGGGATTTTGACCTCACCAACACACCACAACCCCTCTCTGCACATCTTTGGCGCCCTCTTTCACCAGATCACTTACACTTCACCTTATCTTATCCTCGCTGCCTGCCATTTCCTCATCATGTCCTCGACCCCTGAAACCAATGCAGGTTGCAGTAGCATCGAATCAGCAAATAATATGTCAACAAGCGATGTGGGGGCCGGACAAGTCGCAATTGGCCGTCGAACTGAGCCCAGCGAAGCGGAAACGACGTTGGAGAATTTACCATCTGAGTTGCGCTCTCAAATCCTTTACAGCATCGGAGACCTGCGCACACTGAGGTCGCTCGTCCGATCGTCTCCCACATACCACGAGCAATACAGACTGGACCGCGACAACATCCTGAAGCATTGTCTAGAATCCGAGCTGGACGGCTTCTACATCGATGCTTTTGCTACAGTTAGGTCTCGTGTTCGCAAGCTGGGTCAAAAAAGGACCAATGAGGTTGTCACCACCTTCTTAGGCTCCTACCGCCAGTGGTTATCAGGGCCTCGTGACTCACTGGCGGCTGCGTCGAACGCAATGTCGATCAGTTGCTCAGACATCCACTGGCTTTGTTCGTTCCACCTGTCAGTCACAATACCTCTGGCTGAGTTCTTCTGCCACTGGGCCTATACAAATCTCACCCGGGCTGCTGCATCATCTGAGAATGCAATTCAGGACGAGCCAGCAGCAACTCGGAAAATGGATCTGTCTTTGATAAGCAAGAGCGAACGGATTCGTATAATGCGAGCCGTGTATCGGTGTGAGACTTACTACCATCTCTTTGGTCAAAATAAAGGCAACCGGTCCGGCGCGTTCCGCCACTCAGAAATCGCAGAAATATTCTTCAATATCTTTCAGCCTTGGGAAGCGGAGGAGACAGGGTGTATTGATTTGTTTATCCAAACAAAGTACACTCATGTTTTCAATGAGGTCAAAGCAGACCTTCATCCAGAAAGCCCCAGGTTTGATGATCAGAGGGATGGGCGGGGGCCAGAACCTGACGGCTCCTATGAGCTGGATAGATATTGGGATGGTGAGCTCAATGCCAACACCCCAGCGCCACCAGGCGATTCTACATATTCATTCAGTCGCTAACTTAACCATGATTCGTTGTCTAATTGTAGATTACATGCTGGGCACCATGTTACGCGGTCTTAAGATGACGGCAAGAATCCTAGGCGTTATCAACAGCCATGACCAGCTTGTCGATAAGATGGCCCGTTGCCTAACTACATATCATTACCTAGATGCACCTATGAGCGAGGCCATGAGTGCCGAGGCACAGTGCGACAGACGAGAAGATCTCAACTATATCCCCAATGCTCAAGATGACGCTGAAGGGCGCGATTTGTTACCGTTCCAGGGGGATACAGTGCCTCCTACAGGACCCCCTCTGGCCTGGGTTCTTTTATGGAGAGGAAGATATGTGAATATTTATGGGGCTTACATTCCAGTACCTTTGAAAGAGATCGGGTGGGTTGTATGGGATGGATGTCGCCTGGATAGTATGGGTGTTAGGAAACTTATCGCTGAACAGTGGAAGGCAGCACCAGACCTGGCCAAAGAGATTGAGGCTGATTATCCCTGGTTAAGTTTTGTAGGAAGAGACACTGACACGTCAGCCTGATGGTCAAGTGTTTTGGATACCACTCGCAATCGAATGTACTGTCAATGCTGAACATATTGCAATTGTGAGACCGATCACAATTTTCCAGCCACATCTTGGCAATATTCAAGACATTTCTATGACCAGTACTATTTGGAATCGGCCGGAAGGGGAACATCTCTCTTCTAACCCTCCGTGGCAATGAGTCGAGGTCGCTTGCCGCTTTTTTCGAGACATTTAAGAACCATTTAGGGACTGGTTCACACTTGAGAGGCATATACGTCGATGCGACTTTTCACCCAGCGAATCTTTGAATCAAAATGTATTTTCCTATCGCAAGACTCATCTTTCAAGATTCTTGGACCTCCGTAAGATCTCCAACAGTATTGGAGGAAAGGCGTAGCTGTCTCTTCAACCTCTGGGTCGCATTTGCAACCTGCGTCCCTAGAGCTGGACTTAACCGCGCTTTCAATATTGACCAGTTTACTTCTCGTTCCCAGGTATATCTTGACCATCTATTGTGAGTTCTTTGTGCTCCATCGCTACTCATAGCTTCGGCCGGACACTACGATTCTTCACCAACGCATTACCTTTAGCACGTATCAAATGCTTCTGATACTTGCCACTGCCCGTCTTGGGCAATTCCTCGCCCACGTCCGGTTCTCCGAGCCAGAAGATGTAACGGGGAGCCTTGTGGTAATCCATTTCCGCGGTGACCCAGGATCGAATCTCTTGGTCAGCCGGCCGCGTCCCCCCAGCACTCCCCAGGAAGCAGGACACCACCTCACCGTACAGAGAATCCTCCAGGCCTACCACACAGCTTTCATTGACGCTGGGGTGTTCGAGCAGACGGTCCTCGATCTCAATTGGCGAGATGTTCTCGCCGCCTGCAAAAGGCGTCAGGCCCACGGTTAGCAAATACGGAGAGGGGGGTTCTAATCGGAGACAAAGAGGGCCTACCTCGAATAATTATGTCCTTGATACGGCCAGTGATATGCATATATCCGGCTTGATCAAGAAAGCCTTCGTCGCCGGTATACATCCACCTCACCCCGTCCGCGTCTGACCTCATAGCCTGTGCCGTCTGGGCCTCGTCCCTCCAGTAACCTTGCTGCAGCCCATAGCCGCTCGTGCAGATATGACCTCGAGTCCCACGTGGCAGGATATTATCTTCGCCGTCCACTACTTTGGCGGCAAAGTGTGGCAGCACCTGGCCCACGGTGCCGAGAATATTGTTGCGGGTGTCCTCGACCGAGGTGCTGAAGGTCACTGGGCCGGTCTCAGTCATGCCGAAGGCGGAAAGCATATGCGGGAGGCTCATCTCCTGTTCCAGCCGACGTATCAAGGCCGGGGAGACTGCCGAGCCCCCACACATCCCGGTGCGTACCGTGTTGACACGCCGAGGTGTCTTTTGTAGTTCCTCGAGCATAGCCAAGAGCATAGACGGCACGCCGAGCAGCACTGTTGTCTTTTCCTGAACCAGGGCATTGACAGCCGCACCCGCGTCAAACGTTGGGGCTGGAAAGACAATCTTGCTACCGTGGCAAAACGATGTCAGGAAGCCTATAACGAGGCCGAAGGCGTGGAACAGCGGCGGCGGGCAGCACAAGACGTCATCCTCCGTGATTTGCATCGCGAGGCCCAGGTAGCGACCATTATTGATGATGGAGCTTGAAAGGTGATAAGATATTAGATCAACAGAGAATTCCATTTTCATAAGGGAGGGACGGACTTATTGGTCAGGGCGGCTGCTTTTGAGAGTCCAGTTGTACCTTTTCCTTGGGTTAATACTCTCGGCTCATTCTCAGCATCAGGAAAATTAAACCTCACCTGATGTGAACGAGAAGTTCACTACGTCCGAAGGCGCCACCCTGCTCTCGGCCCGACTCAAGATGGTGTCGCTCACAAAACCACCCTCTATGGAAGCCATATACTCGTTGTATGTCTGGCATTGGGTATGCGTCACGGGGGGCAGAATGTCTGCGAGAAGAACCAACAGACGAACCGGAAGCTCTCCCCGGGGAGCGTCCAGAATCATCCGCAGGTGGCCCTCCAGACTTCTGTTGCCAACCTCGGGGGCCATGAAGATCATCTTGCAACCTTTGTCCGTGGTTGAATTAGCACATGTTGAAGTATTCTCCGGGGTGTTCCGGTACGAACCGGTGCGCTCAATCATCGCCTTCAATTCTCGAGGCGAAAATGTATTGTTAAAGACAGCGACGGGACAGCCGATACGCCCAGCCCCAAGGAATACCTCGATATACTGGTAACAATTCCCAGCCATGATGCCCACGCAGTCACCGCGCTTGAAGCCTCCACCCAGTAGAGCCTTGGCCAACAAGGCGCTGCGTTGCCCGAGTCTGCCATAAGTGAGACGCGTCGACTGCCAGGGCACAACGACCGCTTCTCGATCCGCAAACTTGGACTCCTGTTCATGGATCAGATCTGCCAGCGTTTTGTTCCACAGAGGAGGAGAGCGTGGTCCGTAGACCAAGGACAAGGGCGAGGACATCTTGTCACTGAGTTTGCTGTTGAGTGCGTTGCGTGGGGCTTTACTTTGCTGTGTATGGGGGCATGATCGTACGCTCTGGGTAAACAAGCTTCAATGTTTGCTAAGAACGTGCCAAGTTTCTATACAGTTTGACAAGTCTGAGTATGGTCCGCCTCCCACGGAATTTTCGTACTGAGTAAGCTTACCATCTGCTAGTCTGCGCGGGGTAGTTGTACAGAATCCAGTCCAGCTGGCCCAATTTGATGTACAAAAATGAGCTTCGCAGATCTGTAAGACGGCATTTGACATATGATCTACACAACCTGATATGATCACGTAAGCCCTACTGAAATGCTGTCTTGTTATCATGCACAGTCTCGAAATGAAGCTTGGAATCTCAGTTCCTCGATTTGGAAGACATGAAAGAAACATGATGGATCATAGCAGGACTTTTCCGGGATTCTGAGAGAAGATAGGGGAGTTCGGACATATCGGGAATTTGATTGGAAGGTGCCTCCTCTGGGGCTCCCCCGGGCGCGGACACTCACAGCCCTCTAGCAAGTATTCGTTTCTGCCATAGGCGATGCCATACTCCTTATCTATTTAGCGCCTTTTATCAAGTAGCCTTAGCTTTCTAAGTTAATAATCTGGCTCCCTGAGGTCACCTAGGTATAATTGTGTTGTAACCTGCTGCTAGCTGTAGAAACAGTCTGTTTACCCAAATTCAGGAGACACAGGTTGCTTGCCCTCCCCAGGCAAATGAAAATCTCTTTATCATTATGGTAGGCATGACGAATCCGGAAGGCATAAGTGCTTTTTGTCATTTCTTCTCGATGTTGAGAACAATGCTGCAATTGTCCAGCCAAAAGTACCGTGGCGCTTTGTCTCCGGGTGACTGGGTATGTGGAAACTGATGATTTCCTATGGTCGAAGAAATTTCGAACGAAAGCTCCAATGTATCATCGAGGACGTCCACCAAATCCCGTATAATATCAAGGGACTGGCCCGAGTGGTACCCAACAGGATGACGCCGAATATGGATGATATGTTGCCCAATTCACCTGTAAGTCTGCAAAATACACGTACATTGGGGTTCTCGTTAAATTCCAGCCGTATTCTAGAAGAAAGGTATTTTTAAGGCATTATTTCTGACTTTCTTTTATACAATAGGGACCGAAGCTTGGGAGATTCAAGGATGGAAAACACGCCACTGTCCAGTTCGTTAAAGGGCTGGGCAGCGGCGCCCACAGCCACGTCTGGAAGGTCAAGATCGACGGCCACACCTATGCGCTCAAGATGTTCAGGCACATCAGGGCCGAGGAAGAGAACGCCGCCAGCTCAGAGAGGCTCGAGAGATTAGGCGTCGACCTGCAACTGCTGAACGACCAGCTCACGCCGTTCAACTGCGAGGCGCGGGCGTATGGCCGTCTGAAGGAGACGGGGAACGAGGACATAGCGTGGGGATGTTACGGTTATATTGCCCTCGACGAGGCCACCTACGCCTCAGTCGTGTGGGACAGGATCGGGCTGCCGCGCAGGGAATGGTTCTCCCAGTACATAGCCACGGACGCCGAGGTGGCCGACAGGCCCGTGTTCCCCATCTACGCGCTGGTCAAGGAGTTCATTCCGGACGCGAGCAGGCTGGGCGCCCTGGACATCAGTAAGGCCCACGACATGGCGCAGGGGATCAACACGCTGCATAGCATCGGCATCACCCACCGGGACATCCAGGACAGGAACTACGTCGACAGCCACATCATGGACTTTAGCACATCCTGGACCGTGCCAAACATCCGCCTCGACCGCGCGCTCAAGTGGGACCCGAAGCGCCAGATCGACGAGGCCGACACCAACGACTACTTCATGTTCGACGACATGATAGAGAAGTGGAACAACGAGCACCCAGATATGCCGCCATCGAGTTATCGGATGACCCAAGGCGACAAATACCGCCCCGTGGCAAAGGCGCGCACGCAAGGGGCAAAGCGTGACTCGACCTCCTCCGGCGGGTCCTCGTCCTCCGAGGAAATGGAGGAGATCCCGATCATGGAGAGGATGCGCGACAACAAGTACCTCGTCCTCGCGAGCTCGTACGACTGGGTGGGCAGGAAGCCCGCAGTCGCCCAGCCGGACGTCATCGCGCCGCCGCCGCCGCCAACCCGGAGCTCGGGACCGTCCGCGCCGCCGAGGTGGCCCCCGCTGGGGTTTTTCGTCCCGGGGTTTCCCGTCACAGGGTTTCCACTCCCGGGGGCTCCAACGCCAGACTCGCCGTCATCCCCGGACAGCACAGGGTCTCCCACGACGGAACCTACCATGCCCGGACCGTCCACGCGGAGGCCCGGGGACGGCACGGCCGGCGACCACCACCCTCGCAGGATTAGCCGCGAGGCCAGGAAGCTCGAGGCCATCAAGGAGGCGGCCGGCGGCCTCAGCTCCGCGTGCGACGCCCTGAAGATAGCGGCGCAGAAGATCGTCGATATCATCGATGCTCCTGATAGTCCTCCCAATGAGGATGATGATGGCCACAACGGCGAAGCCCTGCCCGGCACACGGCATCGGCAGCAGCCTGCTCAACAACCGCCTGGCGCGGCGCCGCCGCCTGACAGATGGAGCAGGCGGAGGCGGGACCGTGAAGACGTCAACGACGTCAACGACTTCGCGCGGCCCACGCGCAGGCCAAGGTGGAGCCGTGGTGGCTCCTGCGGCCTTTAGCCGGCCGTCCTTCTCCGGTTTCTTGAGGATTATGGGCCATTTTTCAAATAGTGGTGATGCTGGGTGTGGTAACTGAGGTAACCTGAGAAGTCGGAATATCGGTTGATCCTCTGCAGAATTGGCCGCGGAAATGATACCTGTGCCGACGAGTGAACGAGTTGAGCAAGACAACAATATACTGTCCAGTTGATGTCAGCATTTCGCCGCTGCTGAAACCTGCCCCATGCCGAGTCCATTGGTTCGAGTGAGACTGCTGCTAGTCAGTCACCTGGTTGATAAGCAGAAAAGACTATTCCTTTCTCTTGCGCTATTCGGGGAATAGGCACATATAATCAGCTGCCTTCTCTAGTCGTGTTGGCGCCAGAACTCGCTCCCGATTCTCCTTGCGAAGGGATAGATATAACACGGCTGGATATTATATAGATGTAACCTGTTAGATTTGATGTGGATTCTTGCAAAGGAACACGCCGAATCACCCATGCAAGGCCGGGCCGGTCCTGTTCATCATACCTGGGTAGTTCGTGCGAGCAGGTGGAAGTGACGGGATGCCGCGCTGCAGTGTTCCAAGGGTCGAGGGGCAGCAGTATGATCCCTCTATATAGTTCGACTAGCCACAAAAAGCTGCGAGACTCGGACCTTCCATCGAGTGCAACTGTGGGAGACAGATCCATCGGGATGCGACAGTGCTCGAGACACCTACTGCGGATACAGCAGCAATGTGAAACGTATTCCTTCAGCCATATAACCCAGTACAATATCACGGTGATCAGATGATGCAACTGTGAATTCTATCATCACGCCTCTCGCTTTATCGCCCCTATTGAGCGGTATACCCATATCTGAGAAGCTGCCTATATTCAGCCAAGTCGCGGCTCGGACGGAGGTTGGTGGGTGACATATCCCCCCAGCCTTGATTCATGCTCTCCAGATCGTGCTCGTAGTACGACCCGAGCCCATGTTGCTCGCACATATCTCGACCGATTAGCCTGGCATCACCGCGCATTCAACAGGGTTAACCGGACTGCGCGGCACATTGCAGCTCGACAACCAGGAGGGCGAGGTCCGCCAGAGGCTTTGTGTCATCATACCTAGAAACCAGACAGACGCATAATACTTCGTAGTAAGAAAGAGAGAAAAAAAAGGTTCACGTTTGTGATTCCAGGCACCAGGTGGAAAGCCAACAGCCCTCCTAGCGCGCACCTACATCACACCAAGAGATTGACGACCCGGCAAACTCCTTGTCAAGCCACTCACAGCCGCCATGCCAGGACAGCCTGGGCGGATCGAGGGCCATCCCGGTCGGAACAGGGCGAGACCACATTGCCTGTATGATCCATCCTAGAGGAGGGGGAACCCAGCTCGCCCAGATCCCACATCGATCCGTCCAAGGGAGCTGTTTGTTTGTTCGTTCGTCCTATATGCAAAAGTTGAGACCGATAATAGTGGCGGCAAAATCCCATCTCCGGGAATCCCTGCGTGCGCCGCGTCCCGTTCGGCGCGATCTCGGTCCCACGCCATCTCCTTTTTTTCTCTTTTTTTTCTTTTTTCCTGTCCCGGGATCTGGACCGAGAAAAAGCTAACCCTGGCCGCATCAACAATAATAAATGCAACAATCCCCAAAAAGCACCTGAATCCTGCCGCTGCTACGGGACGAAGTCATCGAAGCCTAGTCTAGGCCGAGGCAGTCTGTCCACGCGTGTATATATGCGCCAGCCGAAAGGCGGTTGGCTCTTGATGTACTGTCATTTAAAAAGCTATCATATTCTCGCAACGCCGGTCTTCTCACCAGCGAAGTGGCGCGCTGGGCGCGCTGGCACAAGCCTTGTGGCTGCCGAGTCCGGCTTCTACCATAAATGATGTCCGTTCCGCCGTCCGCCCTCTCACTTGGGGCTGGAAACGGGCCGGCTGTCAAACTCCATAATCCGCCGTTCTAAGCCATATTATCGGCCGCCCATCCGTTAACCCTGGCCCTTTCTGCCCCAAAACAAGAAGAGCCAGGCCGAGTATTGTTTTTTACTGTCCGATCCTTCCCTCTCTACGCCAGAACGGCCCTCATGGGCCGAAATAACACAGCTTTAATCTCAAATTGAAGCCCAGTGCTGTGGAACCTGGGACTCCCGTTTCGCTCGACCTCGACGCAGCGGCCCTGTGAAGACGATGGCCAGGGTTCGGTCCCGCGGACTATACGGGATCCTTTCTCCCCCAATGATTGCCAAAGTTAGTCGGACTTCCCATAAACACTAGTATCTTTTTAGAATCGCGCACTAGCGCCGAAAGACATGTCTTAGAAGAAAGAACAGCTAGGTCGCCCTAATTCGCCGTGGCGCCGTTCTTTAAAAGGGACGGACGCCCAAGGGAGCAAGGAAAACTTTGGCTCACCGTCATCCAGTCCTCCAGCCGCTGCAGTCGATCGTCCAGCGCGTCGAACCTCTGACCCAGGTCCCGGTGCAGCCCTTCCATCCTCTGGTGAAGCCCGGTGATACCATCCAGTATGCGTTGGAGGACGTTCGCGTCCTCGGCTCGCACCGCCTGTTGGGGGCCCGCAGAGTCGCCCACCTGCCCGCCCCGTATCGGAATCTCGCCCGGCGGGTTCCCGTCGTCTGCCGCCGGTGGCTCTCTCTTCGGTTCGGGATGTGCGCCGTCGGCCTCGATTGCGTCTTGCGCATGTGCTGATCGTGGTCGCTTCGCTGGCGGATAGGGTAGGTCTTGTGCTGAGGCCCTTTTGTTGCTGGCGTTGTCGCCTTGTTGATGTGATGATGATGGTGGCGGTGGCACCGCAACTTGGGCGTGTCGAGGGAACAAGGGCGTACGCGGCGTGGCCGAAGATGCCGACGGCGTCTGGTCCGGTGTCTGCGGCAGTGGCGAGGCCAGGATGTGCTGCATCTTCATGCCACCGCTGCTTATGGACCTCTGGTGCTGATGGGAGTGTGGCCCGTGATGGGCTGGGTTCGGCTGCCGCAGTGTCGGCTGCATGTCGGGCTGCAAGGGCGTGACGACGTGGATGAAACCCGGCGCTGCGGTCCTCAACATGCGATACACCTCCAGGCCTTCCTCGTCCAGCGCGTGGGCGTCCTCGACGACGCGGATGATCTGGTCCCTCAGAGCTGGCTGGACCATTGGGTTACGCATGTGGAAGCGCCACTGGATGATACGCGTCGCAAAGCGCGCGGCCCACGTCTCGTCGGTCCGCGGGCCGTGGGTCTCCTCGTACCGAGATTTGTGCATGTAGACGGGCTTGTTGAGCTCGGCCACGAGCTGGACGAGCAGCTGCTGCAGTCTGGATTTAGCAGAGTCAGGCGAGTCGGAGTGCGAGGAGCGGGAGCGCTCGGGCTGTTGCTGATCCGCCTCCCTCTGTGCGAGCATGAGCCCGCGCACGACGCGCTCGAGCGATTCGCCATCCGGACAGGGCCCTCGGTCCAAGCGGGCGTGGGCTGTGCCGTAGGCGGCGTTGAACTCGCGGGCGAGGTTGTCCTGGAACAGGCGGAGGAGCTCCTCGTCCGGGTCGCCCTCCTTGATGCAGGGGTCAAACTCATGGAGGTGGAGGAAGAGCTGGAGAAGGTAGATGGTCTGCACGAGGATGATGGTGTCGAGACTCTCGTCAGGAACAGGGTAGCGAGGCTCGGTCAGGGAAGCGACGACGTCTTCGTCGACGCGCCATTGGATCTGCAGACACCAGTATGACGAGAGGCCAGGTATTCGCGCCCAAGTGTCCGCGACGGTATTGCCCCTCATCTCAAGGCGTCCGGGCGTCAGAGGCAGCGGGCAGGACGGCCTGGGTGGCACGAGGAGAGGCAGGCGAAGGCGTGAAGCAGGAGGAGGATGGGAGGAGGGGAAGGGAAGGGAAACGAGCGGGCTATGCTATGACATCGGCTGGCCGTGAGACTGTGGTTGGTGGTGGTGCGCGCGCAGCCGAGGACAGGCTGGGGGAAGTAAGGCAGACAGCAACAAAAAGAGGCAGGTGCACCCGGTAGTCGCGGTGGATGGGCAGGTGGGTGGGTTGGACGGAGGGAAGGAAGGCTGGGTGGTGGTGAAGAATCGGGGGTCAGGTGAGAAGGGGACAGGAAAAAAAAGAGGAGTAAGCCGTGCCTGGCAGTGCGAGAAGCGCCGAGTTTTCTCTTCCCTCTCCTGTTCCTTCTCTATTTTTCTTTTCTTTTTCCTCGTCTCCGGGGGTCAATTGGGATGCTCCAGGTGCTCCTCGGATTGGGCAGCAGAAGATGAGAAAATTGAACATGTGTACTACCAAGGCATGCTATGCTGTACACCGGTCAGACCAAAATGGTGCAGGTCTGGGGCAGTGGGCTGCGAGGTGGGAGAGCAACCCGGGCAAGTGATCAGCGCCTGGATGTGGGTGTAGTGGGTGCAGGTGCGGGTGGCTTGTTCCCCTTCCAAAAGCTCGACCTGACCACGGAGGGAAAAGGTTTCCCGCTCTGGGCTGGGCTGGGCTGGGGGGAACGGCCCGCCCCTTCCCGCTGTGAAACAGGGTTGGCAACGGTTGGTCTATCTTTGCTCATCTTTTTTTTTTTTTTTTATCTTCCTTAGGTCGGTTTTAATTTGTCCTTTCCCTTTCCTATCAGATGAGACCAGGCCAGGTCATTTTCTATGTTTTCATGTCCTTGCCCCTTCTCGCACCGGACCACTGCAAACGGCAGGAGGGCCAAGGCTGGTGGTCCAAGTACGTACTGTCGCGTGCACGCACTCACTTTGCTGCATCGGCTTGATTGTCGTGTCTTCGGAGAGATGTCGGATATAAACGGCCCCTCTTTGCTGCTTATTAGGCGAGGCCACCTTACCTCAGCCGTGCGATGCTGATATATAACCTAGCTTACATTACATATCCCAATAGCGAAGGACATATACCGGTAGAGTAATAGCAGAGGCCATGCATCCGTGCGGCAAGCAAGTCATGTCGACATCTGCTCGTGGACCAGGTTGCCGGGGAAAAGGCTGGCGGCATAGCATATTTTCGTGCCACGAACCCGTGGTCCGTGTACCGTGGCGACTGGCTGACTACAGTCAACAGAGTGAGTGCCGGAGCAGAGAGCCTATCCAGGAAAACATAGACGTTGCAGACGCATAAAACGACAGTTGCAGTATACATACAATGCAGCAAAGTGCAGCTGCTCCATCGTAGTTTGTGACACGTCCACACGTGCGTCCCGACGAGGCATGGCCCGGAAATCAAGACCAACCAACCAAACCAGGCCGGCTCACAACTGGAGCCCATTGAGCGAGAGCCGCGGCTTAGAACAGAGCCTAGATAAGCAGCGTGACCCACAGGCTGGCATCTGTATGGCGGGAAAATGTCAAATCAAGCGGCAGTACTCCCGTGACAGGGAGAATCTGCGCGGCTCTTCCCACTGCATGCCTGGCTCTGCCGTTCAATCATGTCCTTCAGGCGAGCATTATTACTAAGGCTTTAGACCGGGGTTTCGTGTGAAGCATAATGTCATACGATATTTGTACATATGCTCAACACAAATCCCAAAAGAGTCCACTGCTCGCATCTGCCCGCCCTCCATGCTATCCCCGGTCATGTTTCGGAGAGTGTGGCACCCAACCACTGCGAGAAGAGCGACGAGATCCACCGCGCCGCGATGATAGGCCCGTCCCTCCCATGTCCGTCTCGACCATCAATTGCCAGCTCATGCATCCATTCGGACTGTACAGTAGTAATGCACATAGTAGACTTAGCCAGCTTTCTCTGCAGCTTATATCTCGTGTCGGCTGACCGGGGGCAGATTTGCAGCCCGCAAGGAGCATAGCAATTTGGAGGTGTAAGTGAGGGGCCGTCAATCTACCTAGGTACTGTAGCAAGAGCCCTGTCCCTACCTAGGTACCTAATAAGGCAGTCTTCCTTCACTTTGCTCCCAATACATCCTAGCCGGGTTGGTCTCTGGAAGGTGACATTGGCCTACTTAAGTCGGGACTTTCTTTTTTATTATACGCTTCACCGGCTTGATTGAATTCAAGAGTCACCTAATATATCGTCTCAGATGTACATTCCGTACAGATCAATAGTTACTCTCAGCACCTTGAAAGGCAAATCCGGCGCACTGCCCGGCTCCCTCTTCTATTCCAGCTCCCCCGGCCTAGGCGGTGTCGGCTCCAATTCACTCGGCCAGTGATAAACGTCATTATTGTGGCTATGGTGTGGTTGCTGATGTTGATGATAATGCGACGACCACTCCGACGCTGCTGCCAATGTGATATTCTCATGCCCTATCGACTCATCGGCCCTCTTCTGCTGCTGCTCGATTGTCCCGGATCTGGTGCGGCGGTACAGCAGCCAGCCGCCTAGGGCGATCAGGAGCGCCACCGCGCCGACGCCCACGCCGATGCCCACTGCCGCCCCCGTGGACAAGCCGGCGCTCGGCAGCGCTGCTGTCGCGGTGGTCGCCGGGTTCGTGGCAGAGCTGCTAGTGACTTGTGATGTGTTGCTTGCGACAGCGCCAGTATTGCTGTCCTTGTGCCCGGCTGTTACTGTTGTGTCCTCGAGGCTGCTGGAGCTCTAGAACAGGGAATTGGAGAACTGGTTTCATGGCATATGGCTGGAGGATGATGAAAAAGCTTACCGTGGACGTGATCAAAACCTCCATTCCGAACAAGATGTACCCGGACCCGCGAGTGTCAGAGGCGAGAACGGGCCCGGAGGTCGTCACCGTTGATAGCGACGGTGTGCCCTGATTATTTACAAATACTTCCCCGGTGTACGTCTCGAGACTCTGCAAACCCTTTCCGAACTTCGTGTACGTTGATGCAACCCATCTCATAGAGGCATCGCTCGGCCAGGCCGACTCACAGAGCATGGTTGCAGGGCCCAGCACTTTTGAGTTACCGCATGTGAACCGGTAGGCACTAAACAGCCAAAGATATACAGTTAGTTGTGAGAATTGGTCTCGGCCAACCAAGAAGGAAGATCCATTTGGGCTGTCAGGAATTCCATTCTGCCGCGGTGCTGATGTTGTGATGTCCAGTGAGACTCACGTTGGACAGCAGATAGACCACCAGTTCCCCAATGTTGGTGTCGAGCACGCTGGGGTGAATCCATCCGGGCATGCGTTGGTGGCATATATGATAGGCGTCGTTGGCTGGTAGTCTGGGGGGTAGCAACTGCTTGTCGCCGTTGGCCCTCCGAGCATATCTCCGTAGGAGCCCA
Source organism: Diaporthe citrichinensis (assembly GCA_014872995.1). NCBI lineage: Eukaryota > Fungi > Ascomycota > Sordariomycetes > Diaporthales > Diaporthaceae > Diaporthe > Diaporthe citrichinensis. The sequence goes on along the minus strand of JADAZR010000058.1, from coordinate 24,021 downwards.
CGTCAACCGACCATCCCCATAGATCATCAGCGGACAAACACCCGGGACTCTGTGTCCATCCCGGCGGAATAGTCCGAGCCATTACGATGGTAGTAAATACCAAAAGAAAAGGAAGGAGGAAAGAACGGGGCGCGGAGCAGGTGTGAGGGGGCGAATTAGCCAGTCACATCAAAACGAGAGGGACTTCGCTGCAGTTATTTAAGCCAAGGAAGGTGCGTAAAAACAGGATGTGGCATGGGGGATTTGATCGGTGAGTGGTGGAAGAAAACGTGTCCACACATTGGCGGACACAAAAAAGGGGTGAAGGGCTGAGCTTCAGTTGTGTAACTCCGTGTGGCAGCGTTACGATGGAAGTAAGCATTAGCGAGCTGTAGTGTAACGAGACTTGTAACGGCGAAGCATGCTTCTATCCGGTTCCCTAAGAAAGGTCTTCCGGAAATACTATGTGAGCAGCCCGCGGGCCCATTTGCCCATGTAAGCCCGGAGCGGGACGGCCGCTCTGGCCGCCCGCAGCATGCGGCGTGACGCCGTCGTCTACCTTCCTGGGGAAGAAGAATACCCCGCCGTCTCAGTGGCCTCCCATTCCATCTTTGGGAGTCTTAAAGGCTGTGGCTGATGTCGCTGACGAAATTTTGGAGGAGTGGTTCATCTCAAAGTCAGGGGTGGTCTCGTTTTTAATCTGTACACATATGCTTCTTAAGCAATATGCACCCAATCCCTTCATACAGTAATAAACGCTTAAACACTCAGCGTTAAAAAAAACAACACACTATTAATAAAAGTAGGTTTTAAACACAATTATCTATAGCTTGTGGCCAAGAAAACAATGATAGCCTTGTGATAGCCGCATAAACGAGGCTGGTAACCGCTTCTGGCGGCGCCATAAACTAGAAAGTCGGGCAATTAGTTATATGGCGAAGACCAAAATAGTCTCTATAAAATGTAACAATCCCACAAATGCAGTCCCAGTCGAAAACTTGATCTCTTTCCACCCACATCGACACACATCTCACACAAGCTCCCAAGAAGACCTCAAAGTCAGCCCTGGCCGAAGAGCAAGGGAGGAAGTCGAGCTGCGGCACCGCAGGTCAGCGATGCGCTCAAGGCAATCGCTCAGCTCCTGGGAGATGAGTTTGGTGGTTATAACCAGCTTGCTTGCATTTCTCAGACAAAACACTTTGTGTGAGCAGAGCTGACTGGCTCAAGCTGTGGCGAACCCATATCAGTCTTGATGCATCATCAATAACAGCCTGTCATAGATGAGTCTCCAGTCGTAACAGGCTCTCATTTGGATCGCCAGCTATGATGAGATAGTCCGCCTCTTGATACTAACATGATCCCGTTCATCGGATTTGGCAATATAGTGGAACAAGCATAGTTTACCTAACCCTTCTAATAGATATGCACTTACAACATGATTAGCAGTTTTCACTTATGACCTATATTTACAAAAGGGCGTCATTAAATAGCCTAGAATTAAAGAGCACATACTATCATGCGGAAAGACGGAGATAAAAGTGGGGTATGCCCGCTGCTCACGGCGTGTTCGGCGTAATTGAGCGTCTTGGGCGTGTTTGGCGTAATTGGCGTCTTCCGCATACTAGATAAAACCGCCCTGACGCAATTCGTCGAAGTGTGATGGACTTAAAAATCCATGTTACTCGATGAGAAAGCAGCAATCCAAATCCTACAAATAGGACAATGTTTGCATATAGAGGAAGAAGAATGTCTTCGGAGACAGCCCGATATAATTACATTATATAAAATCGCACTTAAAAAGCCGAAAGCAATGATGCCCCCCAAGACTTTCAGACAATATTGGCTCCCCGAAAAGAAGGGCTTCTCGAGCCTGGTCTTACGCGATGTCCCATTCGAACCTCCCAAGTTCGGACAGGTCCTCGTCAGGATCAAAGCCGTCTCGCTGAACTGGCGGGACTGCATCCTGGCCCTGGGGACTTATCCCTTCCCCGGGCCAAACGCCGTCATCCCTGGCAGTGACGGCGCTGGTGAGTAGCTGATGAAGAATCCCAATCAAACTATCTTTGCTAATACTAACACTTTGCTTGCGAACAGGGATAGTCGAGGCCGTCGGCGAGGGCGTCACCGAATGGAAGGCAGGCGACCGCGTGCTCGCGAGCTTCACACAGGACCACATCGCCGGCCGGCTAACCTACGCGACCTCGCTCACCCAGCTGGGCGGCGAGGCCCAGGGCCTGATGGGCGAGTACTTCAACTTCCCGCGCACGGGAATCGCGCGCATCCCGGACTACCTCACCTTCGAGGAGGCGTCGTGCCTGCCAGTAAGCATCTTCCGGATACAATTTTAACCCTCTTAGGAAAACCAAATTCCTATCCGTGGCCTGTACCTCAGAGGTATGGTTAGGCTGCAGGTCTTGAAAACAGTCATAGCCATAATGTGGCCTAGTCCTCCCTATATCCGAATGAAACTTCTTCATCTGTGCTTCGATAGCTGACTCCCATTGCTGCAGTGCGCGGCGCTGACAGCCTGGAACGCCCTGTACGGCCTCGTGCCCCTCCGCCCGGGCCAGACGGTCGTGCTGCAGGGCACCGGCGGGGTGTCGACGTTCGGCCTGCAGATCGCCGCCGCCGCGGGCGCGAGGGCCATCGTCACTTCCTCGTCGGACGCGAAGCTCGAGGCCGCGGCGGCGATGGGCGCCGCGCACGGGATCAACTACGCCAAGACCCCCGACTGGGCCGCCGAGGTCAAGAGGATCACCGGCGGGGTGGGCGCGGACCACATCGTCGAGGTCGGCGGCACGCTGACGCTGCAGGCGTCGTTCGACGCGATAGGATTCAACGGGGTGATACACGCCATCGGCCACATTACGAACCCGGACCCGCTCGGGGCGGGGAAGGATCTTAAGGGGCCGGACGCGGCGTTCCTGGCGCTGGACAGGCATGCGATCCTCCGCGGCGTGGTGGTCGGGTCTCGGGAGCAGCTCCAGGACATGCTGGCGTGTTTCGAGGCGAATGATATCCACCCGGTCATCAACAGGGTTTTCGACTTGGAGCAGCTGGTGGAGGCGTACGAGTACCTTTGGTCCGCCACGCATACTGGGAAGGTGGTTATCCGCATACCTTGAGGAATATTGTGGGGAAGCGAGGTTCCGGCAGGAGGTGCTTCGAGATTTCCCAAGCATATAATAGCTTTGGATGGATCTTCACGTTAGCAAGAGCCCTCCTCCTTGGTTGTGAAGGATGTCTTTCCAGTCCACACTGTTGCACTCCGTAGCGGTGGTCCGAGTCCGCCAGACTTCTTCCAGAACTTCGCATGCGCGTAGAACGTTGCGGAACCCACGTATAGTGTCGATGGAATGCAATCTCGAGCGTAATGTTTCCATGTCTTGCACGTCTGTGGTCTCTCCCCCGGCCATGAAAAGCGGGAACAGGAGGATGCCATCCGGATGAGCGTCTTCCGGGATCTTGGTGATACTGTCCAAGACCATCCTAACCTCACCAGAAACCACCGAATCCGAGGCCCCGGTCGTCGGAGTTATCTGCCGCATCCGCTGGTAAAGGTATATGAGCGCGGCACTCTTGTAGGCATACGCTGTGGCTTCCAGGACCGGGTCTGAGGAACTCGGGTGCCACGAGCGAAGCTTTTGCTCAATCTGGTGTAATGCCGCCATTCGATCAACAGTCTCGTCCCCGTCTGACGTTTGTTCATCAGCCGCCAACATGTCCCCAGGCGCACGCAAGGCACTTATCTGGGATATGTATACCAGCAGCTGAGAATGAACACCAAGGTACGAGTCAACAGTATCGCCCAGGCCCTCCAGGTACTCCCCGGGGATCAGCGCCGGCCGTCCAGAGGTGACACTCCCCAGGATATCGTGGTACGCAAAGTTGCGCAGCAGCCACTCCCCCTCGGTACTTCCCCGAAACGCCTCCGGGCCCCGGAGCCCCTGCCCTCCCGAGCCCGGCTCGCGCAGACGGGCCGACATGATGACGGAGCGCGCCCCCGTGAGGTGCTCCGACCACCCCGTGCGGAGGCCGAGGATGGCCTCGGAGGCGGAGAGGAGCAGGCACGACGCCAGGGCGGTCTCGTAGTCGTGGATGGCCGCGAACGGCCTCGCCACGTCCGCGCTGAGGCCCCTCAGGGCCCGGGACCGGGCTTCCATCGCCGCGACCTGATAGTTTGGGTCGAAGTTGGACAGGTTGCCCGAGGAGAGGGCCACGACCGAGTCGAAGAGTGTTTGTGACTCCATCGCCATCGGCAGGAGGGCTTCAATGGCCGGGTTAGCCGGGGCTTGGGGCGGGCAGGGCTTGATCGTGCTGACGTACCCGAGAGGAACGAGTTTTGGTAGCCGCACGCTGTTAGCTTCAGGGCGAGGAAGTTCACGTAGTATCTCATGAAAACGCGCGTAGACGGGCTTCGGCCGTGGGCAGGCCCTGGTACAAGACCATCTTGTGGAGGCCGGGCATTTATGGTCACCTCCACGGGAGCATTTGATGTCCCAGGCACTCGTCTTACAGGCTCACGGACGCATTCGAGGTTGAGGCGCACACAGCTCCCGCACCGGGGGAGCGTGTTCTCAACGCACTTCTTGCGCCTTGCGCGGCAGGTCAAGCAGCCGGTGCGGTCGTGCTTGGTGCCTCTACGCCTCTTGATCTGAGGCTGCTCGGACATCTCGGACGGAGCGTGGGCAATGATGTTGGCGAAGAATACCGCCGTGCATAAGAATGGTAATGAGCAGCGTCCGGGATATTGCGGAGCGGGGCTAGGCAAGTGAGGTGCACCAAGGGGAAGCTTGACTCGGCCGTGCCGTCACGGTTTGTTCGTCCCGACCGGGTCAAGCACGGGACGGGCGGCCGCTCTCGGTCCAACACTCGTCGGAGATGACGTCCGCCTTGTCAATACGAAGAAAGAAAATTCAGTCTTTTCTAGAAGCCGATCTCCAGGGTCTTCACGTTCGATGGCGTCTTAGATCTGGTCCACAAAAATATATCCCCATGCCAGATCGAGCCGATTGGGAAGTCGGTCGAGTTTGAACCGCAATCTTGCCAGACACCGAGATGCATCGAGATTTGGCGACCTCATTTCAAAAAAACAAAAAAAAAAACGGTTCCAGATGCAATGCTGGATCGGTCCACCTCGTGCACAAGAATGCCAGTGAGCGAGCGCCCGGGTCAGTGACAACATAGACACGCCTGAATAGTCTGCCCAGGCTGAGAAGCACGTCGCCGTCGGCTGCATGCCACGACCGGATCACCCCATCGCTGCGCTGCAGTCTCAGTCCGGCGGCAAACAGACTCAACGACTGGCAGAGAGCAACACAGACCTGCTTGTCAGTGAAACTCAAAACGAAAAAGATACCGTACCCATGAAAGCGTAAGCGTTTACGGGGCCCAGAGAGGAAGCCAGGCCTTGGTCTTAGCACAGCGGATATAGCGAACGGCAGACAAGGGTCTTCCCGTTTACGAGCGCCCGACGTGGCACGCGTTTGATTGGAAAGGTTCATGCCCTCCTCTTCCTCTTTCCCACTCGGGCTGCCATGTCAACAAAAGCTCCACCACAACCACAGTCACAACCACTGCAGTGCTGTACAAGTACCGCGAACAGCGCGACTCGACATGGTGGAGCCAAGGGTATCGCAGCTCAGGCAGGGGGTGTGATGGGACGACGGGAAGGGATGGGCTGCACAAGCAGACTGGCAGACAGCTCGACTGGCCCACAACGACCCAAAAGGGTCTCCTCTGCTGCCATGATGGCTCATATCACCAATTTCCCTGGGCTATAGGTGGTCCATTCCATCCCCCCTCCCCCAGCAAAGCACGCATGAACTCGGGAATTAGCGAGTACCGGCCAAGATGGACCGTCCAGTGTGTTCTTCTGGCATCTTCTTCTGCCCTCTCCTCTCAGTCAAACGCGGTCGCGACCCACCCACCTCCGTGGGGGGAGCGCGTGCCCGCCCCTGACCCCAGCGCGTACAGAGAGAGCAGGAAAGACAGAAGGGGCGGTCTATAGGTGAGTCACAATATACCATCGCAGCATGATGGTGATCGGATATCAGGCGGGTAATGCCCGCCGTCCGCCAGAAAAGTTTCTGTGGTTCCCTTCTCGTCTCGAGCTTCCTCTTTCCGTCGGTTTACATACACCCTCTTGGTTGCTCGCTAAGGAACAAGAGTAATCAATACTACCACTAGCGGTATAACATCGTGCTTTGCCTATTCATCAATTTTCTCGTACGCAACAAGGGCCAACGAGGCAAACAATCTATCCAGCGCGCCTCCTGAGACGCCGATCCGCCCGCCCCAAACTCTGGCCAGATCCTCGGGGACCTGCCACCTCATAATACCACCCTATCATCGAGGACACCATCTAAGTTCAATAAGAAGAACCCTCAGAGACCCCTCGAAACAGGAAGAAACAACAACCACCCCACATGGGTTTCTTCTCAAAGACAAAACCAGAAATGGCCCGCGAGACCCCCAAGTCAGGCTCGAGCGACGGCGCCAACAGCAACGCCTCAGAGAGCGGCGCAGCAGCGACATCAGCGGAGCCCCAGCGCCCAGGCACCTCGGGGACCGAGATGCTCCTCGTCAACAACCGGCAGCGCGCCTCGGTGCGGCTCCGCGACGCCCAGCGCAAGGAGCGCGCCTACAAGACCAAGAAGCGCAGCTCGGCGGCCCGCGCCAACTGGACCGAGGCGAAGCAGCACTTCCGCGAGGGCCTCAGCCACAACATGAACGGCGCCCGCCTGACGTGGCGCGTCGTCTCCTCCGTGGGGTACCTCTTCCGCGCCAAGAACGACAAGCTGAAAGCCGAGGCGGAGGAGAAGCGCAAGATGAGGGCCGCGGACAAGCAGCGGAAGCTGGAGGAGAAGCTGAGGAGGGAGAAGGAGCTCGCTGAGAAGGGCGAGGCTGGTGAGGGGGCCGAGGGTGAGGGTGAGGCCGCAAAGAAGGAGGGCGAGGGCGAGGAGGCGGCTGCTGCGTAGGGTGGAGTTGCGTGGGATGATCTGGGGTGAGGCTGAATGGTGATTCAGCCTTGTGTGTTGGAGTTGGGATTTGTATGCGCGCGTGTGAGATCTCTGAAGCGACGATATTGCTTGGGATACACACACATGCCTCGACGATCCCCCAATCACCAGCGCGCTTTTCCTATGTCTTGTTTCACTGACGTCTTTCCGGGACAAGAACCCCCCTCCACTCATTCTTTTCCTACAAGTCATGTCTGCTTTCCTGTTTTCTGTTTTATTTGATTCCCACTGTTATGACGGCTTTTACGAGGCAACGATCACGACCAGCACAATCACCTTTTGAGATCCGATATTGAAGATCAGGCGGAGAAGGAGAGAAAGAGGGCTTGGACTGGTCAAGTCGTCGGTCGGGCTCCTCAGCCTGGGCCTCACCATACCTACATATGGCCCTCATGGAAGGGCCATCTTTCCTATGTCAATGTCACTCAGAGGAGTTGGACTTTTGCTTGTTTTTTCAGAGATATCCAAGGTTACAATCAGGGTGTGGGAGAGGGAAGAGGACACAGAGGGAGAGGAAGAGAGTGGTTGCGGTCATAGTGGACGGTAGCATCAGGTCATGATACCGATAATATCTAGTAGTCGAGGGGGCAGATATAAGATCGATCATTGAATTTAAAATGATATGCACAATGCACGTATATTTTTGAGCCCCACGGAATCCATTCTCAACGCCCTGTTCATGTCAGGTCTGACGTCTAATACTCCCACATGCCTGGCCTGCACATCTATCTTCGTCGTCATCATAGCCAGACAAGCCGTGACTGTCCCCAGCCCCCGACCGGGCTCTCAAACTCGTCATGTGCGCGCATGCGGTGTGGTCTCGAGTAGCGACCTCCACAAGTTCGCAAGTCATTTTTTCACGCAGAAATACCATCCGGTTGCCCCAAGACCGCCCACAGAAGCCGCGAAGATCAACAAAGGTCGCGGCACGAAACGGTCGATTCATCCATTTCAAAGACCCTATATCATCATGCAATCTACCCCCAGCCATCCCCGGATCACCCCAACCCAGCTACCACCTAAGCAGCCTTCTTCGCAAACTCGACCTTGAGGATAAGGTGCTTGAAACCGAAGCCGTCCATCTTCCCGCAGGCCCTCTCGGCGTCGGTCCGGTCCGCGAAGCTGATGAAGGCGAAGCCCTTGGCGCGGCCCGTCTCCCTGTCCTTGGCCAGGAACACGCGCGTGACGCGGCCGAAGCGCTCGAACATGTCGCGCAGCTCCTGCTCCTCTGCCATCTCCGAGACCTGGGAAGGGAGTCAGTATGTGTGTGATTTGGGTAAGATACAGGAAATGAAAACAAAGGGGGTTAAACATACGTTCGTGACACGCAGCGTGGCAAAGTCGTCGCGCTCGCCAAACTTGCCACCGCCCATCCTCTCGCCCTCTCCCCGCGCGCCGCCGTTCCGCAGCGCGGGCGGGACGTACGATCCCTTCTTTCCGGCGCCGGCGCCACCCGCGGCCGGCCCCGCCGCGGCGTCGTCGCCCATGCCCGCGGCGACGTCTCCGACGGCGACCTCGCCGACGGGGGCCATGGTCTCCTTGTAGGGGCAGCGGGCGGTGAAATGCTCCTGGGAGCAGATACGACACTTGACCTTCTTGTCCTTGAGCTTGTCCTTCATGCTCTGGGCGTTGGGGTCCTTGCTCTCGTCCTTGGCCTCCTGCTTCCAGTTGGCCGAGGGCCGGAAGATGATGTTCTCGCCCACCGAGGTGGTGTCGGGGGCCGGGCCCACGGGGTCGTTCCCGGACAGGCCGAACTTGGACCACTTCTTGCGCTCGGCGACGCGCGGGTTGACGACCTCGCGGTGGGTGATGAGGCGGATGCGGCGGGTGGTCTTGACGGTCTGGCCGTTCTCGTTGAGGTGGTAGGAGATGATCGTCTTTGTGCCGTCGCGGTTCTGGATGGTCTCATCGCTGGGGAGGGCGGTGCTTGGCACCTCTTCGTTGTCGTCGTCGTCGGCCCAGTCCCTGCGCACATGATGTTAGGGGGGAAGCTCTCGAGGACACACATGGTGTGGCGCTGTGACGCCGATCGTGGCTCGTCAAATGAGTGATCCGAGCACACAGGAAAGCTTACCTTGCTGGGTTGTTCGTGGCGGCAGCAGCCATCTTGGATATGTGATCGTGTCTGTTTCTGACCGACTGGCTGATGGTTTGTTCGGATGGCTGGTTGTCTGGGTGGTACGGGGTTGATTTGGCGATAGTGTTCGGTTGGCGTTGGATGTGGGGTTGGATTTTTTTGTGATGGCCGAAATTCTGAACTCTGATATGCGGCAGCAGGGAGACACAAGGCAAAGCTCTTTGTGGGGCACATTTTACTCTTAGCGCCAAGAGGCGACCACACCAAAGCCCGTCAGCTCCTGCACACCTACCTATGGCCACCCAGGCAGCCAGGCCACCTCCACCTGAACTCGACTGAACCCCAAGGCTGTCCGCCTCAGGGCTGGATCATGTCCAGTGCTACCGACCACCTATCTACCTGTAGGCCAACATCCAAACGCCCAGTTAGTCAATTAGTCACCCTCGCACGCCCATTTCCATCACATTCGAACGTGCTATCAGAGCTTATGAGCTCGTCTCATTTCGATGCATCTGACCAGGATATGACTCACGATCTCGCTACATACATACGGCCAATTAGTCTGCATGCAGTGCGCCACAGTCATAGTGCCATCTCGTCTCAGTCATCATCACTAAGAGGGCCTCCAACAAGTAGTGTTGCCACTCAGTAATATGGATATTCAATCAGATAGATATTCGCTTGAAAAAACACCTAGGCTCCGACCAAATACCGGCGCGTGGCCATTGTCCATCACCCAGCTAGCTAGCTTTCTCCGTCTCAAAACCAAAAATGCTGTGCTGTTCTCCCTTTATGTGACGGTGACCACAGTTGGCCTTCTTCAGGCATGAACCATTTCCTCTCATCATGCTGCATATGACCCCGTCCTCTGATATCCCGCCCACCAGATGTCCATTCCACTTTGTCCTTACAAATAAACACACACAAGGCTCAAAAAAACGGTAGCGCTCACTCGTTCCAAAGGGACGCCGTCGGTCCTGGCCCGTCCAAGATCCGTTTGCTCCCCCAATTGCCCACCGTTCTCTTTTTCCATTTTCCATACCGGCCCAACGCCGTCCCTAAAAAGTCAGACAAAGGAAAATTGTAGTTAGCGAAGTGAAGCGCACCACCCAGTAGTGCTATGACGACGTTGTATAATATAAGAGGCCGATCTTCCAATCTCGACCCCGTCCCGTTTCATACTTCATTCCCCATCTCGCCGTCTCAATTCATGATTCGTACTTCAAAGGAAAACAAAAGGAAGCAGAGACGCGTATAGTATCTCTGTCAGCTCATTCAAATATCCCCTCCGACCAGCGTCGCAGGAGTCCTCATACCCATTCTGGGCGGGATGCTGGATGACCTCCTCTTCCTCGCCTGAGGAATTGGCGGCAGGGCCTTGGTCGGCGGCGGGGCGGGAGGCGGCAGCAGCGGGGAGTTTTGCGCGTGCGCGTGCGGCATCTGCGGGAGGCTGCGCCTGTTATTCAGGATTTTGCTGCTCCTCGGCGAGGACGACCCGGACTGCTTCTGGCCGTGCCCGGGGATCGTCATGGCCGACCCCCTGCGCGGCCCGCGGTGCGGCGACGGCGACGTGGCCCGAGCCCCGGGGGTGAGCTCGTCGCGGTGGGACGACTGCGCCGTCGCCCGGTGTCGGCTGGTCGTGGGGAACATTGAGATCGAGCGGTGGCGCGGAGACGCCTTGGCGCTGGGCAGGCTGCACATGCTGGCCCTCTTCTGGGCGGCTGCGGCCCGGATGATGGGTGAGCGGCTCCTGCCCGAGGTCTCGTAGGTGTCCATCGACGACATGCTCCTGGGGATCTCCGCCGCCTCGTCTGCTCTGTCGCGCAGCGAGGACCCGCTAAATGCGGCGTGGATGGGTAGGTCGAACTTGGGCGTCTCGCCTCCCCAGACCGAGTCATCGGCAGGGCGGAGCGTGTGCATGCTCGCGTACTTGCGTGGGCTGTTGTGTACCGACACTTGGTAGCTCGTCCTCATCGAACCGCGGCTCGACGCTCGTGAGGAGAGATCATACTCGGGTTTGGCGTTTCCTGCGGTCCAACCCGCGAACATCGATGGCGAGTTTGGACGCTCTGAAAGGCCGGTGTTGTCGTCGGTCTTGAGAGGGCTTCGTGGCGGTGGCGACAATTTCGAGGGAGAGGGGGTGTCTGCCACAATTGACAATGGCCTAGACAGGCCGAGCGCTGAGGGAGGGGGACGCCTCATCCTCCGTGGTGGCCGCCCTGATGCGCCATGGGCATTATGGACATGGACCGAGTCTTGCGTTGCAGAGCGGCGACGTGTTCCAGAGTACGGGAGGCTGAAATTGGGCGGCTCCTGGATGGCAGACAGGGACGAGTGTGCCTTGTGCGGTGGTTGGCCTGCGCTTATATCGTGGACCATGTTGGAAGTACGGTAGGATTGGCGTCGGTCCTCGATCTCCGCGGCATTGGGTCGTCGTCGAATCTCAGTCTCCTCGGCCAGCGGTGTAGGTTCGTCAGAATTGCTAATCAGGCTCCCAAAACTGTCACGAATTGGCGAGTTGGACGGCGAGGAGTCGGACGTGACAATGGTTCTAGCTGCGGATGTGAACGAGTACCGGTTGGAGCTGTCTCGGAGGCCGTCAAGTTGCCGGCCGTCCTGAGAAACGAAGCTGTTGGTCGTGGAGTTGTCATCGAAACTTCGGTCCGGGAGCAGCTCCGTGAGCGTCGCGTCGGGGTGCAGCTCCGGCTCGTCGAAGGCGACCGAGGCATCCCATCGCGACTCTGGGCTGGTCACGGCCGGCACAAATCTGTACGGGTCTCTCACCACCAGTGCCCTTTGGCTTGGTTGAGATTTCAGTTGGGTGTGTTCCACCGGCTCCTTCGGCGCCCCTGTTTCTGTCACAGGCCGTTTGCCTCCCAATGATTCGATTTCCCTCCGCAAGAACGACATCCAATCCTCCATGTCATCGACGTTTTCAAAGACCATCAAGATATCAGAGGCCAGGCGCTTCTCCTTCTCGCGCATCCCAAACTTCCCGAACAACGACCTGGTGTCTTGGCTTACAATTGCGCCATCTTCAAACACTGAAGACACCTGAAGCACCCAGTGCTTCCCAGGGATGATGTCGCTCGCGAATGCGGCCGAGTCTTTGCACAGCTGGATCACCTTCTCTGGTAGGCGGTCATGAGTGCCATCACCGCTGTACTGTAGCAGGTAACCAGAGGTGACCAGGACGTAAAGCTTGGTGGTCCAATCAAGCTTGACAGATGAGCTGTTGCGCCTGTGCTTCTTGCGCGCCATGTCCACGAACAAGGCCTTCTGGTCACCGAGGTCTGGATGGTTTATGTTGCTGTTGTTGATCAATTCTCGCTTTTGGTGCGCCCGAAGAAGGCTGTCCGCTTGGACGCAGGCTGGCAAGGTTGCAGTGCGAACGGCCTGCGGATACGCCTGGAACAGAGGCACAGGATCCCAAGTGGCAAGTGATCCTCGCCTCTTAGTTGTTGGCCCGAGAGGTGACCTTGGCGCCATGAAGGTTGGTGACTTGATCGTTGAGGTCCGGGGTCTGAGAAATGGGCCATCAGCTGACATCGGTGCGAGGTGTGTCTCTGATTGCACTGCTGTCGGCCGCAAGGCGTAAGGTGGGCTGCCGTCCTTGTCCGCCGTCATGGATTCCCGCTTCCCAGCCCTCGCGACGTTCCGGGCCGCCTTGATCTCATCAGCTTCACCCGACCCTCGGTGCCTAGCGAAAATGCTCCTGAATCCCAGCCTCGACTCCCTCCTGCTCGACCTGGCTTCCTTGGTAGCACGCAGCGGGATCCTGTTCTCCATGGCGGCCGTGATGTCAATGTCCGGTGGTCTCTGTCTCCGCGAAATGGTAGTCCGAGGCTCGCTTGAAGTTCCTGAGGAACTGCTGGCAGGGCTGGCTGTGTCGAAGTCCGCCATGTTTACAGATTGTGGGTGTGTGAAAGTGTGTCGTTGAAACGATGGCCCAGAGAGGTAGACTCAGTGATATGGTTACAGGAAGCGCGGCTGCTTGTATATTGATGCTTGGTCACGAGGTGACAGCTTCATACAAACGAGGGGATGACGCAAACTTTGAGACAGGATATCCGGTGGGAGGTTGACACCTGGTTACAAGCGGGGTGATGGAGAGCAGAAAAGACACCGAAGTGGGCATGAAAGCGAGTGTGATGTCTGAGCGACGGATGAGACAGATATCGTGATGCGGGAGCGACAGGAAAAAGGCGGGCTCAGACACGAGGGGCACGAGAGACACGAGGGGAGGTAAACATCACCGGCTGAGACGTATCAGTCGGTGCAGGAGGGCCGTCGGTGGCGCGTGGAATGTCTCTCTGGAGGTGCTCAAGTGATGCTCAAGTGGTGCAGAGTCCAACAGCAGCGGTCTCACGAGCGTGATGAAAGGAGGAGGAAGGAGGAGCTGTCGTCGTCGGGGTCCTGAAAGGGAAGGTTTGTGTGTAATATGAGAGAGTTACAACCCAAGGGGGAAAACAAACTCTCATGCGTAAGAGAGTTGTGCGCCAGCAACAGCTGCAACAACTAAGGCACAGTCCAGAACGCAGCGCAGATCGAAGACGGGGGTTATCAGGCGATGATATAGCACATAGGACCACATTAATATCGAATGGAAGCTCTGGGGGAGAAAAGAAAAACATTGGCCGAGTCGACGCTGGGAGAGGGAAGATGGGCACAGGCTCCGAGGTCGAGGCTGGCGGCTTGGATGGGATGTCCCGGCCGGGGTGTAGTGGTGCTCTCTGCTCCTGTTGCTGACCGAAGTACTACACGGAGCTGGCAGCAGAGCAAAGGTACATAGGTACGGGTGTACAAGCGTGGAGCTGGCTCGGGGTTGGCAGGCGCGGTACGTACCTAAAGTACCTCCGTACCTGGTATCTGGGCAGGGCAGGTGCTGTAAGGTTGGCCGGGGTCCAACAATGCAAGGACCAGGGTACGACATACCCCTGACCCCTCAGCGCTCTCCATTCGCAGTGACAGCAACAGTAGCACCACCAATACCCAAATATTGCATCTACTATGATACTATGGCATTTACTATTTACGCGAAGAATACATGGACGGTAATAGTGCATTGCATCATGGCAGGTCAGAGTAGAGCACCGCAGGTGTGGCTGTGAGCGTGTGGGGAAAGAAGGAACAGCAAGACTTAGGATGAAAGACAGGAAAGATTGAGTAAATCTCTGTTGCGGTCGGATAAGGTTGTGATGGTGATCGAGATGTGATACTCAGGGACTGCTCGGGGCCACGAAGCCGTTCTGTCTGGTACGCCGAGCGTACTGTGTGAGTGCGAATGTGCGTGTGTGCTGATAATGCTCTGTGCTGCAGGCAGTCCAGGCAGGTCCAAGTTGCACCCTGTAGATAACCACCCTTGTAATGTACGGTACCCAGCACACACAGCAATGTAATGTAACCATACCCTGCTGGGGCTTTTCCCAAGCTGGCCGTGACACCTGGTTTGATCCCCTACAACGGCCGTGGAACGAGCGAGTGAGCGAACGAACGAATCTGTCAAAACTTATCTGAGCGCTGGTCTTGCTTGCAAGGCAATCTATTTGCTCTTGGCCATCTCTCGGGCGGGCGGCAGGAGCAGCGCAAGAAGCCAGCAACAGCTCCTGGGCTTATTTACCTGGTGTTATTACCTTAGAGGGCTGCGCAGCCATCCTGGGGGTTGAGCCGACAGCCTGGCGTGCCTGGCCAGGTTTTTAACATTGCAGTACTTCCATGGGCCACACCGGCGCGAAGTAGCAATGATCTCATCCTCTTCTTCCCGTCGCGCGCCGCACCACCACTCTGCAAGGATGCCCGCCGATTCTATCTCGCAAATCTGACTTTTCGATCTCGGGTCCGACCACTCACGCTCTTGCATGAACGACACGACGCGCTTTTGATGAGCGTGTGCCCCTCCTTCCCGTCCTCGCCCACCACCTCTTCCACCACCAGGCGCGTCTTGCCCTGCCAGGCAGCGCGAAACCCTATTTGCTCGAGCTTGAGCTGCAAGTGGCGCGAGCTATTCCTTCTATTGCTTACTGCATGCAGAGCAGACTTGGTATGGATTGAGACTGCGGTTTCTTGTGGGTTCACGGAAATCCAGGAGCTCAACAAGTCCGAGTAATCCAACTAGACAAGACACAAAGGAGACAAGAAGAGCAGAGCAGAGGGCCAGAGGGCCTGCCATGCCCACGCCACGCCACGCCATGTCTTCTTTGCCCAGCTTGGCACATCCGGCTACAAGGCAGCAAAACAGCAGGGGGAAGGGGGCGGGCGGGCTGACGGGCTGACGGTGCTGGAATCTGCCGCCCCAGGTCGAACAGCCAACTTCTGGTTCGTGGACCCTAGCCCCCCAGGAAAAGTTTTCGCCTGTCCAACCCTGGCCCATGACGATGGTCGCGACCATGGCCACGACCGCGGCAACGGGATGGGCGAACCCGTGGGTGATGGAGAAACGCAAGGGGACATCGTGGCCGTCAAACTGTTTCGGCGTTGGAGGACGCCCAGTTCTGGGCTAGCACCACCATTTTGGTGGATTTGGAAGCTCAGCAAAGAGCCATCTCGCATACTTTTCCCACCTGACGGCTGACTTCACATGATAGTAGCTGGAGCGCAACCCAATTGACACTTTGACAGGCAGGCTGACTCTCTCGCTCTGACAAAAGAGTCACAATCGACGAACCGACCCCGCCCTCTGCCCTGCCGACGGCTCCCGATCCGGAGCATTCGCGGGTATCGAAACAAGATCCTACATGGTAAAACACCCCACCCAGTGGCACCCAGGACCCATCTTGCCCTGCCCATCTCGAGCTCTGCCGTTGTTCCAGAATCCAGAACGCATCAGTACCCACTGCGACATGGCTGTGCGGTGCTTCTGCACCAGTACTGTGTAATCTTTCTTGCTGTATACAGTAGACGCCAGCCAGGCCGTCGACCAGGTCCAGGTCCTGCCCAACCCGTCGGATATCCTCATACAGTATAGCACCTAGGTCTCCTACTCGTGCTCCTGCTGCTCGCCAGCTCTTGGTGGTGGGGGTTGCTTTTGTCATAGTTCGTGCTGTCGACGAGAAATGGGCCTCGATTGATTGCTCGTATCTATCTTGCTTTTTCTCCACGAAGGATTTTCCTGTCTCTCACATATCCACACACACACAAGTGGGCAGACAAGCCAACTCCATATGGGCCAGACACTGGTCCCAGCAATTTGGAAAACAAAACTCAATCAGGCCGTCCCGCAGATGTCTGCAGATGTGGCCGTCAACGTGGCCTCCTGCCGACAGACTCGATATTATTTCCCCTTGAGGGATCCTTGCAACACATCCGCGCGCACGCACGACGCACGGCGGCAGTTGAAGAATGTGCCTGATCAATGACAGACCCAAATTAACTTGACTGCAGAAACTGACTAAATGACTGCCACAGCCCCTGACTATCAAAGCCAAACACCATCGCACAGGCGATCGTGGGATTGTGGGCTGTGGATTGTCGGAAGGTTTGGGCTTATGACAACAAGAGCAATACTGTACCTTGTCTTCTGTAATTCCAGGGACCTCTGGAAGATGACGAGGGTCACAGAAACCTGGATCCGGTCCCGGCGTTACGCTGAACCCACTCGTCAACCCACCCTGAGGCCCATGTCTGCCACGAAATACAGGGGCCGCACGGAGCTCTGGCTGAGACGGCCGCGGAATCTCTTTCAGCCTCTTCTGGGGGGTTGACTTCACTTGTCGTCCACGGTATCTGCCTATCGACGCAGTAGCATCAAGCTATAACCAAGCTGGCGCACACGTAACGCGGAAGAGCAAGAGAGAGGGTCGCGACTGACAGGTCTCGGCAGCTTACACACGCGCTGACGCGCCGAACCCCGCCGCCCGGGGCGGGGAACAGTTCGTGCGACCTGAAGGAACGAATATATTGTGCCCATAACTGCAGACAGACATGGGATGAGACAAGACAAGCAGCGAGTGAGTGAGGGCGGCTACGACCCGGCTCTCATTCTGCACCTCTCGCTGTTGCTTGTCGCTGCTTGATGATCATTCGTAAGCACTTGGGGCGATGCGATATTGCGTAGTCGCTGGGGCCATATTGCAGTGGTCGCATGCACCTCGCCTGCGAATAAGCAGGGGCTGCAGCAGCAGGTCGGGACCGACCTTGGAGTCAGGGAGTGAGGGCCTAAATACTACGCAGCCAACCTTGGAAGGGAAAGACGAGCAGACAGTGCAAAAAAAAAAAAAGGAAGAGGGCAGAGGAGCAATTACCGCCCACTTGTTTTCACGAGATGAACTGGCAAGGCCACGTATCCGACCGACGGCGACCGGCTCGTTTGCATATTCTTGAGGTCGTGCGCGGCAAAGAGACCCTCACGATGTTCTGCGTCGCAAGACAGCAGCTGGACACGCACCCTCTTCTCGAATGTCTCTCGCTTACTCGAGTTGCACCGCGTCGAGCTATTCCATTTCCAACTGCAAGATCCCGCTGGTTCGACTCAAGGTTGCGGGTTGTGCTACGCGCTCTCTGGCTCTCCGGGCCACCCTTCATGGGGAACACGCGCATCGCTTGGTCTGCATCTTCGCCCGCGCCTGTCTTGGGTGACAGCTCCCACCTCAACCCCCCTCCTCCGTCCGGGGCATTTTCCCTCTCGAAACCCCCCCTCGTGCTGCTACACCCTCCGGATCTCATACCACATCCCGCCGCATCGTGCCGCTGCGAAGAACTTTCCGGGAAGGATCATTTGCCAACCACGATTTCTCATTCTCTTGGGCCTCCTACATACATGCTCCGAGTTTCACGAAACAGCCGGCAGAAACAGGTCCAACCGGTGTACCATTTCACTCGGGACAGACTCCCGATGTGGTCGTATCGACCCGGTGTCACACAGACGTCAGGCTACCTCTCACTCTCACACTCTCTCCCACTGTCTCTCTCCCACCTTTCTTTCTGTTCCCGCCCGCCTATCGCAACAATGGTCTTCTGGGCCTCACAGGCGTCCCGTCCTAGCCCGCCCGCCCGTCCTATTGTGGCCCATGGTTTGTGTGCATGCACGTCCCGGCGCCGTACCGCAGATCCCTTCGTAAAACTGGTATCGTACCTGCAGTAGCGCCGTTCACAGAAAGGAAAAAAGGGTTGGGGTGGGTGGGTGTCCCATGGATTGCCCACACAGAATCGAATTGTTCGGTATTGTGGGGTCATTGATCACGGTAGTCTGTTTGCTACCAGACCTTATTGCAGCCAGACGTCTGCAGTCTACTACCCTGCCTGAGTTCACCCAGGTTCGGCATCTCGACCGCAGATCACCCTTGGCTTGTGTTTCGAAACGAGCGCCATCGCGCAGTATTTGAGCGTTTAGTATTTGGTCTAGTGCTATAATATGCAAAAGTTTGCGATGCTTTTTGATATGGTCGAGCCTTGCCACATGTTTCTGATAATACTGCTGGGATCTCGTATTCACAAGCTTCTGTCTCTCGTCTCAGGCAGCCGAGGGTGTCTATCTTCCGAGAAGGTCTAGACAACAATAATGACGATGATATAGGCACGGCGCAAACCTTCAGCCGGCGCGAGAAAGTCCCTGGATCGAGGCTATTAGTCTGTCTAGTCGATGCCCAGAAAAACCTTCCCATCCACATCGACCAAGCACAACATCCCGCTCACACTCACCCCGAAGCTTGATGAGCGTCGAATGTGCCGTGCCACCCGATCCAATGCTCCCCGGCCTCCTTTCAGCCACACACAGTCCTTCCCAAGAGCTGCACTGGACATGTGCGTGTATATGTATGTAAGCATGCACACATGTACACATGCACACACATGCCAAACCCAAGAGACCAGCGACATGCGACACCAGCGACGCCCACCACTCGCCACCCGCCCTCAATCACCAACATCATGCCATCACCCCCAACCCGCCAAGCGGAGGCGTCCCACCCTCAGGCCGACCGGCCCGCCCTCATCGCCTTGACGCGACAACGGGGTCAGCCTGGCCAGACTGACTGCCTCATCAAGCTGGACCTGGGCGGTGATGTGCCAGCCGGCCCCTCCTGTCAGCCCGCCACAGCCTTACAGGAGCATGATGAGACGAGACGAGATGGCCGACCCTCCCCTCCAACAAATCAACTCTCCCAAGCTCACGCGTGCCGCGTCGAACCAATCTCCCCTCCGCTGCCGCGTGGAGATGGTGGTGTTGCGGCCCTGCATGCGAGCTGACCAGACTATTGACTGCAAGGCACCCTCACCTCACCACTCTGCCGGTAGATCTTTGATCTTGGTCCACCTGCCATCGTGCCTGCCTGCCTGCCTTCTGCCTTGCGCCGCCACCCCCCCTCCAAACTGCCCGGACCCTCCTGGGGGCCCCGTCCGTTGCAACTGTAGATCACCAAAGTGGGCGTCGCGGGAAGGGGGGCGGGAGGGAGGGAGCTCCCGAGAGATGGTGCTGATGTAGGCTGAAAAGGAGCGTTCTCGCCACCACCACCCCGATGAACGCCCACCAACATCCTCCACACCCGTAGTTACACGCATGAAATCTCAACTTCAAGCTGGCGCAGGAGAGGCTGGCTCTCCGCCTACAGGATGGACCGGACCCCTCGCTCGTTCGCCGGGCATTCCCTGACCGGTTCAGCCACCCTGCTGACCATCCTCCACGAACTATGGTGAGCAACGGGAATCTAAACGACCAGCACACCCCCCGCCGAGAACACCCTCTACGGTGAGTGAGACCTCCGTCAGCACCCAATTTCTTTTCTTCTCTCTCACGGAACCTGAACGAAAAAAAAAAAAAGAAAAAAAAAATTGGCTAGTCTGAGGGATCGCGATCCCGCCGAAGCGGGACGGGAGAATAGTTCGTCCCATAGTTCTCCCACTCACCTCCATAGTGCGTTCCCACTTCGGGACCAAGCGCGGCAGGTCTTGAGAGGCGCCACATTTTCTTGGGACGCAAAGAAAAGAAAAGACGAAAAGTAGACAAGGAGAGGCTAACAAGGTACGCGCGGCTCGTGGCGCTATTTCGAGAGACAATCTGCTTCTTTTCGTGACCTTGTCTGGTCTAGTTGATCCCCACTGCTTCCGTGACAAAGGCGCTGCTGGTTCATTTCGTAGCATTCCAGAGCCGCAGCTATCTGGTTCTACTGTTGTCGTCCCGCGTGTACGGTACTGTACCGGCTGGCTGGTCCGCTGATACTCTACTCCTTCCTTGTCTTTCCTTTTCAAGTTGGTTACAAGGCCATTGACAGACTGTTGTGTTGTAGCACAAGGCACATTGTCAGACACATGAAAGCTATGTTCACAATGGCGACATTGTGGGTATGGTGGCCTACCAAACATAAGTATTCGAGTATTCGGGAACAGTTCGATATACACTCTCATATCAACAAGCCAAAGTGAACAAGGGAAGTCTGTGGACCTGCAGTGCAGGTAGATACTTCCATTCCCTAGTGATACTCCTCCACGAACTTGCAGGCAAGGACGACAGAAGTGAGCAAAGGTAAGACCACCAATAAAATACACACGCCGCCATCGCGTGGCCCATCAAGGCAATGGAACCCCTACCCGATGATGACCTCCAGTCCGTAGATCCAAACCCCGGGTCAGCCCAGTGGGCACTCATGGCCCTCAACCCCAGCGGGGAGAGGCAGCTAATGGTCGAGTACCTCGGCTCCGGGTACCAGGGTACGGTGCTCCTATGCCGCGAGCTCGTGGGCGACAAGCTCTCGGTGCTCAAGTGGAGCAGGAAGGCGCACGGCAAGGAGGACATGGCCCGGCGGGACCGCGAGGTGCGGGTCGCCCGGCTGCTCGCCTCCTCGGGGAGGTCGGAGCGCTTTGCGAAGCTGCTTTCGTCCCAGGACCTGGTAGGCGGCTACCGGACGAGCTGGTGGGAATTCTACAACATCGGTGGCATACAAAACCTTAGCGAGTACAGTCTCCCAGGTATGAAGCCGCCGCTTAGCCTTGTGTGTCGCATCGTGGCCCAGGGCCTCGAGGGCATACAGCATCTGAACGAGCTTGATATGCGCCACATGGACCTGCACTCAGGCAATGTCTTCCTCCATCTGACCGATGGCGCGACGTGCCCGGATGCTGTGATAGGCGACTTTGGCTACTCTCGTCTTCCAGGGGAGGGCCATCCCGAGTACACCGCCTGGGACTGGTCGAGGATGAGCTCCTCCGAGAAGGCAGGGCACTCGTCGCCGCCGTTGGCCTACGGGCCTGAGGGCACGATCGAGAACCGTTCCTGGCGCCTGAAATGGGATCTCGGCAAGTTTCTATATAATGTTAAGAGAGAGCTCCTGGACGGATTCTACGAGAAGGATGAAGAGACCCCGCTTGTATTCTCTCTCTTCAAACGCATGTCTGACATGAATGAGCAGGACACCGAAGACCGTAAGCTAACAGAAGCTGAGAGGCCCCCTTTCCAGGATCTTAATCAAATGATCCAAGACGCGAAGACCCTAGAGCGTCTTTACGCCGACATGGCTTCAGACAAGCAGGCACTCGATGCGCTACGAGAACAGCTGCTGAAAGATCAGAGGCGGAGGTATCTAAAGCCTCGCATCTTCGACAACGAATGGGTTGCTCGCAACAAGTTTCGGGAATATCTCGATGTGGGATTGTGCAGGATTGTCAATCTGGCTGACGAGAAGTCGATTGAAGTCGCGACAGCGGAGCTTGCATCGCTGGGAGTCGAGGGCACCGCGTACGTAACGGACTGCAGCGACAGGAGCGGCTCCAGCCCTGATCTTAGCACATCGCCCCCTTCGAGTGTGATGCGCGAGAGCGCCCTCGCGGTACACACTGCGCAGCTAGTGGCTGAAAAGAACACTGCCGAGCAGCAGGTCTCTGAAAATGGCAGTGCTGAGCAGCAAATTTCTGAAAGGGACATTACTGAGCAGCGAGTGTCTGCAACTAGCAGTGTCGAGCAACAAAATCCAGCCACATCTTCTCGTCCATCGACTCGTTGGTCCCCTTCCACACGTGGCCTGACCTCAGCGACAGCCTTCGCAGGCGGCGACGCCTCAGCCGTGGGCGGGCTGCTGGGGGCTCTGGACCTGGCGGAGAGGGACCAGGCGCTGGTTCGTGATGAGCATGCTCGCAGGCGTCGATGGCAGCGTGTGAGAGATCTGTTCCTCCGACGGTGAGTGGTAACGACGACATGAGACCTTTTGGCCGCATGGGTAAGTATAAAAGATACGTATATTGTTGATAATCCACGTAGACAAGATATAAGATATTACATTGTGATAGCTTGTCAATTTTTCACACAGCCTTTCCTTTTCTGAGAACACCCCTTTATTTTTTGCTTATCCCATACTCCTTCTTAATTTTTGAGACCACTTGGAACTCATGGTTGCATACCTAGGTAGAGCTGATCACTGAAGCGTGATGTTTCACTGACTGTGTGACCGAGCAGGCCAGGAGCTAGCTGCCTTGCAGCGCAAACTGAAATACCATGACTGCTGCCACATTCGTTCAAGTAGGTACTTAGCGCACCGACTGAATGGCTGAGCCGCAGACGCGTGATGCAGTGCCTGCTTGAGCTCGAGCCGTGTCGCGTTGTCTGACGCGTGACGGAGGCGACAGCATTGGTGCGGTTCTGCCCGTCTCTCTTCTGTCTCGGGGCTTTTTGTTCTAGCCCTAGGCCAAAATGGAGGGTAGGGTAGTGTCTTTGTTCGAGACCAACGTGTGGTTCCGCCTATCGCAAGGAGCACACACGTGTTGAGAAGACTTAGTCGACCTTTGTTAATGATTAGTCTGGTCTGACCACCGGTACTCGAAGCATCCCTGCAGAGGCATTATTGTTTAGGCAAAATGTCTGAGATGCGGCTGTTGGCGTCTAAGCTGAGGGCATGGCATCAGGGCATGTGCAACCGAGGACGGGGCTCACGACCACAGCCACAGCCTCGACACGCAGACAGTGCTGGAGTGGGCCGAGGGAAGCTGTCAGGTGAAGGTATAAAGTCATTGATGATCTCAGCCACTTCGGGGTCAGGAACCGAGCCGGCCGATCTTGGCCACCCCGGCTCCCCGTCTAGCAGCCAGCCTTACAGCTCACCATCCCACCTGTTTCCCACGAGGGTCGTGGGTGCCCGAAATGGAAGAACAGACCTTCAGGGTCTAGATTTTGCTGTGTCTAAGACCCGGAGGTCATGAGGTGCAAACCTTGGATTGAAGTGTCGTGATGGCCGAGAGAAGCCATCTACTGGGAATGTTGCAGAGAGAGGACCGAGCGCCGTTTTGGGACGACAGCAAGCCACAAGCCCAGAGAGTCGTACGGTGTTTGTGGTCGTGTGCGTGTCAGTGGTGCGATGTGTTGACTGAGTGCTCTCACTTCTGGCCGGGGAACGGCTTCGAGGGCAAGAAGCATTGGTTGCAGTGTCCCATGTTCCAGTGCTGGTGGACATCGAGATCGAGCGTATTTGCCTGTTTCGAGAGGGTCAGGTGGTCGCCCAAACCTGGCTTTGATCAGCATGACGGGCTGCCAGGCCTACATGAGAACTGCCTGTGCGGCCGACTGTCAGTCAGTGAGTTTGTCTGTCAGTCCGTGGGTGGTGTGGGATGGCATGGCATGAATGGATGGCGTGTAGTGCCAGGCCTTTGCTAATGGAGGAGGAAGACCCTTCTTGCCTGATGAGTGCCTAGACTAGGTAATGTTGTACTGTATAGGTGGAATACACTGGCCCAACTCAATTTTTACAACAAAACGTCACTCCACGTCATTTCAACGCTTTTACCCTACACCCATACCCCACCTCTAAGCTTCCCTTCTAACCTAAAATAATAAACCCTTAATATTTACATTATATCTTATCATTAATTATTATATTTATTCTTATACCTTAAAATCCTTTATAATTAAACCTATTTATATTATAATATTTTATAATACCCTTAATTAACTTTAAAAAGCCTTAATTATTAAGTTACTTTATAAATATCTTATAAACTTAATAAGCATTATTAAGCATTATATAAAGT